>VXBU01008178.1:156466-167544 GCA_013400315.1 Bombycilla garrulus
CCCCCCCACCCCCCACTACCTGCAGGAATGCAGTCTTTGTCCAGCTATCACAAAGTACCTTTGATTTGGCTGCACAGTATCTTGTCTTTCCTGCCGTGTGTGTATGTACCTACCCCACAGTGGATTTACCTCATATCATTTAAATGATGAATGCAAGTGTTGTAGACAACACAATTAATATTAATGTAGCAATTACTTTAGCTACGTCTATGCAGCGTCTTTTTCTTAAACTGCTTCTAGTCTATGCTGCAGCTGCCCCGGTTGCATCCCTTTAAATGCAACAGTGCAAAAAACAAAAACCAAAGCCATTCTTAAAATCCTTTTTTCTCCACAAACTGCAATTGTGAAAGAACCATGTCTGAAAGAAAATACTCAACCTGGATGAAAGTCTTTATGGCTGAGTCAGTAAGCCAAAGTCTCAAATTACTAAATTGAGCAATAACTTTAACCTTCAACTTGTGGGTGCATATGCCAGCATAAAGAGATTGTAACCCAAGTTGCTAGACTTTCTATCCCACAAGCATATAAATGAGGAAATAATTAATTCTCTCACTAGCCCACACTATGTTTTATTCAAGTCAACTCTTAACATTATTGCCACTTTTCAACCTTGGTATTTAAAGCAGAGAATGTTATATCGGTGATCATTGTATGAAGGCGAGATGTTGGCATAGCAATTTTTTTGTTGTTGTTCTGTATTTTGATGTGTAAAATGTAACAAGAATTTGATAATGTTAAGTCCTATTCACAGAGGTTTAAAATGGCAGAGATGCTTTCATTGTTTCCTGTTGATGATTCAGAACTCTCGACACAAACCTTAGCATATTTCAGTGTGTAAAAAAACCCCTAAACACCATCACTCATTTGTATAACCAATTCTCAAGATTTACAAGTGCATTTGTTACTTCAGACTTTGCAGAAAAGTTCTCCCAGAACAGGTAGAGAACAATTTGTAATTAATTAAAATTTGGCAAATCTTAAATCTTTACTATAAACATGTAAAAATTAGATTTAGCCTAACATTTTCTGATGCATCTTAATTACAGGCATTTCTGCCATCCGTATATAAAACAGGTGTGCACATTTGACTGCTTCAGTCTTAATTTTGTCCTCTTGGTGAAGTGAGAATTGATTTTTTTTTTTTACTCTGTGTAGAGGGGGGAGAGGGTAATAGGGGAAGAAGAACACTAACCAGGATTGTTTCTACTGTTTCTGGGAGACAGCCTGGTATTCTGAGAGTTCTTAAACAAAACTTTTTACTTGCTTCATTTGTGGTAGTCTGTCCTAGAAGTGAGGATTAAAATTACCAGCATCACAATGTGACACTCATCCTAAGCATACAGATCATGTGGCTTTCTCTTAAACCATTAAGTTGTTTGTGATTCCCTTCTGCAAAAAATAAAAAGATTTATAATGTAGGACAGACTCTGCAGTAAACATTTTAGAAACTCAGCTTTTAAAAATGAGCTGTTTAACTGCAGTATCCAAAGCAAATAAAATAGCTACCTTTTGAGCTAACTGTGCTTGAAACAGAAGATGCTTTTAGAATGCAATTTCAAAGTATTTCATACTTTCATCAAAAGCCAGGTGCTTTTGAAAAACAAGTGGTTTTGATACCATTTTATTCTTTTTGTGTAACTAATTTGTTATCACTTGTTTTTGGAAGGGTTAGAAGCCATATAATGTACACTAATTTTAGTTAATGTATTTTATTTTAATAATATTAAGATTTAAGTATGAGAAGCTACATAGTCATACTTCTTTGATCTTGGCTCACATAACTTTTCCACAGGAATGTTCTTACAGTTTACATGACAAACTACTTAAGAAGTAGTTTTTAAGGTGTTTTTAACTGCAAATTGTACTTAAACTTTTTAAGACTTAGGTGTGTAATTACAAAGTGTTGCATTGTAAAAAAAAAAGGTTGCAAATTATTATTAGCTTCAATCCTGATCTTTGTTCATTATATAAATAGTGGGGTGTTTTTGGTGCAAGAAATAGATAGCATTTTCTTCTCATAGTTAAACCTGGGTATTTTTCTACTGGTTGTGATAGATTTTCTAAGCAATGTGATGTAGAACAGGCTGTCTCCCTTTTTTTATTCCTCAAGATTCAGAACAGCTGCTGTATCTGCATGTGCTAGTCCTACAGAAAGGACAGAAGAAATTCTGCTTCCGTATTAAAGCAATTCAAATGTAAATTAAGAAAGGTGTGCCATCTCATGAAAGGCTTGTGCTTTCAATATGAGGTTCCCAAATGAATGTTAGATGTATGATGTTTCCAAAATACTTACCTGATCCCCCTTGTAAAATATTTTACCATTTTTTACAAATTTCTAGCAAGCACCTAGGAAGGAGGAGCTCCATCTAAAATCCTATGAAGTCACTGCTGTTCTTCTTCAGACTCACTTCTATGATGATGCCCATGGAAAAATCAATAGTTTTTAGATTGATTGGGCAACTGCTCTCTGAACCTCACTGCTTCCTTGCTCTACCCTTGTCTTCCTTTACCCAATATTTTTTCATCTTCTACTCAATCTTCAAGCTCCTATGAGAGTGGCTGGCTCTTTGTTAAATTTTTATAGAGCTGTGATATGAAAGTGTTGCTAATAAGCCATAGAAATAACTGTTTGTTGCTAAAAGCAGAGAAGTGTGATGGCTCTGATGGAGTTTATAAGAATCTTTCCTTAAACTTTAGGTGGTTTTTGGGTTTTGTTAGGCTGGAACTTCTATTTGGCAATATAGTAATAAGTATACTTTCAAAATTAGAATTAGATGCTTGATGTTTGGAATTCAGAAATAATATTTGATATATTTTGCAAACATTACATTTGGTTTTTCCTATGTTCTTTGGTGTAAAATGATATTTGTGGTTATGATAAATGTTATAAGGTTATACTAAAGGCTATGTTGCAGTCTTTCTGTCAGCACAGAGCTTGAAGATTCAGTGAATAGATCTGTTTACCAAAAACAATCTCTTGTATTTGTCCTGTAAAATTCTAATCAAGCCTCATTTTATTTAGATAAAATACTTGAAAATTGTCATGTTTATGTGGCCATTTTTTTCCACTGTGATGTGGACATTAAAAAGTAGCCTAAGGATTTTAATTGCTGGGTTTATAGAAGGAGGGGGAAGCAAGACCAGTGACACTGACAATGCACACTCTCGATGTGGGCCCAGGAGCTGCTGAAACTGCTTTAGCAACACCTGAGTTCAGCTCTCAGGAGCTCTCCAGGTCTCTGAGGCTGACTGGCTGATAACCTTCCAGACTATTTCCCTGCCACCTGTGTCAGAGGAAATGTATGTATTACATGCCCTTCACCTCTGAAAAGACAGGCTGAATGACAGTGAACTAAGGCTGAATGAAAGTGAACTTAGTTCACTCCTTCAGCCTAATGACAGGCTGAAGGAGTGAACTAAATTTCCTTTCCCTGAATACCTGGTTCCAGCTTTGCTTGTTAACTTTCAGTTCTCTGAGAATGTAGCAGGTTGGAAGCTAGTCATGGAAAGATAACTACACTAAAAGGCATCAGACTGGGCCCCTTTCAGCCATTCTCAGGTCAGAATTTTGTTGCATCAGCTGATATTTTGTCCTTTTTCTCCTTCAGTTGAGGTAGAGGCTGTTTTGGTGGTGGATGCAGTTGGGTTGTTTGCTGAAAGATGAACTGATGACTACAAATGGGCAGATCTTGAGTATTTTACAGAAGGGCACTCATCAACTACAGCAGCCTGAGAGAAGCAGCAGCTGTCACATCTTTGTTTCTTCTGGACTTCCAAACATGCTGGGAGCCAACTGTTTGAGCCAGAGTACAGAGACATCTTCTCCCTCGTCTTTCTGTGTTTCTGCTGATCTTTAACTGCAATTCAGAAAATTAAAATTACTACTGTGTGGCCCACCAACTTTCCAAAGCATAAAAGATTAATGCCTTTTGTAGTGTTAAAGACCTTGTGGATACTGTATGAAGGTGACAGACATTAATAGTTTATCATATCATGTGTTTTAAGTAAAGAATTGTTTTCTGGGTTAATTTGGACCCTGTCACTTCTCTCCTTGCATTCTTCCAGAGATCAGTTTCTTGTTATCACATCAAATATGAGCTGTTTGCCATTACCTGAAGGGCCTTCATTGGCTATCCCCATTCTATCATCTTTCATTTTATTTTGATAATGTGATGGCTGTATTTACATTAGCCTTTGCTAAATTTTCAGTACCTCTGCATTCATTCTTGGTTTTGTGTGGAGTTCACTTGTGTCTTTTCAAAGCCATATCATAGCTCTGTCTCATAATCCTTGAAATTCTCCCTTTCCTTTGACTGAGATTCATTTCCTTTGGACTCTGGTCCTTTTACACAACCAAGTTTTTTACTCTTTTTATTTCATTCACCTTTCTGTATCATGTCTGTGTCATGTTTAGCCTTTTATTGGACATATAGGCTGTAAGCTTTTTTAAAGAAAGCAGATGTCAGTTTTTTTCAGTGACTTACATGGTGCCGTCTGCATATTCCTAAAATTTCCGGATGACATGACAATGTACCTAATAGTTCAAGCAATGTGCCTACATCTTTTATATCAGTTGTTGCTAATGACAGTACAACATTCTAATATATCCATACTGCATCAAAAGTAAATAAAGTTTATTCAGTGTACAAAAGAATTAATGAATTTTGCCTTTTCTGCACAAAAATGACTTGAGCTTTTTAGCTCACCCCACAGAGACCCTCACTTCTCCCATGCATTTCCATACCCCTGCCTAAATCCATTCAAATCTCATCTCCAGCATCTCAACAGAGCCATCCTGTCCCAGATTTGTCTCAGGTGCCTGGGGGCACCATCTTATCTCCTTCCACTCTCAGTGTTCTCCTTCATCCCTACCCAGGTTTGTTTAATGTTCCAGTTTGGGCAAGAAGCAGCATGTCCTGCAGCTGATGCAAATTATCTCTGTGCTAATTTCCAGAAATAAATGCATGGAAATTGGTGCTGTTACATTCTAATTTCAAATGATTTGTGCTTTTCTTAGTGTTATAGGCATTAGTGGGATCTTCATTATTGATTTCCATGATTCTGATATCTTTTAGGCATTTGTTCTCATCTAATTTAGTTTATAGTCTTGAGAGCTACTGGTGCTAGATAAGGATTGACAGATAATATAATATCCCAAACTAATCTTGTTAAATTTAAGTGAAAATCATTCTTTCAAGTTATTTTTGAGATCCTGTCTGTTGAACGTGATATGAACTGCTAGTCAACTGAAAAGAGTGTAGAAGGGTTCGTAGACTAAAGCCTAAAACTACCCAGTATTTAGAGTAATGCAACTAATTTTTCATCTGAAAACACATTCATTTACTGCACTGAGAGCTGTGACATAGTAATTTGAACATGCAGTGACTTTCTTGAAGATTATAAATATATCTGTGTAATATCTGCATGTTTATATTTTGAAATATGTTGATGACAGAAGGATACAAAATGCTGCAGAATCTGTAGTGTGATTGAACAATCTAGGTTTTTGTTTGTGTATGTAACTAGATATATGTAGTATGTCCATTTCCTTTTGGATGAGTGCCTACTTGGTTCTTCTTTAGGTAACTCCGGTCTCAGACAACCTGTTTAGTATGTGGAGACAGTGTCATTGTTACCTCACAAGAGCTCAAAATAAGGCTTGTCTTACCACAATTTTGTTGGAAAAAGGATTAAAATGAAGGCCACCAAGGCCAACTCCCTTCTTCTTGAACAGACTTGACCACGCTGACGATATTAGCTGGTGAGACAACTGGTGACAACAGCTCTGGGGAAACAGAAGTGTGTCACTGTAGCTGTTCACCAAGTTTCCTCAACTGCTTTTAGTGTGAATTTTATCCACGTCCTGATTCCCTTGGATTCTCTGCAGCTCTAGACCCCTTGAAATCCTCTGTTTCATCTGTCTGCAAGGCTGGAGGAGCACCAGTAACTGTGTTGGAAAGCCAATGTAGAAATAGCAGCTTTGAAATAATCCCAACAAGTTGAATATAAGGTTCTGGACAGCTCCTGCCCTGTCTGATTCTATGTGCACAGCATAGTCTCAATTCCCTAACCTGCTGTGCCTGGCATATTTGGATCCTGTGTGTGCTTTGTGGGGTGAAAGATCTGGCATGGGGCAGTGTGGATGGGGTAATTCATGCACTGAAGAGACCTCCTGGAAGGTTCATTGTACTACCAGCCACAGCCAGTGCTGACTGCCCTGTCTGTCCCCTGACATAAATCAACATGTGCTCTTCCATCTGCACATCCGGATAAGCTCCTGCTGTCCCGTGTCATGAGCAGAGATGCTCTGTCTGCCCTGTCTTTTTGCAGCTCAGTCTGCTGGTTGCCTCCATCAGGTAAAGGTGAGAGGCTGGGGAGCACAGCAGCTGGAAAGTGCTCTGAAGTACTGTAAAGTGTAGTTGGTTTGTGCCAGTACAAATGCCAGGCCCATTAATTATAGATCTAAGTGTAAGGGGTTAAGTGTTTAAAAGAGTCGGCTTAGCAGAGCTGTTAAGATGGGGTCATGGTAATTCCTGTGCTCATGGGAATTCATCTTACTGACACAGAAGGGTGCTGTGTACACCCACCTACACAAGATCAGGTGCTTCAAGTATATTTTGATATGATTTTCTTTAATTAAAGGTTAAACTGATGTCTGCATTATTGCATGTTTTGGAAGAATTTTCCTTCCTTGTGTAGGAATTTTGCTTTACATCTATTCTGGTTTTGAAGTAATGTCTAATTTTTAATTCATTTCTCATTCATGAAAATTCAGTGTTCATGTCAGTCTTCTAATACAAGTTGATAATAGCCATTTCTTTTCCATATATTTAAAGAGTATAGGTAGTCAAGATATTTGCAGAGGGAGGGAGATCCACAATTTATCAGGGAAATTATTTATGAAGAATTGGGAATTTGTGTGCATTTACCTAGAAAGATTTCAGCAATTCATGAGGAAAGTTTATAGGCCCTATGTACTTCTTCAGCTGCCTATTTACAGTGCTGTAGCTCTGCATTTTTTATTTCCATCTAGGAGAAAGTATTCTACAGAATAATTGGAATATCGTTTGTCTTTTCTAGGCTGTGAAGCATGTTGCAGAACCCTACGACAAGTGGATGAAGGGGAAAGGAAGTGCCATTGATAGCTAGGATAGCAACATGGGAAATACAACCACCAAATTCCGCAAAGCTCTTATAAATGGAGATGAAAACTTGGCCTGCCAAATCTATGAGAGCAACCCTCAACTAAAGGAAACTCTTGACCCAAATACTTCTTATGGAGAAACGTACCAGCACAATACTCCGCTCCATTATGCTGCTAGGCATGGAATGAATCGTATCCTGGGGTAAGCAGCATTTGAAATTTGGCTTGGGTGTGAGAACTGTCCTAGCAAATGCAAAAGTGTTAGGTTATAAACACCTGATGTATGTATGCATAGGTGTACACATATATGTGCGTGTGTGTGTTGCACAGACAGAATTTGTAACAAGTTTGAGTAGTAATAGAAAACATGCAAATTAGTCTATAATCACAGGCTGATATAACAGTCTTTAATTTTTTTTCAGTATCTGTTCCTTTCTTGTAACATTAGTCTTAGGCAGTTTTAGCATGTTTCCTGAAGACCTCTATAAAAATGTTCTTTGAAAATAGTGACTGTTTCACCATTCTTGATATGTTTTCCTGTCTTTAAATAATCTGTTTGCAAAGCTGTGTGGATACTACACTGATTTTAACTACTTGTAGATGGTACAATATATATTTATTCTTGTGTTATTCAGGCAGCTTTTATTTTTTGTGTTGGATAATAACCGTGAACGTTAATGTCTTGATAATAAGTTTATTATTGCTGCAGTCAACATGGACAGCAATCCCTAATATTATCTATTTCCATTCTTTCATATTTTTGTCACTGCTCTAAGATCAATTAAAGATTAACATCTTACCCATGTCCAGATATTGCAGACACAAGCTGTTCTCATCTAGTATTTTATGAAGGTAGTACCAGGCAGACATTGCTAAACCTCTTCTTCAGTAAGCATTATTAGAGAGAATTTCATAAATATCCTCTTCTTCATATTGGGAAATAGAACAGAAATAAATACAAATGTGTTATTGGTAATATTCTTTTCATCTTTGTGCTTATTGCTGAATGGACCTGTAGTATTCATAAGGTTTGTTTTGTACCTCGTGTGCTGTAACTTTACTAGCTTTCTAGTCTCTCATCATAAATTTTTCCTCAGTGTTTTAGATTCATCTAACCATTTTTTTACTTTATAATTTCTCATTCACCACAATTTTCACTAAATAATTTTCTCTTCTTCCCTACATATTTTTATTTATATTTTTTATTTTACTTACACTTTCCATATGATTTTTTGTCCTCTGAGATTTTCAAGTTGTTTCTCTCAAAAAAATAGCTCTCAAGAAATTATAGCCTCATTGAGGCAACAAGGACACATGAAATTGCACACATGAAAAGAAATAGTCATAATTACTGACTTCTGAGCAGTGCATTAGTTAATTCATATTGCATCATTATGATGGGATCTCAAATAACTGCTTTGTATTTTTTAAAAGAAAGTAATTTAGAAATGCCATTTTGCTACCAGCTACATAGGACCTTCAACATCTAAGTCTCACAGGACAGCTTTTTTTTTTCACACATTGCAAACTTATGATCAAAAGAATAATTATTTTGCTTTGTTTGAGTCAAGGTTTTGTAATAAGTTTTTTTGTCCCTAAACATAGGGTAGGTGCCTTTATCTGCTGGAGTCTGGTTCTGAAAACCCAGGCTGTTAGAACTGTAGCACCTGCGAGAAGCAATTTACTGAAGTTTTTTGCCAAAAACTTTTCTGATGTCTTTTTAAGGGCTTCTCTGTAAGATGTGCTGCACATAAATGTAGCCTTTGTATCAAAACAAAGTAGTAAAAGTGAATAAATATAAGCTCTACAGTCTGTCTATTTGCTAAGTTGATAGCAAAAAGGGCACAAATGCTTTGGAGTTAAGCTGCTTCTTTTCAATGCAGAAAGTCCTGGATATGGCAGGGGTTATATGAGCTGATTATTAAAAGGAATGCTTTGATTTTCTGACAAAGTTCAGTACCTAAAAATAAATTAATTTTAATCTCTTTGTATTTTGAGAGAAATTTACAATTGTGAGATGTCCATAGTAGTATAATATTTTATGTTTATCTTCATAAAACATTTTAAATATTGGGAAATCTGTAGCAACACTAACTACAAGCTCTAGCATTTGCTTTCATGCATACAGAATAATTCAGTTTTTCTTTATGGGCTGTGATTTGTATTATTGTAGGTGGATACGACCTGACGTGTTTACAGTTTACTCTGTGAGATTTTTCTCAAAATAGTGTTGCGTGATGCAGTTGTTGATACACTTTTGTATTACAGAATGCGTTGGGAGAGATATTCTGGGATGTTTAGAAATATCCTATCACGTAATGCTGAGGCAAAGGGACAAATTGCCTGTTCACACTTTCCTGGGTGGTGTGACTGGCCAAAGGCACAGTGAGAGCACAGGCATCAAGTCTGCAGTGAAAGGGAGGTGAGGACATCCTGCTGCAGTGATCTCAGAAGGAAAGAAACAAGAAACTGGAGAAGAGGTGGAAGGGTCACCAAGGAAATCTCCTAACCTGGACAAACTTGGTTTAATCCAGCATGAAGTCTACTGGCAGAAACTTAAGCCAACAAAAATTTCTCAATGATTTTGAGCTGCACAGTTATTATGCAGCAAGTATCTGAGTCATCTGGCTGCTGCACTTTTCATCCAACATTTACAGCCTAGAAACAGGATCAAGATGTAAAACATTGAAAATTTGCTGTTAATTTCTTTTCACAAGATTCAGCAAGAATTTGTTAAAATACTAGGATTGTTTCTTGGGCATTTTAATGAGAATCATAGGAAACTTTATCATATGAGCAATGTTGAAATAAAAAACAGAACATAGTCGACATTCCATTAATGTATAACTTGGTCTGCAGCCCTGAATAATGTTTACCTGATGCACCATTTTGTTTTAACATAGCATTTAATGTTTAAAAAGCAAAAATTGCTGACCGCAGGTAATTAGCTCAAACAAGAATTTTCGAAGAATTGTTCTCAGGCCAGTAAGCTTATCATGAGAGGAGCCCCTGCTCCGAGGCTGTCACAGGAGAGCCCTCAGGCTGTGACACCTGGCAGGAGGAGTTGGCAGAAGGGCATTGTACGGGCTTCCTGGGGCAAGGTTTTGGTAGCAGGGGGGCGTGAGGGTGGCATCTGTGGGAAGAGATGAGCGTGCCCCACACCAAGCACAGCTGGCTTCTGCCAGCTCCAAACCAGCCCCACCACTGGATGAAGCTGGGACTGTTGGTGATGCTGCTGGTAGTTCTGTGATTACATACTTAGGAAAGGATGAAAGATGCTGCACAGCATCTGTGAGAGAGGAGTGAAAAAACCGTGTGAGGGAAACAGCCCTGCAGAGACACCAGGCCAGAGAAGGAGGGGCAGGAGGTGCTCCAGGTGCTGGAGCCGCGATTCCCCTGCAGCCCGTGCTGCAGACTGTGGCGAGGCAGGATGGAGATCCGCCCACAGCCCCTGGAGGAGCCCACACGTGGATGTGCCCTGAAGGAGCCTGCAGCCCATGGAGATCTCATACTGGATCAGGCTCCTGGCAGGAGCTGCACAGCCCGTGGAGAGGAGCCCACACAGAAGCAGGATTTCTGGCAGGACCTGTGACCCTGTGGAGGCCCCACACTGCAGCTGTGTGTTTCTGAAGGACTGTACCCTGTGGAAGAACGCACGCTGGAACTGTTCATGAAGCACCCCACACGCGGATTTTGAGAGCTTTATACAACATCCACAGTGGTCTCATTCCACTACAAACATTTATCATGGTCCCATATGAATTAAGGTCTTGACAGAAGATTCATATTCAAGAAGACAGTTTAAATTTCTCTTCCTAAATGTGTGTAAAAATACTACAAAGCACACTGGAAACATGTTTTCTTTAAAAAATGCAGTCTTCAGATGATCAAGCATATCCAATGCCCTCAGGCTTTTTTTTTGTTTGTTTGTTTG
>VXBU01008178.1:167613-181367 GCA_013400315.1 Bombycilla garrulus
TTTTTTTTTTGCCTGAGGTACATTTTAGACCATCTGACTGCTTAGTTTGAAAGAATTGCTATCAATGTGGAAAGTTACTCACTAGAGTC
Source organism: Bombycilla garrulus (assembly GCA_013400315.1). Classification (NCBI taxonomy): domain Eukaryota; kingdom Metazoa; phylum Chordata; class Aves; order Passeriformes; family Bombycillidae; genus Bombycilla; species Bombycilla garrulus. Next base: position 167,703 of record VXBU01008178.1, read on the forward strand.
TGGCTGCTCGTGAACCACTCCTGAGCTATGACAAGAGAACAGACTTTCCAGAGGCTGGTTGAGATGGAATGACTGGAAATCACGAGGACTTGCTTGACGTTGAAAGGAAAGAAAAAAACCCTTAGATAAATTGTCATTTTGCAATATATGTAGTGTGACTTTCAGTTTTGCAGCTTTGCTGGGAAGCTTTTTGGATCAGTGACAGATTTCTTCATTGTGTGTTTCATACTGCTATATCTGAGCACTTTGTGAGTATTCAAGGCAAAAGTGGATTGTTGTAGCAGTTGCTGCTGGTCCTGGCCTGAAGTGGGGGGAGGAGGAGATGACAGAAGCATGGAGCTGTGGGGAGACAGGACAGGTTAATGAAGCTGATTTTTTTCCTTGAACAAGAAAAACAAGATTTCTTGTTACAGAGATTCTAGAAGTTGAAGTGATTGCTGAAACTAAAGAAAAAAAAAATCAAACCCAAACCCACTTCTTTCAATGTTCTTGACCTCTGCCATTCAGTAATAGTGGTAAAGCAACTCTAGCAATGACAGCATAGCTAAGCCAGTCAGAGAGAAACACTGGTAAATGTGCCTGGGTTTTGTTCATAGGCAATATCTCTTGTTTCATTGCTATAATTTGGGAAGTATATTTTACTTCAGAAGAATGACAACATCAAAATAGTGGTGGTTTCCTCTAAGCTGAACTAAATATGCATCTCTTGGAATTTCAGCTACAGTCCCCTTCTCTTCTGGCTGTTTAAGAGGTTTCAATAAGGACTGGTCCAAGCAATTGTAATGCAATCAAAAAAAGTATGCTGATATTACCAGTATGTTATGGAGGGTGAATTTGCTAGACAACTCATTGACCCCAGAGGGAATGTTGCATTCATCACAGCACATTCAGGAATGTCTCTTCCAGTGCCAGGTTTTGTTGGCTTTTCATCTATTTGCAGGCATGTTGAAAATTAGTTTTGGATGATTTTGAGGGACATGTGTGTAAACTGTTTTTCAGAACAAGATTTCTCTGAAGTTTAGAGGGTATTAGAGGATTTTATGCTGCAAAAATAGATGTTAATGAAAAGTATTGATGCAAACTCTGTTCTTTGCAGGTTATTTGACTTTAGAGAAGTTGCTGAGGTTGTTTTCTGATAAAGTTGAAGCTGCTCTGAATTTTTGATATTGTTTTTTCTGGAGATGGAAATCAAAAAGAGGCTACTTTTTTGACAGACAGAAGTTCTGTAAATATTTAAACTTTGAGATCCAAATAAACCTAAATGATTCATGCTGAAATCTTCAGAAAGGTGTTAAAAATAATATTTTTTCTTTATTTAATTTCTAAACATCTATTCAATGCTTTGACAGTAAGTCTAGTGTTCCTTTTTAAATTACTTTCCTAACAGTACTTCTGATGCAAATGTGAACAAAAGAAAGATAATAAGGTTCATAATAGCTCTTTGTCTAATAAGGGCAAATGGAAAAATGTAGGGTTATTTACCAAAACTACAGAATCTCAGTGTAAGAAAATTTGTATCGAATGTATGAATGTTTTCAAGTATGTGGTTCAGAAAACTCCTGGAGGAGTCTTTTTTTTTTCCTTCCATTTTCTTGTTCTTCACAGTAATTCTTTGAATTATTACATTTGCCTGGTGTTCTCCAGTCAATTTTAAAGCTCATTTGGAAGAAAAATTAGGAAGGCATAATAATTGCCTACGCTTCTTTCCTAAAAGTATTTTTAATGTTTTGGCTTCTGATTTTAATAGAAAAATATCCACTGAACTATATTCCCTTTCTTCCACATAACAAAATAATTCAGTTCTAGTTTAATAATTCGAAGTATATGATACACTACTTCATCAGAATAATTTATTAGAATGTCATTGTCTAGATCATTCACTTTAAGCCACAGAAAGCAAGCTTGTTTTTAATTATCAACAATTATACAGATAACTATTTCAAATACACTTCTATTTAAATTAATTTTATTCAGAAAAGTAAGTATATCTCCACTGGAGTTATTCATACTAGGTCTCCTTTATAGTTAATATAGATGTAGATAATAAATCTAGTCAGAATAATAAGTGAAGGCAACAGCACAATTCATGTATTGTGAAGGTGACCATAAAGTATATTAAATTAAGTATGTGCCAGAAGTGCCTGTTTCTTCCCATTGATTTAAAGGGAATTTAAGAGAACTGGATCAGCTGTAGTTGTCTGCACTGTAGATCATCAGAGCTGAGACAATGAATCTCATCCTACATTATACTAAATATGTAAAATTGAATAGTAAGCACCTGTGAAGTTGTAAATTGAACACTTTGACGGTTTTACAGTATGAGACATGAATGCTACTTGTGGGAGATACTTGCAGTATAGTGTTAAATATTTTCCTTTTGTGATGTGCGGTCAATGATCTGTGCAGTGTTTGGATCTGTCCAAGTGGGAGCATTGATGTTTATCCAATTGCTTTGTTGTCATTGCTCTCAGCTGCTGAATTGGCTCTGTAAGGTCCTTTTCAGATTAGTTATTTTGTGTGGTTGTGAGTCTTGGTCACCTTTCAAACTCCTTGGAATATGAAATACTGAGGGGAGCTCTTGATTAGATGAAGGAGAGTAATAAATGAAGAATATGATCTCACAGGACTTTGTGGGCATGTTTATAAAGAAGCAAGAGGACCAAGTGAATTGAAGTGCCTGTGATTTCAGTAGCAGAGCATCTAACCTTTTGGTAGAAAATTGTAATTTATAAGGTCATTTTCATCATAGTCTAAAAAGCAGTCAAGATGATGGACAAACAGTAAAATAGGAAGCCTTTAAAAGTGATCAAGTTTTTACTGTGACTAAATCCTGGAGAAAACTGCCAAAGACAGAAAAAAACAAGAGGAGACACTTAGAGGAGCAGCTACACATGTCACGTAGCAGCAGTAGCATTTGCTGTGTTCCTCAAGGGCTACCACGCAGTTGGGCACTGTCTTCTAGAATACAATAAGGCAGTCTGAAAAACGCAGACCTGCATCAGGCTGACTTCCTTGTTTTTCTTTCCCTAAAGCTCAGAATCTCAGTTAAAAGCAGTTCTCACTGAATAAATGTGTGTGGCCTCCCAAAGTATTTTACCTGGTGTTCCTCATGACTTCCTCACAAAATTCAAAACAAGAGGTAGACTTTATCCTAATCATAGTCTGACCTACAAGCAAAGATCAAAAGCCAGTCAGCTGCTGTGTTTTCAGGTCTTAAAGCTGACTTTTTTTCTATCTGACTTCTGATTATTTTAACCTTATTAGGTTAAAGATATATTATGCTTATGAGTTTGTTGGTCACAGCACAGCCTTTGCTCTCCAGTTACAGCTGCCACTCTTGAGTGTGTTCTACTAATTCTACTAATTAGAATTGGTAAAATCTAAATTCTAAATTTAGTTCTAATTTACTAATTTTACTAATTTTAATTCTAATTACTAGTTCTAATTTTACTTTCCTAGGTGGAAATCACACATTGCAGAGTAAGACTGCTTTGTTAGTGATTGGTGAAATGAGATGTATTAATGCAGTACGCTATTAAAGGTTTCTTATTCTGTTTTGTCTGTTCACTTTCGTAGAGCCATCATGAGCATTTTACCATAGGCAAAATAAAATTTTATTTGGGTTGTAGAGGAGAACAATTTTGGTCCTTGCCAGCCAGAATGACCACATCTTTATTTCAACTAGTTTTGTTGCCAGGTAGCGTTTGTGACTCCCTGGAGTTGATTGGTAAATACTGAATCATTATATCAAATGGCTTCACTTCACCCTGGGGTTAGAGGCACACATGGCTTCCTTACCAGAGAGATCTGTTGGCTGAAATTTTTCAGAAATAAGCTCGATAGTATTCACTGTGTAATTTCTTCATTATTGCTACATAAATAATATCAACACTAGATATCATACACTGCCAGGTCATTTAAAAACTGATAGAAAGATAGTTGTTCCGTGCAGAAATACAAATCTGTGTGTTTAAATGGTGACAATGAACACACTTGTTGGTTATTTCATGTTTATTATTTCATCTCACATTTGTTTGAGACCAATCTAAAAATAATAGTCAATAGTTATGTGAGAAGAGAATTTAGTGTAAATGGTCTCAGAAAAAAATCTATGTTTAAAGGAAGGATTTGGTGACAAGGCTGGAAGGATGGCACCTATGTTTGAGAACTGCTTCTAGCCATGAAGAGATATATATAAGAAAGGGCCAGAGATAGATGCAGAACACACAGATTTTGCTTTACAGAGGACTGTCACAAAAGCTGCTGGTAAGCAGCCAGATTCAGTGGAAGCTGCTTCTGATTTGGCATTCAGCTCTGTTTCTTTTGAAATCCCACTCAGAATATTGAAATAAAAGCCAGAAGAGGCATGGGATTGTGGAAACAGTATCCCTGACTGTCCAATGGAATGCCACACTTAAGTAACTCATAAATAAAAACAATAGTGTTCTGGTTACAAGAAACTTACAGATGTAATTGGTGAATTTTTGCATTAGGAATTGTTTAATCTCTGTTTTGATGCTGCTGTTCCTCCTAACAGTTGTAGGAACCATAAATAATGCATAATTTTTCTTTGTACCATGGTATAACAAATGTAAGGATTAATGTAAGAAATGCTTAAGAATCTTAGTAAAACAGAGAAGAAACTTTTAGTACCAGGAAATAACTTTCTAGCACTGTATAATGAATAAAAATACCAATATTTACTAGATGTGGTTTTCAACATCAGGTAAAAAACAATACTCTTCAAAAAGTTTTTTGAAACAGTAATGACTAAAAAGATTTCTTCAAGTGGTTACTAGTGCACTGTGATTGTTTTCAAATAGTATATTTGGAAGAAAAGTAGTTTGAGTGAAATAATCATAGTTGTTCAAGGTTGAATGCATCAGTATTGGCCTACTATGTTGAAAGCTGAATGATTCAATAATTGTATGAATTAATTCATTGCGATGAGTTTTAAATTACTGGGGAACATGACTTGGCTGTTTTATATGTTTTGTAACTTATGGCTTACCCATACTTCTCTTAATGCTCTTAAAATATTCTGTTAATACTTTTACTTCTGTTAAAGCTGTGAGCTTTGGGTTCATGCCTGCACTGGAGTTTGCAGTGTAACTTTCTTTAACAAGCTGTACTTACAAGGGCTGTCTTAAGTCAAGAGTAGACAGGATGTTGTGAAAGGGAATGCTGTGTAGTTTACCCTGTTGCTGCAGCTTATCTTTTTCTAGTGCTGTACTTGTTTAAAGCAACAGTGCAGGTTTGGGTTTTTTTCTGTGTACTTTATACAGTATATGTAAATGCTTTGCTTTCAAAATTTGTTACTTTCACTCTCTTTGAGCATATTCAGACATACTTTAGCCTGCAGCTGTCAGAACTAGTTTTATCATTTCATTTTACATCCGTTTTTAATTTTTGTTACATTTTTCCACACATGGGTACATTTTTGTATGGGTTTTTTTTATGCATACAAATAGAGCATGAATGGTTTAGGTTGGAAGAGACCTTAAAGACCATCCAGTTCCAGAAATGTGTATCTATATATAGCTAAAATATATATAGCATTCATTTAGAGAGAGAAACTGTAAATATGGTGGTTTTTCATGTGCTAAGCATTAAAGATTTTATCCAAACCTGAAGAAATAGTTGTGTTGTTAGTTTCCCAAAGTGAGGACATGGCCTAGTTGTTTATTATTCAAGTTCCCAGCCTTGTGATCTTGAGTTTCCTGCTGCTTTTTTGCAAATACAGATAGTAGTAGGTGTGAATGTTACAGCCCTTTGCTTTTTGTCGCTTTTTCAACACTTTTATGATGCTTTTGTCACCTCAAGTTTGGATTCTGCAAAGTGCTACAGATTGAAGCAAAATCTGGAAACTGCAACTAGAGTAAAGTCTGTCTACCTTGTGGTTAAGTGATATTTCCCATAGGCAATGCATATTTTCACTCTATCAGTACATTTCCAGGCAAAAATTAGCTTCTTATACCTCTGAAGTTGTGAGCCAAATTGCAGGGATCTACAGCACTGCTCTGTGAATGTCTTATGCATCAAATACCACTGTTAAAAATGGAGCCTTGTTAAGTGATGAATTTGTGGATGCAAAATGTATTAATTTGCCCATTTTTGGATGCTAGTCATCTCTGAACTTTAAGTCATGGGTTTGGCTGGGCTTTTCAGGATTGGCTTAACTTCCCCTTATGCTGAAGAGCTGATCATATCCAAGTGCCTCTATAGAATCTATCTTCTTCTGTCTCTCCTTACCATTTCTCTTTTTCTGTCTCTGACTTTCCCAGCTTCCTTCCCCTGTTTTTTTGTTGGTTTTTTTTTGTCTCTAGTTTCATACGATATAAAGCTAATTCAAATAAGCAAAATTCACTCTGTTAGTGTTAGTGTTAGATACTGCTCAGTCTTACCATTTCATGTAATTGGCTCTGAAACATTTTGCCTGTGTAGCTAAATCCCTTCCCTCTGAAAACAAACAAAAAACCTCAAGCAGACAAAATATGCTGATACGTTTTTTGACAAGATCTTCAGTCTCAAGTTTGGCATAATTCATATTTCCTAACAAATGCATCTATCATGGAATGAAAGAGAGATTTCTCTAAGGAACATCTTTGCTGCCAAAATAGGTCAACATAGAGGAGACCGTTTTGTGTTTTCCTCTGAATACTTTATTGACACATATATAAAAGAATGGTGTTTTAATAATAAGCTTTATTTTAAATTCAGAGATTTTCAGGAGGAAGAAAGGATAAAACGGCTATCAAGACAATCTTCCATTGCAGGACCAGATTATCTGTGCCTAGTTTTTTCTACTGAAATACCTGTCCAGACTACTTTCAATAATATCTGAAAGGGAGATTCCTGTCTATCCTGCACAGCCTCTTTCTTTATTAATAAAATAGTTTCAGTATTATTCTTTGTCCTGAACAAAGCATGAGTGAACTCTGAGAGAAAAAGGTGGTATATATTCAGGGACAACAGAAAGAGGAGACGGCATTTAGATTTGTAACTATAGCATAATGCAATAGCTGAGGTAAATAACTTTTTTTTTTTCTCAGATTGGGCAAGTTTGTCAAATACTTCTTACCACTGTTCACCAAGAGCAGTATTGTCTGATTTCGTATGTAGGCAGCACCGGCTTTCAGGTGGATGAGCTGCCTGAAAGTGGTTGGAACTGTTTTTCATTAATCTTAGGGGTGTGGTCAAGGAGGCTGGAACCTGGTCCCCTGCACTAATTTAACGGGGTTCCAGAATAACTGGGTTTTGTCCTATTTGCTAACTGTTTGGAGTCTGGGAACAGCCTGGAGAGGAGACACAGAGTGACTTGTGCAGGCTTTATGTGTGAGGGGTTTATGGAAGCAGTGCAGGCATTTTTGCAGTGACTTCTTGAACACGTGCCATGCTTCAGATTTAGCCTGGTGAGAACGTGAGGGAACAGTACCTGATCTTCCTCCCTTCACATGGAGTTCTTTTACCATTGCTGTCTCTCTGACCCCAGTCCTTCAAAGAGGTGATCTTTCCTCTCTGCCATTGCCTACCATTTATACTCCCTTAAGAAAAAAATATTTTAGTGTACCTCAAAAGGCAAAAGCACATTGAGATGCAGAGAGCTTGTATGATTTGTCTTGGTTCTTCCATTTCAGATCCTCTATAGTCCTTGCTGGCAAGAAGCAGCAAGGGAGCTGCATTGTCTCGGGTGTTGTTAGGATTCAGAACTGTGATTCTAAGAATCAGCCTATTGTTCCCCTTTCATTCCTGAGGTGATTCTTTTTGCTGGTAGTATTGTCCACTTTGAACACTAAAGCATTCAAGAGAACACTTACATTCTTGCCAGCTTCTGTTACCTATATAGGGGAGAGTTTGCATTATGTTGCACTTCCATATTGAAAAAGTCAGTAGTCATTCCTCAATGTGTGCAGTGCTGGCAGAAATAGTATTTATAGTATTTTAAGAGGTAGTAAGAGCTGCATCTACATCTGATATGGCTAAGGAGAATTAATTTTTTTAAAAATTTCTCTTTCATTATCTATTTGTGAACTACCAAATGCACTACTATTCAGGGTAGAGCAGAAGTAAAGTTCCTATTTCATCAATCTTGTGCCTTAATAACATCTATCACAATGCAACACAGAACTGTAGAATAAGCTTTCTCATACACTGACAAAGTAACTGTATATGGTACTTAGTAGTATTTCATTAATTCATCCAGATCTTGACTCTGGGCTCCTAAGAGAAATGGAGGAGAGCTGTCCAGCTCTGTTATAGATCGGGGAATCAAAATCTTTGCAAGGAGGAGGGTTGTCATAATCCACCATTCCCACTTAAAGGAAATGAATTGAATTGTGTGCTAATTAGTTTTCTTCTATTTTTTTCCCCTGTTGCAGAACTTTCCTTTTTGTTCGAGATGGTAATCCAAATAAAAGGAATGTGCACAATGAGACATCTATGCACTTACTGTGTATGGGACCTCAGATCATGATCTCAGAGGGAGCTCTTCATCCTCGCCTGACACGACCCTCAGAAGACGACTGCAGAAGGGCTGATTGTCTGCAAATGATCCTGAAGTGGAAGGGAGCAAAGCTGGACGAAGGACAATATGAACGAGCAGCCATTGATGCTGTTGATAACAAAAAAAACACACCTTTGCACTACGCTGCTGCCTCAGGGATGAAAACCTGTGTTGAGGTAAAAGTTCATGTATAGGTTTATTATGAGTAACTGACATGCACAATGTTTCACGAAGCTTTTTTTCATGGGGGAGGGGATTTGATATGTTATATTGAATTAACTTTTTAATTCTGTTTTTCATTAATTGGAAACATTGCAAAGATAAACAGCCCAAAACATACACTGTAGAGAAAAATGAAAGAAATGGATTATATCTGCATTAACTTAATGAAATAATTCCTCAACATGAAGAAGACTCATGTAGGCATATAAAAATCTGAATTAATTACAAGACTGTAACAGGGGAGAAAAAGTTTTAAAGGTAGGCATAAGCATCCTATATGTGTAAAGAGAAGTGAAATAACAACCTGAGAGAAGAACTCTTTTTATTTTGCTGTGCAGCTGAGACTGGAAATGCTGTCCATGTTTCAAGAACAGATCTGATGTCTTTAATTTGATTACTTTAATTTACAGTGTCCAGCTTTTTTAATGTTTGTGAAAATATTGGATTGTAATGAGTAATTGGGAATGACTTTTGAAGATCTTGCCTCAGATTTATTTTTAAAGTATATCAAGTAATGAGAGCTAGTATTTAATTGTGCTGGTAATTTAGCATAAAGAAGACGAGCAGACATCTAACGTTTTCAAAAACAGCTAACATCTTCGTAAGTCTGTTTTAACATCAAGATTTGTATTTTCAATTGCAACAATTACTTCACAGTTCAGCATTTGCATGTGAAATTTACTTTTTTTTTCTTCTGTTCATAATTTTATGCTTATTCAAAACTATGCTCAGTAACTTAGTATCATCAGCAAAGTTTATAATCTCTTTTTTTCACCTTCTCTTCTAGACAACAATTTCATATCTTAAACAGTCTGGTCTCAGAACCTCTGGGACTTCACTGGTTACCTCTTTCTGCAGTAAAAACCTGATGATCTCACCTGATGTTTTCTGGAGCTGTTTTTAGTATTTGTCTTACTTTTACTATCTTCTGATTTTGTACCACAACATATTTAATCAGTAAGCTGCATATTATAATAAATAGTTCAGAAGTTTCATATTTGAGTTTCATTAGGACTCATGAATATAAGTACCATCTGATGCTGGGTATTTATGTTAGTATTTGGTTTGCTGATTTTTCTAGAACTCCTTGTGCTGAGACTTCAGTTTGAAAGACTTTCTTTTGTGTCCTTCATAAAGTACATGTGGTACATCACAGAGAATCCAACAGCTCATACCATTTTTGTGCTGTATGCTATATGAGGTTGCTTTTACATTTTGTCCAGCGACCAACTTTACAAAAACATTGCAAGATTTACTGTGTGATGTTTTAAAATTATTTATTCTGAGTTTTTATGCATGTGGTGTACAGCTCAAAAAACTGTCAGAGTCTTCTTGGTTGTGATTTTGCATTTACCTTTCCCAGACTTTGTTCTTTTCATATTCTTCATCTTGAGACAACTTCAGCTTCTTTTTTTCCGTATGATTCTGTCCTGTTGGTCTATCTTCACAGATTCTTCAGATGTTTCTGGAATTTTTTTCCACACTTACTAAGTACTGCTTTTAGAAAGTGGGCAGTGGATTTCTTGTCTTTTTACTGCTTCTGCAAGTTTAATGAATCCTTGGGAATTGCTAATGAGTGGTTCTTTGATAGTAACTTTATGAATTAGGTCTTGCAGACTACTCTGGACAAAGTCAGGAGTTGCTTCTCCTCTCATGTGTTTGCTGACTGTTTTGCCTATGATCCAATCACCTATGTGGTCTGAAATTTTAATTTAAGAGTCATTTATTAGCTTACATATTTTTGAAATGTACTTGGGAGATGTAGTGACAGAAGTTCTGTTTATTGTTTGTGTTTTCTTCCTTGGAGCACTTTTATTCTTAGTAGCCGCATTAGCTTTATTGTTATGGTTTTAGTCAGGTCGTTCACCAAAACTTTTTGTTTGTTTGTTTACAGAACTGTATTCTACTGGTATTTCTTGATAGAGTTAGTTTGTTTATTTTTTTGTCCGTTTGCTTGGTGTTTATTTTTAAAAAGGTATATAGTATCTCTTTGATTGTCACATTATGTTTGCTGGTTGTATTCTGCCAAGTTTCCAGATATTGTCTGAGAATTCTCATTTAAAGTTTGTCATTTCAATTTCCCAGCCTCAGCTGTGCGCCCCCTTGAACTGAATACTCTTCTTTACTTTCTGTTTTTTTGTTAATCCTTTCCATAGCAGTTCAGATAATGTCTATTTATTTGCAATATCCAACCCTTCTTTCATTCTGTTAGTATACAAATCATCCTTACTTTTTTGAGTATCTAATGAATGAAAACTCATGAATGAAACTTCCTGATGCCATTTTCTGTGCTATTATTTAAACTTCTGCCTCTCTGGTTCCATGCTCAGTAGTGAGAGGATTTAAAGGATGCTGCTGTTAGATGCTGATCCTTGACCTCCAGTAACACGGCCTGAATCTTGCCCCATACTTTCTCTTTCCTCTGCCCCACGTTGTTACAGCTCCTCAAGCTCCAGACCAGCAGTTTGTCTTCAACGTGTGCATAGGAATTATTTACAGATTTACTGATTTTCACCAGGGAGGCAAGTCACCGTGCAGTGTTTGCTAGCTGAAGCATACTCAGACCCAGCTAACTATGTACATGGTAACTGAATGACATATAGGACTCTTTCTTCCATCCAAAATAAATCATGGTTATAAGATTGGTTTAGAGCGTCTTGTGGTATGATTTATTCGTAAACATTTATCAGTGTGTCTCCTAGGCCTGTGTTACTGCTGCTTTTATTTTGATTGCCAAGTTTTTATTCTTTCAGATTTGATAAAAAAACCAGTAGCAAAGGACTATATAAGTTGCTCTTGTTCTCTTGTTTTAGTGCAATTTATTTAATGCAGCATCCTGATAAATTCTGCCTATAGGCATTTCACTCGCAGGTGTTCTGTCTATCCTTCCTCAATATGAGACATTTGCTTTTGAAAGTATTTTTATTTACATTATTATGCAATAGAGGACAAATGTGCATGTCATATGAAAAAATGGGAGATAGCATTTCGCATTGAATGACCTCTGAAAAAAGTTGGTGAAAAACACACACATAAAATGATATGATATAAAAAAGGTAGGTTTTGGTAGAGAAATGGTAAATAGAAGAAAATCTTTAGTAACAAGTTTCCAACATATTTCAGTATCTGGTATTTACAAACTTAGACTTCAGATTTATAAGGGATTTGAGCAAGGAGTCTTCTGCCTGTTTCTGCCTTCATGTCCTTCCATGGGGCTGTACAGTGGTGTAGGAGATAGACACAACAGTTCAAAAGTGTCAATTTCAAGAGTGTGAAGCAACTGGGCTCATGCAGTAATATCCAGGAAGATTGTAATGTCAGAAAGAATCACAGCTGCTGCAGAGCGAATTGTGGTTCTGGAGCTGGGCTGCAGCTTTTAACTACAGACTAAAGTCTGTTTGTTTTAAACTCTTCATAAAAGTTCATGGTTTGTGCTTCTTTACAAATTATTGTTCTATTTCTCTGCATCTGTAATGTGATTCATTAGATAAATCCAGTTACTAGACTGCTAGTTCCCCGTTTAATTATATAAACTGAGTTATGTTATCTTAACAACTTGTATTGTAATTGAGCAAACTGTTTCTGACTCTAATTTGCTTTCAGTTTGTCTTTGAAGAGTTTATAGTCTGATCCACATGTATTGCTATTTGCCAGTTATGTAGTCCTAACTAGTCATGGTTTCTGCATTAGAAACATGGTGTACACCACCAAGCTCAAACTTCCTTATGTGCCCTACTATGGGTTGAAGGACCTTGCATCTGAGATATCCTAAATCCTCCAGTCTGTGGTTGTAGTCCTTTTTAACTCCTTCCACAGGAACAGGTTTATGTTACATGCCTTCACCAGGCCTGAAACTGAGATCAGTGAAGGAATTTAACAATTATCTCTTTGTTCCTAGAAGTATTTGAGGATTAAAATTCTTAACAAAAAAAAAAAAAAAAAAAGAGAGAGGGAAAGATAAAAAACTGATCCTAATCCTCAAGTTGTCTTCCCTCTCTCCAGTCTCTTAGAGCCCCAGAGGTGCCTTTTGCCCATTTTTTGCAGTGGTTACTCTCACTTCAAAGCAGCATTCCTCTTTAATGTGTCCTTCACTTTCCACCATTTTCAGGAAAACCCCACTTCTGTATCTTTGCCTATCCCCACCACACCCAAAGAAGAAAAGGAAACCCCAAATATAGATCGTTTTGGGTGAAGTACCAACTAGCTGACTTGTTCAGAGTTGATAGTCAGATGTGCAGTCTTGATACTGCTCCATTCCCATGTGTTAGATTTTTCCTCTGAGCAGAACAGCTATGTGGAACCCATTGCTAAAGATAGTTTGGGTAAAATTATGTACTTACCTCAAACTACTGAATAGACAATAATAACTTTCATGCTGAACAGATTTGATTTTATGCAGATACATTCCACACTATCACAGTATATTTGCTGTATTAAATGGTACTTTTGCAATTGTTTAAATTGCTAATATGATTGTTTAGATTATTAATCTCAATTAATCAAGCAACACAAGACTTTTTAACACTGCTTCTAGAGAATATGGCATCATTATTAAAATCTTGTTGCTTTGCATATTCCTCATCTTGCAGATTAGATTTTGAGCTACAAAGTCTATGTAATGTTCTTTCAAATATATTTATTCTCTTTCTTCAGAAGATGTCTTACTTACCTCAGTTAAATTTCTCTTAGAGGTTAAAATGAACAGACAGAATATGATACTCAGGTTAACACAGTTTTGGCAACGTCAAGAAGTTTAGATAGAACAAAGGTTAACTGTTGACTATGTATCTTGGTAATTGTCCCAGTATCATCTGTATTTCTGCCTGATACTCTGCTGTGAAGATCAAATACTCAATGACACCAATATCTTCTCAGCTAAATCTTGTCATTGCACTGGTTTATGGTATTTTTGGATTTGCTTATTTTATTTTTTTTTTATT
>VXBU01008178.1:181738-223547 GCA_013400315.1 Bombycilla garrulus
ATAAAGGTGTCATAATAAATCAGCAGAATGGTCCAGCTGGACCTTTAAAATATGCTGTCCTTGCTTATATCAGGGCAGTTTCTAGCAGGATATAAGTTAGCAAGTTAAGGAGAGCAGCACAAGGTTTAATAGTTAGAGACTGCATTTTGGGAGGGTTACTGGCAAGAGACGAGGCTGGTGAAATGGCACAACACTGGACCATATTAGAATTGCTAGAATTAGCTTTATTTCATTTCACTTTTTTCATGTCCTCAAAAACAAAGTAGAGCTGCCAGTAGTATTTTGTGCTCCCTGCGAATCAGTATCCTCTCATCTCTCCTACCCAAGGAATCTCCTATTTTCTGTCAGCACAAGTGTACAAATGGTGGAATTGTACCCATATAAAAAGAATATTTAAAGGTCATTTAGCTCCATCTTGACACATGCTTGAAGGCCTCAGACCCCTCATTTTCTATGGGGCACTGACCATATCAGTAAAGCAGAATTTTAGGTTTTAAAATTAACATACTGTGCAGCATTACCTCGTAATGTTTTCTTAGATTTTGTGGTTCTATGGAATTACTGTGTATATAGGTGTAATTATGCATGAAAGCAAGAAGTAATTTATTTAATAATAATAGACAATCCTTGTTTCTAAAGACCATTATTATTATTATTGTCAATAGTTGTTCTGTTTTGCTTGCTCTTTTTTTTTAATCTCTTCTTAGTTCACATGCCTTTTATTTAGGGTGTTATTAGAGTTATTAATTAATAACTGCTTACTTTGCCATTTTACTTTTCAGCTTCTAGTAAAACATGGTGGAGATTTGTTTGCAGAAAATGAAAATAAAGATACTCCATGTGACTGTGCAGAGAAACAGCACCACAAAGAGCTGGCTCTCAACCTGGAATCTCGAATGGTATTTTCACGTGATCCTGAAGCTGAAAGCATTGAAGCTGAGTATGCTGCTTTAGACAAAAAAGAGGTCAGAGAATACTTTAAATCTGAAATATTTTATACATTTATATTTGTAGCAGTTACATTGTGACACAAGTCTGCAGGTATTTCAGTATTTACTGTACTTTGTACTTTATATTTCTATACCGTTTTAGCAGAGCTCTTTATATCAAGTTAAGCTCTAAGAACATAACAAATATATTGTCAAAAGTAAAGAGAAATTTTATTTGTATCTTAGTTTTGTGGACTGTCTTGAGGGCTGTGAGGCTGGAGGAGATACAGTGAGGCCAATAAGCTCAGAAACAGTTTCTCTAAACCAAACTTTTTTTTTTAATTTTTTTTTTGTCTGTTTTTTTATTTCTTAAGATGCCTTTTTGTCTCAAAAATTAGGACAAAAGAAATTCTGAAAAGGAGAAAATCTGTGGAATAGAGTAGGGAAACTTTTCTGGTGGATCTTCCTGGACTGAGACGGGGTTGAATGTTACAAAAAAGACTCAAAACTGACTAGTGCAGGACTTCAAAATAGTGCATTTACTTTCTTGTTTTATAACATGATGCCTGAAGCTACTGCATACCAGAGTTTGTATGAAAAACAGGTAATAACAAGTGATGTTACTTCCAACTAAATTTTTGAGAGAGACGATTCACTGACAAAAAATTGGCTTGAATTCTGTTATGCCTTACAGATGACTGTGATTCCATAAAGATACTTAAACCAAAAAGATTCTGAGTGCAAATTCTCTCCCCATTCAAGATCAGATTTTAGTTAACTAAAATTCTAAATAAGAATACATAGATAAATTATATGATTCAGTAAATATTACAGATTAATTCTGTTTAAATTAAAGGACAATAGCTTTCCCTATGGTTCCTCCCTTTAGAAATAGCATGGCTTGGCCTTTTACTAGCTTGGCCCACTTATGACCTAATGATGTTTAAAAGAAAATACATGAGTAAACCTGGATCACATTAACTGTTCCCCTGAAAGATGCCACTTGTGTTCACTTCTGTTTGAAAGTAAGAAAGTCTTTGTAGTGTCCATTTAATTTTTTGCCCATTTTTCTTGGATAAATTCAAATATAAGCAGCCTTAATTAGATAGTTTATTCCTAGATGAGACATTTAGAAATGAGGTTTAATATACTTAGTACGTCAAAATAGCAAATATAATTAACTAATTTTAATTTCTCTTTAATTTAATAACTCATTTTAATATTTCCATGTAGAGGCATCCAAACTGTAAGAAGATAGTTTGAAATTTTGTTTTCTCTCCTGGCAGAAACACTTTAAAAGGCTGCAGCCATTTCTTGCCACAATTCAGTTTACCACTCCTTTGGTTATTAGGAAGGTTATGTTTTCAGCTGGATCATAGCAATGTTTTGGCTTAAAAGAAGAAAGAGTTTTGAAGAGTGGTAATATGTAACTATTAGTTAAGTTGATTAATTGCTACCATCATATTTATACCAGGGATTTGCTGCCATATACACCAGCACAGGTAAGAAGATGAGGAACTTACAGATAGGGGTGGGACAAATCAAGAGCCATTTAAATAGGTTTTTCTGCAAGAGATGTTGTCTCACACCTGTTTAAGGTAGATGCTGAGCAAAACCAGCTTATAAGTTACAAGGGACTGTACAGTTGTCCATCTCACATACCAGGGCAGCTTTCCCATGTTTTTGTTTGTTTGGCTTTCACAATTTGGTACACCAGTTGATGACCTTGGGGGTTTACATAGAGCAGTTCTGTCTTCACATGCTCCCTGATGGTTTTTCCCATCTTTCTTTATGACTTTCCAATGGGATAATTTCTCTAACATCTTGTTTATCTCTAAGAGAACAAGTGCTGGTGCAAGGGAGATGCCAAGAGCATGTAGTTAGAAGTTGTCTTTCAATCTTAGCCCTCAGAGTGGTCAAAACCAGTTGAAAAAACAGCCTTAGAAGGAGTTGCACTGAGCTGCAACACAAATGACTGCATGTCTTCATCCTCCAGTTTGGTGTACAGATGGCTGGGATGGGCAGTGACAGCTGCACTTACCACTGGCTATGGTGATGCCTCTTGTCAAAAGCCCCAGAGCACAGGTGCTTCACCAAAACTGCCTCTCAAGGATGATCCTCTACCTTTTCTTCCCTCCGTTTCATTTTTATTTATTATTGAACACTGAGGGACAGAGTGTACAAGATGCTTGTTTAGCACAGTATTCAGCTTGTAATTGTTGCCATTCAACATCCTTCCAAAACAGAAAATATTCATTCATGAATAATTAAAAAAACTTTGAACACTAAGAAATGCATTTCAAAGGAACTGCATCTTTTGAGTGAAGGTTACGGGAAAAGATAAAACATTTGAAAACTATGAATAGGATTTCTTCCCAGGCAAACCAGCCAAATGGGCTGAACTCCAGTGTTTAAGATCTGCACAGTAGTATCTGGAATGGTAGTAGCAATACCTCCCCTTCTGAGCCTGCCATGTTTGCAGGAGAACACAATCCTTTTTTTCTTGATTCTTTGCTCTTACTTTGTTGAATAATCTCAAGAACAATATTTGTTATATAAAATCTAAATCTATCTTTTAAATCTAATTGAAGATGCACTAAATAACACGACAGTAAGTGATTGTTCTTAAGCTGCTTTTATAGATTTTGGTTGTTCTTTTGTACAGTCTTTTACATTGCTGTTTGTTGTGGCATGAGAGTATATTTGTCTTGGTGATGTATCCCTGGGAATCCTCTGACTGAATGGGTCCTTCCTTTCAATCAAATCATGTAATGTTTTAAATTTATGTAAGAAACACCTGGGAATGAGCAGAGATCATCCAGAACAGTTTTGGCTCTCACTCAGACCCAGTGAAATACCTTATGCAATAACAACATATATAATTCCTTCATTCCTTTTACATATGTGCCACTGAATAGTGAAGAAATACACTGCTAGTGAGTATACCACAGATTTACTGAATATATAATAATGGAATTACTTTTTTCAATTCCTCAATTGATGTAATATAAATATATAAGTAATATAAATACCATAAATACAAAGAGTTACCTTAAATTATTCAAATTTATTTTATCTCCACAGATAGAGAATGGTTTATGAAGTGAAAGGAGAGGACTACATTTAGTTAAGATATACGTAGTCTCAATATAAATATAGCGCATATAATTTTACATGAATGAGTTAAATGGAGTGTAAATAATTTTTTAATATATTATTCCATTAACTGTAGAACTCCATCCACCCATGAAGAAGGATGTTTACATGAAGTGTTTTGACACCATTTAATTATATAGTCATCACTGTAGCAAAGAGTTACTTTGCCCCTGTCTATTTTAATAGTGCTTTAAAAGAGAAGAAAGTAATAATAGTTTGAAATGAACTGTTAAAATAATCAGCTTACACACTAAAAATACTTTCAGGAGAAGAAAAAAAAAAGTATAATTTATGATACCTAAATGTTAGTAGTAAAAACTGCAGAATAAAATAATTTCAAGGAAGGGCTCTTGAGAATACAGAAGTGTTGGAGTCTGTAGTGAGAAGCTCAGCAATACATTAAAGCAGTAGCACTAACAGTATATTTTTAAATCATTATATAGTCAAATGATGCTAATATTGAACAATATCTTTCTCACAGCAAATACCAATAAAGAATTCCTCCCTAAATGACCATTAACGGAGGTCTCCAAGCATCATAAACTGTAATCAAAATCCTTTACAGCACGTGGTATTGCAGAGAGAAGTCATCAGTGTTTGAAGTAGTAAAAAAAGACCCTCTGTGATATTACATACTGGATGTACATCCTCATAACTATAAGCTGTAGCTTCACAAATCTCTACTGTCTTGTACACATTAACATTTTAAGGTTCCCATTGTATAAAGTCTTTGCTCTGGAATTTCCAGATCAACCTCCTTAATAGTGCCAGTCTAAAATTTCTTTTCTTTCAGCTTCTTCTGTGGGCTCATATGTTATTTTTTGAAACAAATGTCTGATGTTTCAAACTCATTCTTACGGAACATTTCCCTCATTACTTAAAAAGATAAAATTAGGATTCTTAAAAACTGAACATCCAAAATTCCCTGCTGGGTTGTGTGGAATGCTCCAGCTGAGATAATACAGTAGTCTGTTACTCAAGGGGAGATACTTGCCAGTATTTGACCTAGAACCAATCAGTTGAATATAATTCTGGACATATCTGCATTTCAGGATAAAATAAGAGGTCCTAAAATTTTATATAAATTTATATGTTTATATGTTGCAAGTTTAACAGAAAAGATTTTTTTTTTCTTAGAATGTGTTTGGTGTTCAAGAATTGAGTACTGTTGTGCTGACACAGCTGATTGCTTTACAAGTGCAATTCAAAATGAAGTTCAAATTCAGTCATGACCATTTTGCTTCTATTTTTTTGCTGTACATACATACAATTATAATAATTCTGGTAGAGAGTTGTTTTTGTCCCCGTCTCTCTGAAATGTTTTTTAAAAATGATCTCTTTTGTAATAAGTTAAGAAGTTCAGTCAAATTCCAGCATATTATTAATCCAAGCGGGCCAGATTGATTTCAGTGCGAGGAATTAACATTCAGATTGTCCTTTACTGATTCATGTATGATGAGCATTGGAAGGATGCACAGAAACTGCCTGAACTTGAGCAATCAAGATACGGGTCAGGACACTCACAGGTCATTTCTTTTCTGGTTTGCTTCCTTTCTCAAAAAGAACAAAGACCCAGTGCAGATCTATGGAGCATTACTCTTGCTGATGACAAAGTTTCTAGTATGGTGAAGCTCCTGTTCATTTCACTGATTAGCTTACAGGAGACATCCTTGTGTGAGTCACTTATGATTTTAGATGTATTGTGGAGTTAATTATGATGTCTGCAATACAGGAAGCAAGTTATGTTTTTAGAGTAGGTGTCTCAAAAGAAAAAAATCATTTAGAAATACAGGGTATCCATTCTCCCCACCACTTCTGCCTTCTACTTGTTATCCTTAAAAGGGACAGCAGACTTTTACTTAGATTGTAATATTTCAAGGACAGAACCAGTCTGTTGCTTTCTGGCTATGCTTGTATACATACATTTGTGTCCTTATAATCTAGCACCAGAGAGTCCTGGACTATGGTCTACATGAAACCAAAATATAAATAATAAATAATGATGCATAGTCTTAACTGTGATTATCTGTCACCACTGCTGCTGTGTCCTTTGATCTCCAAACTGCAGAAGACAATTGCAATTTGGTGGCCACGTTCCTGATTAGTTCTGGGCATGTAATGCTTTAAATATTTTGTTAGGTACCCTTTAAATAAATAAATAAAACCTGTGCATGTAAGAATAGCGGTTTTTACATATCCTTTCTGTATCCATTCTCTTTACAGACCCTCCCACTTTTTCTTTTTTTTTTTTTCTCTTCCGAACTATGGGGCATTTTCTCTATGCAACATTAACAAATACATTTGCTGTCATAGTCTTCCTTTCTTAGTTTTAAAAAGGACTCTGCAAACATGTGTATATCTCTGCTCTCTTGGTTGGAGGTAACTCAGAGTCCTAAAATTACTTCTTTTTGTTTTTCTGATTTGACCATTTTTAATGCTGTAATAAGGGGATGGATGTCCACACCAAGAAGGCAGTTGGATATCTGCTCTCTGTAGGGCTGTGAGACTTGGCCATTGTTTCACAAAAACAGTTTTGATATCTCCATGTACAATATATCCCCAGCCTTGGGGATATCCAAAAGCCATGTGGTCATCATCCTGGGCAGCTGTGTTTAAGTGACCTTGATAGAGGAGGAAGGTTGGAACAAGTAACATTTGAAGGTCCCTTCGAACCTCAACCCTCATAGTGTGTCTATGAGCATCTAATTGCATGTCTCATCTGTCCAATTCAGGACTGACTTTGCTTTTGAAAGGGTGGATATTGCCTCAGAAGATCCAGAAACTGGATTCTGCTCACAAACTTCTCACTGTCTAATGTCTCAATGTATCCTCCTCCAGACCAATTCAGAGTTAACAGGTCTCAATTAATGTATAGTGTCAGAGAATCTATATCCAATGTATGATAACCTATCCTTTGTCTGGCTCTTCTCTAAATCCTTAGTTCAAATCTAGTCATGCATTCTCATACCTATTCCACAATACTTGAGGCCTATCACTGAATCAAAGTTCATCTAGATTCTGTGAAAATCTACCTTTTTTTGGGAGAGAGAGAGAGTCAGTGTTAGGTTAGGTTGTCATTTGAAGATGGCTTCCATCTATAATGGAGAACTTTAGAGAGTTCTCCATTATACCTGGAAAAAGTGCTTTTAAATTTTGAAGTTTACAGAAATCATACTATAAATATTACAAAAAGGGAGTGTTTCCGTATAGCTTCGCATGGTCATTGGTGTGCACGGTGAATAAATTTTGTCCCATACTTCCTCACAGTTGAGATGGTAATCAGTAACAGTGCTTTGAATGCTTTCTTTTTAATACTGTATTAGAGACTAACTTGAAAATATTAGACATAAATTATCTTTTTTCTTCTTCTTCAAGCCGTATGAGGGGCTAAGACTTCAAGACCTTCGAAGGCTTAAGGATATGCTGATCGTGGAATCTGCTGACATGCTTCAAGCCCCACTCTTTACTGCAGAAGCTCTACTTCGGGCACATGGTAATCCCAAACCTTAGAGTCAGAAGAAACTGCTTTCAGCAAATTCAAAACCATAGTTTCATGTTTGCCCTTTATTTCCAAGTAAAAGAGAAGTAATGGTTAATGGAAGGAAACAGATCACACAGTACTTCAGAAAGAAGTACAGCTGCAGTATGTCAAAAAACATTGAGGCAGACAGGGAAGCTGATAGAAAAGTGATTCAAACTAGGAGTTATAATGGGAGGCAGTTTAACTTATGCAGTGTGCAAAAACAGAACCGCCCTGTTTTGGTGAGAGACACAGGAATAAAACTTGCATGGTTTTATATGTCAAAAAAGTCAAATTCATCAGACCTATTTTTGTCTGACCATTGGTTTTCTGACACTGTGTATTTTCTGACACTGGAAATTGCCTTGGGGTTTAATTTATATGAGTGTATGTTCTTTGGAGGATTTTTTACAGTTACACTTTTAATACAGGGTATTCTTTTCCATGTGCCTATCTGTAACTAGTTCATTTTCACTAAAATAAGTCTGTATTCTTATTCAAGTTAAACTGGGATTGTCAGAAAGGGGATATACTGAATTCAGGGTGTTTTCTCCAGACAAAAGTATTTCTGAAACTCTGTATAAGCCTTAGGCTTTGATTAAATGATTCAAAACTTATGCTTACGGAAGCATCTGCACTGTTACTTTATGCCAAAGGAACTACTCAGGCAGTTAATGGTTTGCATGCTCATCACTGTATTGCTGGATTAAGCTTTCATACCCTATTATTTTTGTGGGCTCCTTGTTAAAGTCAGTGGGAGAGGGAAAAGTGAGATGGAAAGACATTATTTTAAACCCACAGCTTTTGGTCCACTTTGAATGAGGGTTGTGGTACCTGTAACTGATCTCTTTTTCATTATTTTCCTTAGCTGGTGTTTGTGTTCCTTTTAACATTGAATTAAGTAAACATGAACTCTTGCCAGTGTGATGATATTGAAGGCACACTCCTTGCATGAATATATTTTTATGTTGATTCTTTGTTTAATTCTTATATTGTATTTATAAGATGTGCAATATTTGGATGCTATGTTGTATTCCCAGAAAAGTCTAAGGCTAAAAATTATAAGTACTTGACTGTGCAGATATTTTGAAGAGGAAAATTGTGGCAATACTCTTCAAACTCTCAGCTCGGTCTGCAATTAGTTGAAAATCAGTGAGGTTGATGTAAATTGTGGAGGAATGTCTTCCAGCATCTAGCAAGCAGGAATTGAAAATGGAGAAGAAATCAGTCTGTGCTGGAAAGGTTATTCTAGTATGTTGCCTTAGTGATGTTCTGGTAACTTAATGCAATTGGCCAGTGCACAGAAAGAAGCACGGACAATTAGCAAGTCATGAGAAAAATCAACTGTTTTGCCTGTAGCTGTATTGATTCAGCTTGGTAAAGGAAATAACTCAGGTATTTATAGAGGTTTAGAGAACTCACAGCAAATGACAAATTTTTTCCATTAAGTCTTCAAATTCACAAAAGAATAATGTGAAATTCTTAGAAGGATCATACTAAGTTTAATAGTTTACAGGCATATAATATTTAATCCACCAGACTTTGCTTTTATTGTAATAATATATCAATTTATTGACACAGACATTAAGAGTTAAGAGTGTATTTTCCTTTTTTTCTTTTAGGTGAGAGACAGAAATATATAGAATTAAAGCCAAGATGAAAAAAAAATATTCTTGTGGCAGTCACAAAAGCAGTTAACTTTACAGCTTTTCTACAAGTGTTTTTTCAGCATTGTTTCTCTTCTAGTTCATTGTACAGCGATGGATTTCAGGATAAAAAATAGGCAGTTCAACAAATATAAGTACCCTGTGTTTTACTAAAATTCATAAGTTAGTAACAGTGGATCTGTTAAGTGACGTGTCTTAATCCTTGCTAATTTTAAAGATGCAGTGCAACAAAGAAGATCAAGAAAATTTCTGGCACATTTTATCTGTATCTTAACATCAGTCTGCTCCTCTCTGAAAGGTTATAAATTCTGGGTAGTATGAAAAATGCTGATAAAATTTGTAATTTTTGATGTGTAAATGTGTTCAGGGCCCATAGTTTTAAACAAATGAAATTAAACTAACCTGTGATATGTTTTAACTTAGATAGGTAAGGACCTGATCAATAAATCATCTTCAGCTTGAAGAATTTTTTTTGATAGGGCAATACTTACTAAATTCAGTGCTTAGAACACATATCTTTTTTTCCCAGCACTGATACAGTATAGGAAAACTATATTCCCCTTATAATAAATAAAATTTAATAAAAATAAAACATTTTTTGGTTAATAACATCAATGTTTCTTTGGGAGTACCCAGCACTTAAAAAAATCCCCAAACTTTAAAATGTTTATTTAAAGCGGTAGGAAAAATTCAGAAATTTCTCATCATTTATGAAATTCAAGTTTGTCTGATCTGCGTGTAGTGTAGATGAGGTTAGATTCAAATCTGTATAGGAATTTTATAGATTTTTATTTAAATGAGAACTTTTAAGTATTTTTCGTAGAAAAAACTGCTATTCTGAAGATATCTTTAGTATTAATTGTAGGAATCAGAAACAGAATGCATTCCAAACAATTGTGAAAAAATATTTGATTTAGTTTTAAGATACTATATTGTATCACTAGTGATACAATAGGATATAGATTTTTGTATATTAATGGCCAGTGTTAATTATGAATAAAAGTAAAACATTCACTAACACTTAATTATAGAATAAAGTATAGTGTGAATATATGAAATTTTCTTTGCACTCAGGTGGAATTTTTTTTTTTTCCTCCAGAAACACATCATTTATATGCATATATATAAAGACTGGAAAGTGATTAGGTCACAAATCTTGTAATCCAGTTAGATCTCAGCCTTCTTCCTGTATTTCCTGGTTTCATAAAAAAAAAACAAACAAAAACAAAAAAAAAAAAAACCCTAAATAACAGTAGATAGAGAGAGGAAATATCTTTGAAGGTCAATACNGATAAAATTGAATCCATATTAAACAATTGCTTTTTTTCATAGAAAGAAAAAATAATGAAAATTCAGTAGTGTAAGGCCTGGTATATTTTCATCTGTCTGTGAAGGTCAGTACAGTTCTAGTTTTGAATTGAATCTGCTAGCTACTACAATTGCTGTAAATAAATAATGTTAAGACATTTTACAGGGAAAGGAGATGATTGTGATGCAATTATTTACAAAAATGCATTGCATTACATATTGTCTTGAAATATGTTCTTTGAAATGTAATGTTTAAAGTTCCATTCAATCAGACTTCATTATAGTTTTTTACTTTCAGTTTTTTTTTTGTTCAGTGTTCTTTTGAGGGGGCATTTGCAAAGCTTATTTTGGACATTGTCAGGTGTGTAATTTCCCGTTTTTCTTCTATTTCTTGAAGACTGGGACAGGGAGAAGCTGCTGGAAGCCTGGATGTGTAACCCGGAGAACTGCTGCCAGCGCTCGGGGGTTCAGATGCCGACTCCGCCTCCGAGCGGGTACAACGCGTGGGACACGCTCCCCTCCCCGCGAACTCCGCGCACCACTCGCTCCTCCATCACTTCCCCTGATGAAATCAGCCCCTCACCAGGAGACATAGAGACAGCTGTGGTAAATCTATAAATGGATCTTAAACCAGCAGGCAAAAAAACCAGCTGATTTCTAAACGCAGGGCACCTGTATAGAGAGGGGAGCTGCCAAAAATACCTTTGTGAAAGTATAGAGGATTTCTCTTCCCAGTAGTGGTGAACAGAGAAGTCGACACCTTCTATATGGGCTTCTGGCAAATAGAAACCATTCTGTTTTTACCTTGGCTGTCACTCACAAACTCTCATTTTAGACAGCTACAGTCACATCAGTGCATTTGGTTCTTTTGAACTTTTCATTGCATCCCTATCAAGATGTTCACTTCCATTGTATCCATTTCCCCAAATGTACGCAGTTCTGTGAGCCCTGCCTTTTGAAATTTTTTTCTTTAGAAAACAAAATTCTCTTTGTCTTCATTTTGAAATGTCAGCCCACTAGTGTACTGTAAGCTTATAATTACTTTACTATGTGTGGGCTGCTTCAAGCAGTTTACAAAGCTATTGCAAATTTGAAATATGAAAGTGCCTTTCATTAAAATTAGTGTGGCTCTTTTGGAAAACAGAATTCTCTTTTTAATAATCCACAGCTGCAGCATTATAAAACTATTGCTCCATGATCTAAGCAGTTTTTTTAGAATATGACATGCAGTCTTTCAAATGGATCATCCCTAAATCTCATATTAAAATTAAGATCTTGCATTCCTGCATAGAAATATTTTATTTAATTGTAAAATGCTGTAAAAGAAGCTATACAGAAGGTATATTGTTTTTGTACATTTATTTACATTAGCAGTTAAATATTGTCCGTGAATCATTCCTAATTAAAATGTTGAACAGCAGATTATAAATCCTCAGTTTTACATTGTGTGTTTTGTTTTTCATTGATGTTCCATAAGCCAGGGATGCAGGTTTGCATAATGATTGCCATTACAGATCTAATGTGTCTCAATCCAAGTCCAGAGTTACACATTTAATGTTACTGTTTGTTTAAGAATTGTATCTGAGCTATCAAATCTCATTTTGCCAGGAAAATGAAAACTAAAATGAAAAGATAAAGCCACAAGGTATAAAGCTCCTTTACATGTTTTGCATTTACATCCTATTTTTAAACAGTTCTAGTAAATGTTTTTATTTGATGTTTTGAACTCATGGCTTCATTAAATTCCTTACTTTAAAGATACATTTTAAATAAAATTTACAGCTTATATAAATTTAATAGAGATTATTTTTAATGCATTGTCAACTTTTAAAATATTTAATTTTGGCAAGACAATAAGGTTAAATGACTGAAGGAACAATACATATCTTCACTGAGTTTTACACTTTAAAGGCCTTTTTTTTGTTTGTTTGTTTTTGTTTTGTCTGTAATGTAAGTGCTTAGTGCTTTTAAAGTGGCATACCATAGGCTAACTTTCTGAAAATGTCCTATGTGTATATAATACCTAATGCATTGAAAATTGAAATAAATTTTCATGGGTTTTTTTGTTTCAATGAAAAGAAAAAACCTTTTGTATTTTTTTGAGAACTTTAATATTTATTTTCACACATAAGCATAAGCAGTGAGTATTTTCATTCCTACTCGTCACCTATTTCAGTGTAAGGGTATCAGTATTCAGTGTTAGTTTTTTCTTTAGTACCTACTTCTGTAAAATTCAGTAATTATATCTTCTGTTGGAGTATTTGTATTGTAACTTATTCTTCATTTTGATCAAAAACCTCAAAGTCTTTTTAAAAAAAAATATATATGTAAGCTATTACTTAAAATATTTGCTGCTACTGCACATTCAAACTGCTCCACTTTGATTTAGACCTGCCTGTGTGAGATGCTAAACATTTCTGGTAGCCTCTATCATCTCCAAACATATTTCTGGCTGTCTGTGAAGCTGATGAAAAACACTGCTCCCTTTTGCACTAGAACTCTTAACTCTGAGATTCCAGCACTCTGCTGGGTGAAGCACTTCCTGTGCTCAAGGATGCTGCAAAAAGCAGCCCAAAATATGCTCTCTGGTTAGGGAGTTATAGAAACAGAGAGACCAAATCTTTCACATTCCTATGGCTTAAATAACTTTTTTTTTTTCTGGATACAGTTAGATTTTTTCCCCCTACTGTGCGCTTCTTTAAGTTTTGCCAACATAACTCATTCTGCTAACAATACAAAAAGCTTTAGAGTATTTCTTAATCAGAAGCATTTTTGTCATTTACAGTGTGACATTTGCATGTGTAATATTTCTGTGTTTGAAGACCCAGTGGATATGCCTTGTGGACATGACTTCTGCAGAGCTTGCTGGGAGGCGTAAGTATATGTACTTCTCTATCACTTGAGAAACTTGCATACTTGCTGAGTTGAAGAGGAAAGGGCAGAGACCATAAACAGCTAATGTTAAAGTACTGTTTGGGTTTCAAAGAGTTGCTGGTTTGAGCCTGTCAAATATTTTAGCTGTCACTCAACCATCACCAACCGGTTTAGGTTTACAGAATGTTTGTTTTGGTTCTGACTAAGCAGAATTCTTAATCAAATATTTTAAGCTTGTGTGTAAATAGATAAGCCTACTCTTGATTTGTTCAGTGTGTGTGTGTGTGGTGTTGGCAGCATTGGGGTTTACAGTTTCTAAATTAAGCACATGCTTAATTCCATCTCTGAGTTTAGCACCACACTAAACTTAGGCATTGTGAATCCATTTCCAATCAGAAAACCAATTAAAATTATTTCTCTATGTTGAGGGTTAATAACTGAGGGGTATATTTTACTTAGAGGTTCTATTAATCTAATCCTTTTGTTACTGTATAGGTCAGAGTAGTCATGCTAGTGAAAAACTCAGACGTGGATAATTATGTTAGTATAAATATTAATCATATTTCCCAGGAATAATTATATCTGTATGCAGTGCTTTGTATTCATCTATGTCCCCATTCAGGAGATTGTACTACTTGATCTCTACCCCTGTAGTGTCTTCTTACAGCACAGCTATTCCTACTGCAGACAGGCCCATTTCTGTGAACCTGCTGTCCTGGTGCTAGGGAAGAGCACCTTGTTTTCCACATGAGCTTTTCAAAGGCAGTTCTTTTCAGTGGCAAGAAAATTGTTAGTCATGCTTCTCTTGCCTTCAAATCCCTGGGCAGGATGTAGGAGTTACCAAGAGATCGCTGGTTTGATGTGGTGCTTCTGATTTGGCTGCTGGACTGTGTGTCCTTTGTGCAGGACCCGGGGTCCAGCTCAGAGCCACAGGCTCAGTAGCCACAGTTCAATGGCAAGCATTTGTGGTGGCACATGGAGGGTGAAATTCATCTTTCTGAGCCAGTCACTCCTAAGTCACTTGGAGCATACACAGGACTGAGGTACCCAGCTCTAAGACACAAATCTAAGATGGGATGAATTGACAGGTATCTCTACCTTAACCATTAAAGGATCTCAGGTGACTGCCTTAGAATAACTGCCTGTCCTTTAAATGATTGAAGTTAGAATGGTGGCATCCTTGATGTCAGCTTAATGAGCCTGTTACAGCTTTGAAACTAAACAACTGGTAAAATCCAGCTTTTAGCAGATTTTTGAGCTTGTTCTGTCTTGCATTGTGGTGGTCAGGGACTAATAAGGTAACCATTTAGACATTTGTGTCTAAAAACAGACCTAGTTTTGTTAGCACAGTTGTAGAAATGAATTGCATATTAAATTAATTATGTCCTAGGTTAATTACACTTACATACTCTGTTTCTGATTTAAGGTAGATATAATGCTCAGTACAATTAAACATTGCAGAGCTGTCTGATAAATGGCAAGGATGGAAACCACAGCCATTGGGCTAAATATTGCTGGTGATGCTCACATTTGAACCATGACAGTATTATTTTTCTTAAATTATGCTGTTCATCAAATTTGTAGCTCTTTTGAGAAGAAAGGGATAGTTCTTATTCTCTCTTTAGGAAGTAATCTTTGTGCATATCTGTGAACATAGTGTAAAGTGCTCAGCTGCCTTTTAACTTTTGCTTTTTATTCACAAATACTGACTTGCAAAATTCTGGCAGATTCTTGAATCTGAAAATTCAGGAGGGTGAAGCTCACAACATTTTTTGCCCAGCATACGATTGTTTCCAGCTTGTGCCTGTAGACATCATAGAGAGTGTGGTTTCCAAGGAGATGGACAAGAGATACCTTCAATTTGACATTAAGGTAAATTACCAAACTGTTCTTGTACTCTTGAACTCTATTTCATTTTATAAAAAGTAACTTAAAGCTTCCGCATGAAATGCTGAAATGCAAGTGGAAAAACCTGAACAAAGATGTGCAAGTATTTATTGGATATAGCATAATATCAATGTTTGCTGTACCACAGAGAAAAAAAAGAAAGAACATTTTATGTATTCCTTAAGTAGAAATGCCATCTTTCCATTGTATGTTGCCTAATGCAGTATTAATAAAATCATTTCATCAAACTCATTTTTGTAACAGGTGATGAGAAGGTTTTAATCAGTCAGAATTGTTTGTGTTTGCAATCTGAAATTTTAAAAGATTTCAGATTGTTTTTATTGCATTCAGAAATAGTACCTGTTTCCTTCCTAGTACAATACTTGACATGATTGCTGTATATGGTTAGAGAAGTAGAAAAAGCTTGATTTGGTTTTCCTGGGTTTTTTAATGGATTTGTTTTCATCATTGCAATTTGTTTTTAAAAGCAATCTTTTAATTCAACTTTCTTCTTTTATACTGGTGTAATGAACTAGTCTTGAGAAATGTGCTACTTTATCAGTGGTGGCAGGGCAGAAGGTGGGGAAATATTTTTTCATTTACAGTACAGTATTTTCTCTGCAACAAGTCTCTTCAATACACAGTAAGATGCAAATTAAATTACCAGATCTGACTCAGCTTTTGCATAGTTTATTTCAAGTGACTGGTGATCACAACAGTTTTAAGCAAAGTAGTGGAAGTTCCTTTTTGTCTCCTCATTTATTAGATACAGTTTTTACAAAAGAAGGCCTGTAAAATTAACCAAAAAAGATGGGAAATAAATTACTGAGCTAGTCTAGTTCTAATTTCTGGTTTATTGTGGGATTTTTGTTTAATCAGTAAGGTTTTAATTCTTTCCAGCTGAAAGAATCAGTTGTGTTAATGAGTGTATTGTCAGTTCATATATAGTAGAAGTTTACTGTAAGCCACATCACAAAGGAATTAACTTGCAGAGATTGAACATCTTGTTTGGAATGTAAGTAATTTCATTCTTTTTCATTCTTAGTTTAAGTCTGAAGTACTGTTGTTACTAAAAAAAAAACCTGAAAATTAAATCATTCCCTTTCTAGAACTGTATTTAAAAGCCTATCCTTATAGCTATGAGACTGTCCTTATAGTTTTTGGCTTTGTTCCTTCAAAGGGAGATTATGAATATAGATTGTTTTATATCAAGGATGAAATCTGACCTTATGTGGTACAATATTTTTCTTTTTTTCTTTCCCCACAGGCCTTTGTTGAAAATAATCCTGCTATTAAATGGTGTCCTATAGCTGGCTGTGAAAGAGCAGTAAGGCTGACAAGGCAAGGGTCAAATTCAACAGGATCAGATACGCTCAGCTTCCCTATGCTGAAAGCCCCTGCAGTAGATTGTGGAAAAGGACATCTTTTCTGCTGGTCAGTACTGGAAGCTTACCTGCATCTACCTAAACTTACAGACACTTGCTATTGCATATGGGACTTTGTAATTAGCCCCACATGGCACCAAGAGCACGACAGAAATTCATATGGAGTGGTATATAATCAAGAAACCTCGTGTGCACAAATACTGTAGCATTCTGGGGACTGCAAAGATTTATAATCCAGTGGTTGTTACTGGCTCTGTTAGGTGCAAAGCAACAGCATGGATTGTTGTGATGTTCTGTTCTGACAGAATAGAGAGAAGTGGGATACTGGAACAGGGATTTTTGTGTCTGAATAGCTGTATAATTGAAACACGGCACATTCTCTATTGTAGTGTAGAAAACCAGCAGTGTTTAGCTCTCTCTGAATTTTGCTAGAACCACATCAGAGAATCTGGAGTTTAAATGGGGCCATGAAGGACCATTTCCTTCACACACAGCTATTCTGTTTGCAGGATCACTCCAATCTTTGTTTCACTTCAGGTTCAGCACTTTTTCTTTCTGTTATCTTCTACTGATTTTTAAGATGAATACAAGCTTAAGAAGGAGTAAAAAGACAGATTTTTTTTTTTTTTTAAACATCCCTCAGATTGCCGATTTTAAGCACTTCCTAGAAAGGACATAACAGCATCAACAAAACTAGAAAAGACTTGGCATATTTTTCCTTGACATTATCAGACTGACAATTTATGACTATTGTAATGAGACTTCTTTATTTTCTTGGAAAATGAAAAAGGGTCAGCCAAAGTACAGACATTCAGACAAGCTCAGCAATTCTTCAATTGAAAACATGATACAAGGACATCCTAAATAATGTACTTGATTCCAAATAACATAATTCTTAATGAAAGATGCTTCTGATTTTAGTTTTTTTCCCCATATGAACAAAAGGAAGAAGGGAAAAAAAAAGAAAACAGACCTAGTGAAACAACCACAAAAGCCAGAAAACAGAACTTTTTGGGAAGATTTCTTGTTATTTACAATGGATGGAGAACTCAAAAAGAAAATCCCATGGAAACAAACCAGAAAATGTTTTCTACCAATGAACATACAACAAAACTTAGTACTATTCCGCAAGAAAGTACAATCTTCTCATCCTTGCTTCTGATGACAGACAGGGAATCAATTTTTCCATTAACCTGATGGAACCTCAGACCACTTCAGTGTCATATTGACATGAATCTTCAGACAATGGCAGCTTCTG
This sequence comes from Bombycilla garrulus, assembly GCA_013400315.1. NCBI lineage: Eukaryota > Metazoa > Chordata > Aves > Passeriformes > Bombycillidae > Bombycilla > Bombycilla garrulus. The sequence goes on from VXBU01008178.1 coordinate 199,723, forward strand.
CTTCCATTACCTGAAATGAATGTACTAGCTCCCCAGAATATTCTCTGAGGCTGAAGATGTCCTCTGAGTGACTCATTTTTAGGAGAAATGGGGTTTTATGTTTCCTGATAATATTTTTTTTTACATTAATGCTTTGAAATACTGTACAGTTAAGGTCTTGAAAAATACCTCATGTCCAAGAAGGCCTTTCCAAAGCCTCTTTTTTCATTCCCACAAAAGTGAATGGAGAGTTTCAGCAATGGCATGAAAGTCCTGCTAGCAACAAAAGCATCCTCAAATCAGAACCATTTGCTAAGGATACCCCACTAGTCTTACAGTACAAAGAATCTATGCATGAATGAGTTCTTCTGGAAAAAGAAGTGTATTCTCAGTTCAAGAACTTTCATCATTACTGTATGTTTAAAGGTAGCTTGCTTTGTCTCTTTAAATTTCAATCAGCACATCCCACAGTCCCATATTTCTGTCAGTTCTGCAAGTTTTACCATGTTAATCTACTGCTTAGACATTTTTGCATTTAAAAAGAGATTCTTCAGAATTTATGTATTAGAAAACCAACCCCTAGATAATCACTTCTTTTCATATTTATAGCCTTCATGCTCATAAAAGCAAGAAAATTGTCTGTGTCCATTGAGCAATTTCTTTTTTTTTTCTTTTTTTTTTTTTAATGTAGGAGTAGGAATGTTCCTCTTCAATACAGAGTTCCCTAGAATTTACTGAGTTTTCATTACGCACCACTAACATCTAGCATCTTCAACAAAAAGTAATCAATTGTGGCAAAAATTCTATTCCATTTCAGAAAAAGCATTCTGAATTATTTAAATGTAGTATACATTAGAACTGTGCACAAATCCTGCATCAGTTTATTGTCAGATCCATTCACCATCTTAGAACCCCCTCCATGCCATTTCAGAAGCAAAAGGAATTGTAGCAAGCAGACCCTTGTGGAAAGTAGTCTTAGCAGGCAGTGCACACTTAGTTTTGTGCCATCAGTCCTCATTCCATTCACCCTAGCTATGGGCAGGGGACAGAGTCTCATTCTGCAGGAGCAAGAACTCCTCAGGTGTACTTGGGACAGCAGTTATTAGTTGCAACAGTGGTTTTTTTGCTGTTTTGTTCAAAATATATTATGATGATTAGGAAAAAATCCAGAACTACATTCTTTGGTGATGTTTTTAGCCCTTCCATGAACTTTAACTTGTTGTGTTGAAACTTGCTACAATTTTAATAGGTATGTACTGCACCTTCAAATAAATCATCCTGCTGAGTATTGAGCAAGGCATGTGGGGAGGCTCCTGCTGTTAATTGGCACAGCTGCTCGGTGTTGGTTCCTTTCATTCACTGCTGTCAGGAAATCTATCCAAAATACAACTTCCATAAAAACTTTCATGAGCAGGAGGCTCAATGCTCTTATAGTAAGATGACATCCCAGCATAAAAATGCTTGTTGTGAGGTGGGCTGAGGAAACAGCTTCTTCCATGAGAAGTTGTTCTTGAACAGTTGTTGTAACTGTCATATACAGATAGATTTAGATAGATATAGATATAAAGGTTTAGATATAGATATGACTGAACTCATTAAAAATCTACAGATTTACAAATTTGAAAGTATCAAAGACACATGACCCTCCTCCCACCCCCGCATAGAATATTGACTAGTCAATCAGCTTTTAACTTTAAACTGAGCTTGTCAATGTTAAATCTTACCTAGTTTCAGACCTTTCTGGCAACAAATACTATATACTGTGAGAGGGTCTTGGCACTCTTGAAGTCAATGATTTAAGTGTCCTACTGTCCCACAGATGTGAAAGGTTTTAACTTTCAACCACGGCTGAAATCACCTTATTACAGACCAGTTATTCATTCTAGTACAATCCTTCCCAGCTAAGATCTCAAGTCCAAAACAGAGATGCATGTGTGCTGAATTTAAGCTTTTTTGTTAGCAGACTAGCTAAGGGGGAAAAAGTTCAAAATTCTTCCCATAACCTTTTTTTCGTTCCTTAATTCCTGCTTAAAATGTGGACAAGGGCAATCAGAAGAGTATTGATGTAGCTTCTGAACCTGCACTGCAAGAGAGCAGTTCACCACTGGATCTGCAGCAAATCTGTGTTTGCTCTGATGCAGCTAGTGCCCATCTGAAACTATTTGCCTTGATATAACAGATGTCTGAGGCTATTTTCTGCCATTCCAGCAGAAAAAAATGGAGCTATTACGAATCCAGAGTGTGTATTGACGTATCCACACTGAAGCACCATCTGGAAGCCATATATCTGCTGCCACTGTGTAGTAGCAATTGCCATCCTTAATCCTAGTAGGAACTTCAGGAGAAGCTCAAGAGACTCATTACTCCACTGTGTCAGTATAAATAAGTTCAAGCCCCCATTTAAGAGACTCTGGTGGAAGGAGTAAATATCCATACATATTTAGTGCTGGTGTTGGAGGGCTTCGATCTTGTACTAGATTAAAAGCTTGAATCTAGTTAAAGGTTGATTATTGTAACTGAACAGATGCAAGTAATCCTACAAAAAATACATTTCTACTATAGCAAACTTTTGGATAAGTCTGTAGTCTGGTTTACCTTTATCACAGAAGCAATACGAGCATTTTTGTGGCACTAAAATAATACCCAGGTACAAGAACAAACTGCAAGCTAGCTGATTTATTTCAGATCGTAATTTTAAAGAAGCTTCTTTCCTTTCAGTCTCATTTAAATTCTTCATTAATAATGGTCCTCTATGCTTGTGAGCAAGTAGTGTAAGTGTATTTTAAAACAGTGTTATTTAGCTGGCTTTTGTTTACCTGAGTTAATTAAATTCTGAGCATGGGGTTTTTTGGGGGGTGTGGTTTTGTTCTGTTTTTTTTTAGCTTGAACCAATTTTGACTGTAATTCTAAATCTCTGAGTTACAAGTCACTGTGTATACACCTTCCTTTTCAGGGAATGCCTTGGTGAAGCACACGAACCCTGTGACTGCCAGACCTGGAAGGACTGGCTACAGAAAATATCCGAAATGAAACCAGAAGAACGTAAGAGCCATGCGGGGCTGACAGGGAGGGCATGGGTGTTTGGCTGCTGTTTTAATCTTTTGGTTTTAGACAGATTTTTTTTTTAGTTGCATTAGGTAAAAACTGGTTGAAAAATAGGGCAAAAGGGGAAGAAAATGATACTCCTGAATGAGGGGCTGCTTACACTTTAACTGCAGCACTATGGTAGACTGTTCTTTGTAGAACATTCCTCCCCACAAATACATGTGTGGTTCAGTCAGAGTATGGAAAACTCCTTCCCTTTTTTTTAAAGCTTTGTTTCATTAATTAGTCAATTTATTCCTACATGTAACTTTATTTACCATGTCCAATTTTGATTTTTAGCCCAGTCTGCTCCCGTGATTGAGTAGTGTTCCATGAAGGTTTTTATTGCTTTAAAACTAATTCAAGCCAATAGTTGATACTAATAGTAAAGTTGAGGGTGAGCTGCAAGGGAGTTGTAGCAAATAGCTTAATGATATCTAATATTTACTACAAAAAACTAATAAAGGTTGGGTTTACGCAGGACAGATATTTTCTTCATCAGTGTTAACAAAAAAAGTAAAGATGACAGCAATTTGAATGCATACTAACTTGATTACCACAGTTCAGAGCCTTTCTGTAGTATGTTGTGAATAATTTAGAAAGCATTGAAAATTTTACAAAGAGGCAAAGTACACCCTACTTTGTGAAACTATACTTGTTTTTTTCATATATGTATTTGCCCCTTTATATATTGTAATTGTCACATATACTGTGTATAAATTTGTATTAAAATAGATGGGTGGAAATATTAAAATAATTAGTGTATTAATATTATAGATGTATAAATTAAAAAATGTTATCATAAATTACATGTAAGAAATTTGTATAGTGAAAAGCTTCAATATTTTGTCAAGAAATAGAGCAACTTGCATCATTCCTAATCTGATTCTCAAAAAAGATCACGTAAGTACAATTTCAACCTCTCTGTTTTTGCATGCTCCACATCCTCCTGTCACCCTCACAAAGTGGTGGGAGTGAGTGAGGCCTATGAGGACGCTGCCAACTGCCTGTGGTTGCTGACCAACTCCAAACCCTGTGCCAACTGCAAGTCTCCAATCCAGAAGAATGAGGGCTGCAACCACATGCAGTGTGCAAAGGTAAGGACCTATCATGGAATTTCTTGAGGAATCATAATTCAGCTTTGTATGTCCTGTGTATGTTTTAGGATCACAGAGGTCCAAAACCTCTGAAGTATCATGCCTGATTGCTAGTGGAACCTGTTGCAAGAATTAGAAAATGCACAAATGGCAGGTTACATTTAATTAGAAAATGTTTAATATTTAATGAAATCTGTTTGGCTGAGAAGTGTACGTTACAATTACTGAAATTTCGTAAACATCTAAGAATAATTACGAGTACAGTATGAAATGGAAATAATTGATGGTTTAATTGTCATTAATAATGTAGAAGAGAAAGAACAGTTAATTGATGACAGCAGCCAGAAAATTAGTCACGAATTTGCACTGTGCTACCAAAATAGAAAAAATTTTTTTGCCATGAATTCAGTATCATTTGAAAATGCTTTTTCTCTCAAGTTAGTTAAAAGCAGAATATTTAGAAAACTGTTTCTTTGTGTCAGAAATATCTTATATAACTACAGCTCTTAGAGGAGCATCATTAAAAATAAGAAAGTAGCAAACACTTGACATAGTTGGCCTACAATAAAAGGCTAACTGATTTAGAAAGTAATTCTCTTTACTTTTCTGAAAATGTACATGTCTCTCTCTATTGCTCTTTAGATCCCATTTTCTTTATATTGCCACATACTCTCTCTCTTTCTGTGATACGAATTGAAGATAGGGGCTTTTTTTAGTATCATTGGCAGCAGAGAACATTCTCCTCATTCTCCTACACTTTGATTTATGCCAAGTTTGGTTGGGTTTTTTTGTCTTAAATGACTTTAAAAAGAGCTCATAAATTCCATACTTCTAGAAACTCTATAAGGTATGTTTGTTGCAGCTGTTGCCAGTCAGCTCGATAGAACAAAGTTTATTGGCCAATAAACACTGACGAACGTAGATAATTTGCCATTCTAAGGCACTAGCTGACAACCAGAGGTCTCTTTTCCTTTTTGATGCTTATAGGCAGCTTGAAGTGTCCTTAAAACAGTCAGATTCTTTTGTTGTGGAGAAATCTCTGCAGACAACAGCTGCCTCCCCTCAGCCTGGTGGGGAAGGTGAGGAAGGGTGTCCTCAAGGTTATTGCAGGGCTTGAACACAAGGAATAGTGGTCACCTCACTTGTTGCTTCCTCTGCTGAAGTAACAATCCCTGATGGAGCTTCTGCCTTTTTTTGCAGGGGGGTCTGCTCAAGCCTACTACATGATGGGCTATGGCTGCTTCTTAGCATCTAGCATGTACCTTGGTGAGGAGGATACTCCTTACTCCTAAACCCCTGTTTTCTGTACTTAAGCAGACTCTTTTTTTGCTGTTTTATAAGTGCAGCTTCTAATGAGGCAAGGCTTACGCAGTCCTGCCCTCTCACTCCACTATCTATAGTCATTTTTTAACCTTATGGGTACTTTGATTTCAAGGAATGGGAGGAGGTTCATAGATAATAAATTGCAGCAAGTTAAACTTGGTAGATGTATGGTGCAGAGGTTCATTTGTACTGCCACCAAGCGAGAGGCTGGAATACCTACCCAGCTGTTACCTGGCCTAGCAATTACCTGTTCTGCTTCTCTCAGACCGTGGCCAGCAGATGGGATTTGTTAAGCCCAGGTGGTGATGATACAAGGCTCAGTGATCGTAAAGACACATAAAACAGAACTCAGGAGTTAATCATAGAATATGCTGAGTTGGAAGGGATCCACCGGGATTAACAAGTCCAGCTCCTGGCCCTTTGCAGGACACCCCAAGGGTCACCCCATGTGCCTGAGAGCGTTGCCCAAACGCTTCTTGAACTCCGCCAGGTTGGGTGCTGTAACCACTTCCCTGGGGAGCTGTTCCAGTGCCCAACCACCCTCTGGGTGAAGAACATTTTCCTGCCTTCAAGAGAGTGGACAGGTCCTCTCCATTAATGCCATTGGCTAAAAAGTCAGCATTCTTTCGAGTCCTGTGTCCAAGTGAAGCCACCGCGTAACACGCAACGTACACGGTTACCCAGCGCTGTGAAGGACATTTCGTCCAGAAGGAGGCTGTGAGAGAGTATCAAAAGCTCTGCTGAAATCCAAAAAGGATACATCACCTGGCTTCCCTTGTTCAGCTGGTGGGTTACCCTGTCATAGAAGGAAATCAGGTTTGACGAGCAGGTGCTCCCCTCATAAAGCTGTGCTGGCTGTGACCAATGACTGCCTTGTCCTCCAGGTGTTTTTCAGTACCTCCCAGAATAAACTTTTCCATGATTTTACCATTCACTGAAGTGAGCCTGACAGGCTGTAGTTTCCAGGGTTGTCTTTCTTGCCCTTCTTGAAAATGATTTTGGGTTTGGGAGGTGTGTAGAAACAGCTGTCCAATGAGACTGAGATACTGGGAGGAGGGTCTGGGAACACTGTGTGAATCTTGGGTTTTGAGGAGGCTTTTTGAGATAGGAGAGATTAAAACATAAATATAAATGGTCAATGGGAGATCATTTGGGAGAGCTGAAATTGTTGCAGTAGGAGCATATATATATAAATTAATAGGAAGTCCAGCTTTATTAGTTCAGTTGCTTGTGAAACACTGTTTCATATGATCTTTTGAATATTTTGTAGTGATTTTTTTTCTTATAATGAATATGAATGGGTTTGAATGGTAGGCAAATGATGCAGTGATACTTAACACTTTTATACACAGTTGTTCTTGTACTTCATTCTGAGCACTTCTGACCGTTTTTTATAAGCCAGCAGCTTTAAGAAATGTTTGAGAACAAGAAGGAACAGCACAAAAACAAGAAGAAATATTCTAGTCTTCATTGCTTTTTAGAAGAAAATCAGCTCTACTGATTTTTGAGACAAAATTAGCAAAAGCACAATCAAGAATTAGATTTCATTCCTTCCCGTAATATATCTAAGTGATTGTATAAAATAACTACAGACAAACACATCTGGTATGCAGGAGGTATTCCTGGAAAGGTTAAACTTATCAAAGAGAGAAGAAATGTGATTTAATTTATGAAATGCCACTAATGCATAAATGCCACTCAAGGCTTAATATTAAAAAATGTAAATTTTCTTTCCTCATCTATAAGACAAATAAACATGATTCACCAAATTGTGAAGTCTTTTGCTTATCCATCCATAAATAACTTGCAGTTATTTTGAAATTAACTAGCTGAGAACTTGCTGCTGAATTGAGAGTATTTAACACAGTTTGATCGTCTCTGATGCAGAGAAGCCTGAATAAGTCACCTTACACCTCCTTGAAAGGTTTTACCTATTTTGAAAGCACTTCACTCAGCCAGTACAGAAAAGGCTCACCTGGAAGTAATCACTCATCAAAGTTTATGTTCAGACTTCTCTCTTGCTTTAGTAGTTACTATCAATATTTTGTATCAGGAATACTACATGATAAAAACACTATTAATCTTTTTTTTTTAAGTAATATTAGGGGGAAAAAAAGTATTTTTTCTCATTAATAGTTTATGTGTTTTTTAAAGAAATGGTGCTGTTTTTTTAACAATAACAAAAAAAAACAGGCCTGACCAGCTGTATTTACCATTTGGTTTATTTCCTCAACCTAACATGTAGATCCAACATAGTCTAATGATCCAAGAAACAAAAATGATGACTGACATGATTTGATATGGTTTGATAAACAGATCTTCAGAGTAAGTAAAACAAGAAGGAGGCTCCTCTAAAATTTTTTACACTCAGAATGATATTAATTAAGTTCTCCATAGAGGAATAATGATGCCTAACTGCAAATCTAAGAAATTTCAACTTTTTTTTTTTCCTTTTTCCTGTTTTTTTCTGAAGTGTAAATATGACTTCTGCTGGATATGCTTAGAAGAATGGAAGAAGCACAGCTCTTCCACTGGAGGCTACTACAGATGCACTCGCTATGAAGTTATTCAGCATGTAGAGGAGCAGTCCAAGGAGATGACAGTAGAGGTAACAAATGAATGTGTGTGTTTGAAAAGTAGCACCAAGGTTGCAATTCTCCATTCCAGAGAAGTTCAATCAAAATTCTTCCAAACCACAGTTCCAAATGGAAAAAATACAATCTTAAGCATATCAAAGAGACAGAAAGAAAGCACTGCTTATTTGTGGATACATAAGATTCCTGCTTTTCCCTTTGCTAACAACCACTGGTGACTTTACTCAGGTCATTTTACTTCTCTGTGGCCTGGTTTCCTTTTGTGAAGTGAGCATGCTGGTCCTGTAATTAGCTGTTGTGCACTACAGAAGACATGCCTTAATTTTGGGTTTTGGAAAGTTGCTCTAAATAGGAGGCACTGACAGTGTATCAATTCTTTGGCTCCAGTATTTGCAGCCTTGTGAATTTCAAAGATTAATTTTGTCTCTTTACTTATGTGGCACTCAGCACTGTGTACAATACTTTATATATAGTCTGAATAAAAACAGTTCATTATTTAATTATATCTAATGCTGATAGTTGTATTAAATGATAAGATTTAATTTGGTTTCTTTTGTTTCTCTTTTATTTTCCAGGCTGAAAAGAAGCATAGAAGATTTCAAGAGCTTGATAGGTTTATGCACTATTATACAAGATTTAAGAACCATGAACTTAGCTACCAGGTGTGGGTCAAGCCATTTTTACTGATGTTTGTAACTGTTTTATTAAGCCAAAAATAATTACCTTATTGTATTTCATTTATTTTCTTTTTCTAGCTAGAACAGCGCCTTCTAAAAACAGCCAAAGAAAAGATGGAGCAGTTGAGTAGAGCTCTAAGTGGAAGTAAGTATTTTCTGTGATCTGTGCCTTTGATTTGAAATCACGTCAACACAGTTATGGCTAAACTGTTCTTTTTTGGACAGTGCTCACATCAAGTCTGCTGTGTGATGTCATCTTCCAGTACTAGAATTTGTAAACATTGGATGAAAATTAAATGTACAGTAAATCTTACCTATTCCAGAGCCTCAAGGAGGAAGTAGCAATAGTAAGGTAGAAGCTAATGTTCTGTGCTTATTTCTTTTAGTAAGAACACTGTGCAGTCATTGAGAACTTGCTGCTCTTTACTTGCAAAATATTTAACTGATATGCACAAAAGCAGTGCTGACATCACAAGAAAATCTGTTCCCAATGCTTGTTTCATATTGCAGCTGAGGGAGGCTGTCCTGATACCACATTCATTGAAGATGCAGTGCAAGAGCTTCTAAAAACTCGCCGCATTCTTAAGTGTTCTTATCCATATGGATTCTTCTTGGAGCCTAAAAGCACAAAGAAAGAAATATTTGAACTTATGCAGGTAATACATGGATATATTTTACTTTCCTAATGGCACTTTATGTTTTTTTCTATATTAGTTATCAGTGTCTTTCTGCCATTTTTGTAGTATAAAACTGGCATACCTGTTTTATATTTGTAACCAAGTTTGAAAGAATAGCATTTTTTTTTATCAGTTAGCAAAGGAAAAGCATAAGGACAGGTGGAAGGGGAAAGTAAGAAAATTTCCTGTTAATTTGCTTTCTGAGGGTAACATTTTAGCTTCAGTCTTCATCTTTAGAGAAGGAGATGAAGGCTTCTCTTTTCTTTCTTTCACTTCTGATGTGCTAGACATCTGGAAGGAAGCAAAACTGGACGAGTACCAGTAACTGGGGGAGGGACTGTTGCCTCCTTTCATGTCCCTTAGGTCCCTTGAAGGTGTTCAGTATTTCAGAGTGCAGAGAATTCCTGCTTCATGCTGGAGGGCAGAATGTAGGTCAGTAAAAGAGTAGGCTGTGGGGCAGATATTTTGGGGTATTTTGGTATTGCATAAGGTATTTTCAGGAAAATTGATATCATTCCGCTCAGTATTTATGGAGTAGAGCTCTTCCTGATTTGCATTTCTGTGTAAAACTGTTTTTTCTGTATTGTGAACTCTTGCAGACAGACCTAGAAATGGTCACTGAAGACCTTGCACAGAAAGTGAACAGGCCTTACCTTCGGACACCTCGCCATAAAATCATCCGAGCAGCTTGTCTGGTGCAGCAGAAGCGACAGGAGTTCCTGGCCTCGGTGGCCCGTGGCGTTGCTCCTGCAGACTCTCCAGAAGTACCCAGGCGCAGGTAATCCACCCAAACCATTACACAAGTCACAAGAAGTTCTTCTGATAGCTGCCAAAGTGGGTGAATCCACTGCTGTTCTCTGACTAAGAGGTAGATGCTAAGTGTGCTTCCCCATTTTGTGATACATTAATGATTCCATTAATGTATCACAAATGGCTTCCATTTTACTTTTTTCCATCAAGATTGTCGGTAAATCCCTAGTACATTTCAAAAATCTCTCAAGTATTTGCTAAAAATATCAGGTATTTCTGCAATAGTCAACAATTTAACTGTAGAGTTTTAAAAATAAATTTTGAGTTAAGAATTAAAGGGGAAGACTTATTAAGTTTAGAGAGCTACAATTGCACTAGTTTTCAGATTTCAGTAAGTTTTGAAGCTCTGGATGTTTTTCATATTTGTTCTACTTTTAAATTTGATGGTGTATCTTTCCATTTTATAGCTTTGCTGGTGGAACATGGGATTGGGAGTATTTAGGATTTGCATCGCCCGAGGTAAACTATTTCTTTTTAATTTTTTTAACTTAGTTCTGCATATGCTAGAAACACAGGTATGATCACAATCTGCATGAAGAGCTTCCTTATCTTGAGTCAAAGCATTTCAAGTTGGTTAAGCTTTCCATTTCATTTATTTCACAATAGAAGGAAATATATTCATAGCTAATTGTGCAATGACTCTAAACAATGCCTCTATCATAGATGTAGTTATCTAACGTGGCATTAGACAATTGCATTCATTTTCCAAGTACGTAACCAGTTTTGAAATCAAATATAAACTGTTATCTGTGTGCTGGAGAGCCTTAAAATAATAAATGTATGAAATTATGTAGATTACTTTTGTATGCAATATCAGTTCAGCAGAATTTGACAAAAAGTCTAAGAAATTTCGATCCTCTGTCACAATCCCAACAAAAACATACAGGCATACCCCTAAATATTGTTAAATATTTCAGATATTTATTTTTATTTTTATGTATTGAAGCGCGATGGAAACTGCATACTCAGATTAATTTCTGCTACTTTACCAAGAATGAAAATTACGATTCTTTTTTAATTAATATTTATGATCTGTATATGGGAAAGAGTAAGTCATTTTTGAGACTCTGCTCTAAAAAATGAGAAGCTTCCTATAAAGATTTCTTTTATCATCCTAATTTTTACTTAATGTTTTGAGAACATTAGATTAAAGCATTCAGTAGGAAGGAAACTTCATTTCAACATTTCCTTGTTTGCTGTTTTCTTTCTAGCTAGTAATTTTTAAACAACCTAGAAAACTCCATGTACTTTTTTCCCTATATATTTCCTTTGCTATTGTTGGTGAGCATCACGCTGGTGAGAACATGGCTTGCTTCTCTACAGAAAATCAGCTGCTTCTCCTGTCCAGTTCCTTTAGTTCTTTTGAAATTATCTGACAACATCAAACTCATTGTGATAGTACTGTATCATCAGTGGAACTGGCTGTGAGAAGAAGCTGGTAAGAAATGTGTTGAAAAGCTGTTTAGCAGGATGTGCAGTCGCAGCTGTGCTTAGATGATCTGCTTATGAGTTTTTATGATTGCCTAAATGTGGCACTGTGTGATTCAAGTTGGTTTCTTTGCTATGTAGCTATCACAAATACTTGCAACCACCTCTACTAAAGAAGTTTTATAGAATTCAAACTGGTCATCTTTGTTTATTTTAGTGAATTTCACTGCAAACTATTTTACCTAGAGCTGTACTTTTACTGAAAAGTAGTAGAATGACTGTGTATAGCAGATTATTATAGAAAACAAAAATCTTACTGGTTTTAGCAAGGAGTGCTGGTTGTTGTAGAACACTGTGTGAAACCAAGATATTCCTACCCAATAAAATTAAAACTTCTTTTGCTCACACGTAGAAAATTGTTCTATGTAATAAGAAATAAGGTTTCATAAGTAGTAATTAAGATCCCTTTCTAAAGCAACCAAAAATTAAATAGTTGTTTGCAAAATCTATTATTTTATTGCAAACAAATGAGAGCTAAGATCTGGTATAATGAATAAATATTAGTGTTCAGTGATCATTTCCCATGATTCCTTTTCTGATTTAGAGTGATATAATTATATATTTTTTTAAATAAATAAGTCATATTGTTCTATAACAAGGTTTGATTTTCTGTTGTTTGAGGTGCTGCCTTGCATTTAAAAAATCCCTAAGATCCCTAACAGCTGGAAGAATATTTTAGGGGAGAATCCCTTCATGTTTGCCTTGTTTCTTTACGGTGTTCCATAGACTAACAAGCATATACTCTTGACTGCTGTTGAAGACAGAATATTGGGCTAAATTGACCTTTTTTATGGCCCAATAAAGCTACTTTTTAATGTTCTTTCAATTTCCATGGATGAAAATATGCCTACACACATGATTTTGTGACTATTCCTTCTGTCTTGCATATGTCATTATGAGAAAGAACTTGGTCTGAGAAAGTTCATGGCAAAAAACATACTCTCATAATACCATCTACATTAATAAAGTTATTGTGTAAGAGAAATAACACTTCTGGCTTTAAGTTTTAGGTACTTTAGGTGTTGATGATGATGAGTTAATATAGGAAAGGAAATCTAATAGTACTGTTATCTTTCCCTATTAATTTGGCCAAATGAATCCTTTGGATTACAGATTTCCCAACTTGGAGCTCACAGAAATAAAGAACAATATTCTTTTTTGAAGAGGAGGGCAAGTTCCTGTGTGCATAGTTTTATTGCCTTGAGTGTATGAATAACTGAAATTAACATGAGGAGCTACCTACATAGTCAGGTTCAGTGTCAGCTGGACATACCAGAAAAGATACCTGGAAATTTCCCTTCAAGGATAAAACTAGTTCCTTCATATTAGGAAAGATATGCAAATCGATCAAAGTATGAAGATAATTAACCCTTGGGATGTTAGCTTGATGTAGTCAAGAGTCTTTTCCATAATGCTACATAAACTAAGTATATACAATATGAGAAAACACAGGCTTCAGGAGTTAAATCCATACTGTGTGGCTCATTAGCAGCTCGAGTTCAGCAAAAGTAGAGGAGATTTGTAATTCATGGAATAAAAATCCATCACAGACTGTCCAGCAGAAGAGTGTCAGGTGCGGCTCAAGAAGTTCTGGAGCCATGGTGCTCTGGAGTCTGGGAAAAGTATATCAAGTCCCAGTGTATATCTACCAGCTTTCAGTAGTCTTTTCAAGGTTATTTTCTAGTGCCAATTGCTGGCAGCAGAGATTCTGAGATAATCTAGTGATCTAATTCACATCTATTGTTTTTATGTTCTAAAATCATTGAGTATGCATTTATTTAAAAGTGTGTCAATGTGTGCATATATAAAGTTTGTCATCAAAGATTTTAAACAAGAAAGGTGTTCTTGGAACTGTTAAAAAAGGAGATTGCAAGTATTAAAATGTTGGTAGTATATTTAGGTTAGTTTTGTTGGTTTTTTTTTGCTAATTCATTGTTTTATAGATTTAGGATTGCCTTGTATTTTTTTGTTATTTATGTTGAGTCGCATGATACAACTTGCAATTCATTTTTCTGAAAGCGGGTGATTTTATAATAAACATATAAAATCACACATTTTTTTATAAAAATGTGATGCTTGTTAGTCAGAAAAATAGTACTGCATGCTGCCCTGTGTTTTGTAACCTTTGGTTTATGCAGGAATATGCTGAATTTCAGTATCGGAGGAGGCACAGACAGCATCGACGTGGAGACATGCACAGTCTGCTGAGTAATACTCCAGACCCTGATGACCCAAGTGAGAGTACATTAGGTACGATCTCTCTGGGCTGCCTTTGTTCTCTTCCTGCTTCAGAAATCACTCATGGTGACCACAGTGGTTGTTCTTCTGCAGATACACTTTAAAGAAGTTTCAAATACTTTGCTGTATTTTCCAGGGTACAACATAAAGGCTTGTCTCTGCAGTTTTTCTATGTGATCTTAGAAGTGTTGTTGACTTTACTGTGGCTGCTGCTGTTCTAAAAGAGAAATGCATTGATCTTCCCACTAACAACTTCTCAGCTGTCCAGTGCAGGTTTGCTTTTCTGAAGAATTTTGAAGATCACCTGTACATACACCAGGTCTTCTACACCATGAAAAGAACCAGTTGGGCATAAAATGTAGAGGCTACAGGCCTGTGGAAGAGCTTCCTAAGGCTGTATTCCAACTGTCTGCTCAGAAGCTGCATTAGCAAAGGCAGCCAGGAAAGAAGTTGGCCTGAGCTGTGACTTCCAGAGTGCTGCTCTTCTGAGGGCGGGTAGTGCAGTCCCAAGTCCCCTCTGTGACTTGGCTGTGTGGGGCTGGCTCAGTTCTGCCAGAACCTTAGCAAAGGTACAGAATTGGCTTGAATCCAAATTATGCTGTGACACTGTTTCTGCAGAGCTGCCAGCCTGTGTGCTCAATCTCTCAGCCATGCTGCACAAGCTGTGTCTCAGGAACTTAACACATAGCTTGTCTTTTAAATCCAAAAGGAGAGATCCTTTATTGAGGAGAAAGGAACACGTGTACATGTCCTTTATTTTAGGGAAAAAAAAATAAAGACAAAATTCTTGTTAACTTTGGTTCTTCCCTATTACAAATAAAATGCAAAACAATCTTGTTAGTTCAAGGACTAGATTTTGACTGAATGATTAGTTATCGTAGTGATGCCCAAGTGTACACTGTTAAAGCATGCAAGAGAATATTATTTTATTTCAGGCTATCACATTTTGAGTTTTGGAGTGGAAAATTCCATTTTCCAAAGTCAAAAGGTTTACATTTATTTTTATTACAGAGCAGTTTTTTCTGGAAACAGCATCTTACTACTATTTTTGTTGGTTTTAAGAAAACAGCAGTGTTGGTAATTGCTGAAGTATTCACTAACAACTCTACTCTTAATTGTGCTGCAATGTTACAGTAAGAATTATTACAATGTTGACATTACAGCTGCGGTTCTGTCTTTGAAAGAACAGAGAAATGGGCAGACGTGATTTGCAATCCACCTGTAAATACATCCTGTATTTGTGTCCACCTGCAGTAATTTTCAGGGCTTTCCACAGATCATGTATGTGCCTTAAAAGCACTTTGCCCTTTCTGCCCCTGCTCCCAATGGCGTAGCCCATACTTTCACAGAGAAGGGTATTGAGGGCAGAAAGGAAAACGAGCCAGGCAGTCACTCCTAAAACAGTGGGACTGATGTTTCACCACTGTGTAAGAACTGATGTGGAAGGAGTGGTTTGGATTCTTTCATTCAGCGTGAATAAAGGAGTAAAATTACTCAACTAGAATCCAAAAGGAGGGAAGAGATTCTGTCAGTAAATCACAGCAGAGGAGGCTTCCTCGCTGGTTCTTCAACCGCGTTTGTTTTGCTTGCCCAAACAGACACTCAGGAAGGTGGCAGCAGTAGAAGACATGGCACCTCCATGGTGAGTTCAGCTTCTATGGGTATTCTGCACAGCTCTTCGCTTCATGACTATACTCCTGTCAGTCGCTCTGAAAACCAGGATTCTCTTCAGGTATCTCCCCTAATCTCTTTTCCATTCTCTCTGCTTTGCTTGCTCTCCTCTGCTGTGCCCTTCTGTGTCCTTTTGTCTCTGCAATGTTTCTTAATTCTTCAAGGAGGAAGGGAGAATCTAGGGCAACAAATTACACGTTCACAATGGTAAGAATTGCTAAATAACCGCTGACATAACAATAGTTACCTTTCAAATCGTGTTGTCAGCTCTGCTGGTAAAAATTTATTCTGATAAAGGACATGTAGGAATAATGAAAGAATTTCAGATTTGAGACAAAATTACTTTTTATCCAAAATATGTAACGAGATGCAAGTTTTATTCTGAGAGCGACCTTACGTATTTCCACAGGCTCTGAGTTCTCTGGATGAAGACGACCCAAACATCCTGCTAGCTATTCAGCTGTCATTACAAGAATCTGGCTTGGCCATAGATGAAGAAACTAGAGACTTTCTAAATAATGAGGCATCTTTAGGAGCAATAGGTACCTCTTTGCCTACAAGACTGGACTCTGCTCCCATAAGTATAGACAACCCAAGGGGTGCTTTGAGCAGCTCTGAGCTGCTAGAACTCGGTGACAGTCTGATGAGACTGGGTGCAGGCAGTGATCCTTTCTCGGCCGAGCGGCTTCATTCCCACCCCTGCAGCGAGACAAGAAGTGGATTATACTCAACATCAAGCGATGCTGATTCCAGCAGTCAAGATCCCAATACCAACGAAAATCTGCTTGGAAATATTATGGCCTGGTTTCATGACATGAACCCACAGAGTATTGCTCTGATCCCCTCAACAAGTACGGAAACAGATGAGGAGTCACAGCAACCCAGTACTGAAGATGGGTCAGCAGGGCAACCAAATCTTACAGACACAGGGCTGGAGCCCCAGGAAGAGCACGCGCTGTTTGAGGATGCACTCAAAAACGAAGGCAGAGGCACCCAAACAGAGGAAAGCTCTTCTGAAGAAGACGTTATTCCAAGTGAAACAGTATCACAAATTGGTGACAATAACAGGGATGTAGCAAGCACCCTAGATGCTTCAGGAGATAATTCAAGCCAGACTCCTCAAACCTCAAGTGAATGGACTGAACGTGTGCATCTGGTATGAATGGAAACTAAATCTGGAGTAAAAGAATAGCGGTGACAGATGGTACAGTATGTGGAGTAAGTATTATGGAGGCTTTGATCCACATACTTGCAGCTCAGTTGTAACCACTGACATAACAACTGATATTTAGGAGTTCTCTTGAATTGTAGTTCTTCATAATGATGTGAACCTTTCAAGGAATATCCTTTGCATTTAATTAGGTAGTATTTGCCTTTTTGCTCTCAAGAGAAAGGAATAAGTAGGTTGTATTCCACATTCCTAATACAATGCAGCATCTGTTTAGCCTTAGGTTGGTGATCCTTAACTTGAAAGTACAGATTAAAGGCTTACACTGATTATTTTGGTTGGTTTTCCTAAGAAATAGTTTATTCCATTTTTTAGAACTCATAATTTCACCAAAATAACATCTAGCAGTTCATTTGCATTTTGGTTTTGTTTTCCATAACCTTTCCTTACTCGTTTCTCATTTTTGTTAGCAGTGTGAACAGAGGTATTTAACGCTTCTCTGTAGTACTGCTCCAGGAACAAGTTTTAGGGGATATTCTTTCCCTTTAAAATCAAAGATTTTTTCATGTCTATTTACAGTCCAAACGTGCCAAACTGTGAAAAGTTAACTGGCAGTAGCTTAATGAAACAGTGCAGTGTTACTCTATCCAACTAATCCCACAATTCTTAGCAGTGAAAGGAACCACTGGGTAGCATTGCTTCTCTAAATTTAATTGGCATTTGTTGCCATGGTGACTGCATTTAATTAAATGTAGCCTGTATCTTAAGTTAAAAAAACCTAATGCTGCTGTTAAACAGTTATTTTAAATATTAAAATACAGTGAGTTAGCAACAGCTATGCTGTATTTTAAGAGACACTTTAATGGAAGTGCAATCATAGTTCTTTGTTTTCATAATTCTACAAAGCATTTTATGCACTAATAGTGCAATTACTTTTAATGATAACATTTTATAAAAGTATAGGAATACCGAATTTTCATATGTTAGCCAGTCCCACAATTAAAAATTCAGATAACACATCCTGCTCAACATGTTACGGTGCCTTTGCCTAACCCTACTGGATAGTTGCCACAGTTAAACAAGTAATTCAGATTCAGTGTTTGTTCTGGAGTAACTATGCTATTAATTGCAAAGACCTCCATAAAACCACCCATGGCCTTGCCTTTACAGTAAATAACTAAACGTTCAGTCAGTGTTTTTGCATATACAAAACACTACTAGGTATTTGTTCAACTGCACAATATTCATTTGCTGTGTGATTACTGTTTAGTGTAAGAAAAAAAAATTAAAAGAAGAAAAAAAAACAAACCACAAAAAAACCTTTTCCTAGTTGTTGTACCGTGAAAAACAAAAATACTGGTTTTAGATTTGCTTAAAAGCATCAATCTACAGTTAGTGAGATACAATGGTACAGTATGTAATTACAACTAGAATAAGTTGTTCAAATGGCTGTTTTAATTACATATAATCAAAACTTGTCATAACTTGAGCAAATTACATACACTCCATTTTAAGTTTTGCTTAACTGTTACCAGAGATTTGTTGATATGATATAAAAGTTTATTACTACTGAGTGTGTATAGGCAAGTGTCATGATAGCAAAGTTTATGTATTGATTACTGTGAGTTCAAGTGAGTGTTTTGGTAACTAATTCATGCAAATCCAGCTTTAGAACCTTGCATTGCAAGGTTCATATCAGTAAAAAATGAAATAAGAATATTTTACCCTTACCCCATTAAAACCTTGTCCATTTTCAACCATCTTTAGAGAGAATGAATTAGAATAGTCTAAATAATTTTCCAACTTTTCCTCTAGCCACCCTACTCCTGACATAATTTTGAGCCTTTGAAAAATACCTATAGGTATAAAGTCCTTCAGCTAAAATGATCCTTCATGAACTGTCATCATGAATTGGTCTGAAAGTTGTTTAACTCACATAGCTTCCTTGAATGGTAATTTCTGAATAGAAAGATTCTCACAAAAAAAAGATTGTGTATTGCATTGAGATGTCTTGCAAAGTTGCAGTAAGATATGTAAGAGTGCTCTCTGTGAAGATAGTGAAGTTTGTGGGTTCTGGTTTTATGTAATTTGGTTAGGTTGTGCAGTATATCCATTGTTTCCGTGTTACTCTGATGAGCATGAAATTAGACTATTAAATTTGTATTTTCTTGGTACTTATTTTAACACCATAGTCATTGACTTTACAATTCAAAAATAAAAGTTTGGCAAGACTATTTTGTAAACCTGTTAATTTTATAATGTAAAAAAATTACTCTAACCTTGAATTGTTATTTGCACTTTCATAGTCTATACTTGATACATTCCCACTTTATATACAAGTAGGATACTACAACCATGTAGATGTTTGGCCAAATGAATGCTGTTAATAATATGTAAAATTCTTTGATTAAACATTTATTACTTAAACTAATTCCGTTCTGTCTCATTACATCTTAGACTTACTGTAGCAGATCCTTGAGACTGCTGACAGACATTTTTAGGGTATGTTCAGATTAGTTGGACACCATGTAGTAAGCTGAATGCTTTGATTTGTGAATATAAGGTACTATTACTAAGCTTTGAGAAAAATCTAAAATAGAATTTGTCTTAATTGCTACAGTCATATTGTGCACTTGTTCTTTGTAGAATAATGCCTTGTCACTTCAAATAGTGGTGATAAAGAGGGGACACTAATTTTTGTGAAAGATTCTGTTAATTAGTGCTACTTAAGTGCCTCTTAATATCCACTCTCCATTGTTACCTGGAAATTCCAGAGTGTCTCTGTTACATTAATAGCACTGAGCTGTTTTGTTCATAGTTACAGTAATGTCATCAACTTCCTCCACCAAGCGAGACCATGGACTCACAGACTGGTTTGGGTTGGAAGGGACCTTGAAGACCATGTTGTTACAATCCCCCTTCCATGCACAGGGACATCTTTCACTAGACCAGGCTGCTCAGAGCTCCATCCAACCCAGCCTTGAACACTTCCAGTGATGGAGCATTCCCAGCTTCTCTCAGCAAGCTGTTCCAGTGCCTTAGCATCCTCACAGAAGGCATCCCACTGTAATACTCAGGGAGGCTGGTGAGAATGGGGGCCAAAATATGGACACAATGATAGGCAGTTTCTTTACAAGCAATTGTCTGGCTCAAGAGAGCTCTAACATGCCTGGAAAGAACCAAGTGGTCATTTTATGTCATCCCTGACATTGCTTTACTACCCATGTCCCTCATGAGGGCCAAAAACCAAAGACCTCACAAAAACCGGGGTGAGTTCTTGGCTCTACTACAAGCTCAAATAAGTAATTAAGACCCAAAAGCTGCAAAGACAGATGCATGTTACTTATGCAAGTAATAACTGTGCAACACATCTCAAGAATAGCATCAGTTGTGGCTCTGGGAATTAAGAGAAAGCTGTTAAGTACAGAACCTTAGAACAGAACCATGTGGAAATGCAGAGTGCACCAGCCCATCAGCTTTATACCCAATTCTATGCATTTACAACACAAATATTTCTGGAGAACCTCTCTGTGTTTATCCTCTGCAGCTGACTGTGGAACAGTGACACATACATAATAAGAATAAAGGATTCTTCAGTAGCAGTAAGAAGCTAGGAGGAAGCAATGCAGTTAAATCCACTGCAGAGCAATTCAACCACTGAAGCAGGAAATGAGCAGTGTGTGCAGATGTGCATCTCTTCCAATAAAAACCACTCTCACTGAGAGCTCCCAGGAAGAAGCAGTTCTTTACTGACAGCCAGTGTGTCTCTATCACAGTCCCCTTCCACAAGTGGGGCCAACATTTTATTTCCTCCACTTCCCTGAGGAGTCTACATTGGAAGTTTCACAGGGCTCTGATGACTCCAAAAGGCAGCCCTTTCTATTACAAACTGAAAGTAACTGGAAGAAAACATTTACTCTGCAACTTTTGCTGAGCTTACACAGCACAAAATGCCTCAGCTGCATCAGGCACTCCCAGTCAGGCCTCAGACTGAGGGAACCCCCTCCAGCTCCAAGGAGAAGCTAGTTCTGTTAAGGAGAATCAGGAAACTGAAGAGGGTGCTCAAAATTTGGGATTGACATTGCAAGGCTTGGGATCCTCTGGAGAGATGGGTCCTTTAAGTAAAGTCCTGAGCCCCACCTCCCCTTCTACCCATAACTACCAGGTATTCAGCAGCTCTCAGAACACTTCAGCTATTGCCTAAGATAAAAGGCATGCTGTGTGTGACAAACCATCATAACCATTGTTCTTGTGTCACCTTCCAGGTGAGGTGGGATGATCAGACAGCACTGACAGCAATCCCTCCCTCTCTCTGGTCTTACACAAGGCCAACAGAATAATCATACCAAGAACGCTGTCATCTCAAGGTGTGGTTTTACTGTGGTTCCACTGAAATGAGAGAACCACACTTGCCAAGAAATACTGATCTAAAACTTCTTGACAATATAAAATTGGTTGTCTAAACCCTTTGTGAATTATCTTAAACTGTCAGCTCAGATTAGGTTTCTTAAAGCTTGAGCTTTATTGATTTGGGTTTTTTTTAATTCAAGTTACTATTTAAAAGCAGAAGGAATAATCACAGTAAGTTATCAACAATATAAAGTAGCACATTTAATTAAGAGTATACACATGTATATGCAAACCACACACGTTCTACTTTTGTGACAAAAAAGACTCTGCACATGGTTTCAGAAAGACCAAGGGGTTAGAAGCCAGGAGTCAGGAAGATGGTAGAATTGGAGTTGAAAAAAACAACTATTGCAATTTTTATTTGCTGTCCATTAACAATAAACTTTTTAAAATTCACAAAATAAAAACCTTCACAAAGTATTAAGATACTTACCTGGACAGAAACGTACATTGTCACTCATTTCTAGCCCATTTCTACACAGACTAGTGAAGCTATGCCAATGTGATGGCAGTGAGAGGGCCCAGCAGTGGAGGACTGCTGAGGTGGGTGGTTGGGAAAAAAGCAGACAGAAGCTGAAAAAAAAAAAAAAAAGTGGTGGGGAGAGCTTAAGAGCTCTGAGAGATCACTGATCTGCAAAATACAACTATAGAGAGATGCATTAAAGAAACAGAAAACGAAAAAACTCTGCACCTGATAAGTATAAACAGCTTGAAAAGAGATGAGGATAAATCAGGATTTAAATCAAAATTGAGGAATAAATTTGGACCTGAGACAAGAAAGTAAAAAAGTTGGTGTGAAAGAGGAATGCAAGAGGTTAAACACAGCTGTCCATGAGCCAGTACCAACCCAGGCACACCCTGCATCCACTGCAAGCTGCACCCTAATAGATCCCTGCAAATTGTAGCTATTTGTGTCCACTGAGGACAAGATAAAAATCAATTTCATTTGAACCAAAGAAGCTTTAAATAAACCCTAAGGATGGGAACTGAATATGAGAACTAAGAGACAGCAAATCCTCATGCCTGACTGGGCATTTCCTTCACAACATCTGACTAGAAAAACATCTACACAGGATGGCCCAGGGCCATGTGAGTGGCAGTAAGTGAGGAAATGTAGGAACCATGTTAGATCCATGGTTTCTGCATTTGGCTCTCAAAGCTTCAAAAAAGCATGTGTTCATTCCCTGGCCTTTTAAACTACTTGATACACGACTGAGGTTCCATGCAAGAGGGGCATAGAATCATAAAGTGGTTTGTGTTTGAAGGGGACCTTGAAGATCATCTAGTTCTAACCACCCCTGCCATGGGCAGGGTCACCTTCCATTAGACCAGGTTGCTCAGAGCCCACCCAACCTGACCTTGAACACTTTCAGGGATAGCACATCCACAACTACTCTGGGTAGCCTGTTCCAGTGCCTCACAACCTTCAAAGCAGAGGCTTTTTTCCAAATATTTAATCTAAATGAAGGCCAAAACTAGCATATGTTGAGGGTAAGATCCACCAACACTTCCTCCTGAATCAGGACAATCATTAGTCTATCTCCTTTCCCCTGATTTTCTGTTGAGCCAGAAAAGTGCCAGCTATAAATCCTTGAATCACAGCACCTGGCATAGCCTGCAAAGAGTAACAGAACCAGAGACTTTTCTGCTGCACAGAATCACAGAATGTTAAGGGTTGAAAGCTACCTTAAAGGTCATCTAGTCCCAACCTCCCTGCCATGAGCAGGGACACCTCCCACTAGACCAGGTTGCTCAAGGCCTTATCTAGCACGGTTTTGAACACTGCCAGGGTTGGGGGCATCCACGGCCTCCCTGGGCAACCTGTTTCAGTATCTTACCACATTCAGAGTAGAGAATGTCTTCATAATATCTAATCTAAATCNGCGCCGCGCTCCCGCCGTTCGCTGTCGGGCCCGCGGGCCCCGCGCCGGCATCAAGATGCCGCTGGGGCTGAAGCCCACCTGCAGCGTGTGCCGCAGCACGTCCTCTTCCATGTGGAAGAAGGGCGGGCAGGGCGAGATCCTGTGCAACAACTGCACGGCCCGCTCGGCGCAGCNCAGAGACTTTTCTGCTGCACAGAATCACAGAATGTTAAGGGTTGAAAGCTACCTTAAAGGTCATCTAGTCCCAACCTCCCTGCCATGAGCAGGGACACCTCCCACTAGACCAGGTTGCTCAAGGCCTTATCTAGCACGGTTTTGAACACTGCCAGGGTTGGGGGCATTGACGGCCTCCCTGGGCAACCTGTTTCAGTATCTTACCACATTCACAGTAGAGAATTTCTTCATAATATCTAATCTAAATCCTCCATCTTTCAATGTGTACGCATTCCCCCCTGTCCTGTCACTGCTGTTCCTGATGGAGAGTCCCTCTCTGGCTTCCCTGTAGCTCCCGTCCAGATACTGGAAGGTGTTGCGAGCTCTCCTGCACCCATCGGGCCTGCCCCCTGCCCGCCTCCGTCCCTCGCCGGCACTGAGGGGCACCGCTCTCTGCCACGGCTCCGGCCGCGGTGAGAGCAGCCCCTGAGAGTGCCGGGGCCCATTCGGCTCGGGGCTGGGCCCGTTCGGCTCCGGGGCCAGCAGAGGGCAGGCCCGGCCCCGCGGCTCCCG
>VXBU01008178.1:223628-265529 GCA_013400315.1 Bombycilla garrulus
CGGCGGAGGCGGAGGCGGCGGCGGGAAGCAGGTGACAATGTCGGGGGTGAGGGTGATGGAGCTGCCAGGGCCGGGCGAGGCTGGGCGGGGCTGGGGCCAGGGTGTTCGGGCCGTCCCCCGCGTATTCATCCTGCTGTTCCCCGCAGAGCAAGCAAGAGATCCACCGCCGCTCCGCGCGCCTCAGGAACACCAAGTACAAGTCTGCGCCCGCCGCGGAGAAGAAGGTTTCCACGAAGGGCAAGGGCAGGAGACACATCTTCAAGCTGAAAAACGTGAGGCGGGGCGCGGCAGAGCGCCGGGGCCGCGGGTGGGTCGGGAGCCCGTGCCGGTCTGGGGCGGACACGGAGCCGCGGGAGGAGCGGAAAGAGAAGCCGTCATGGGAGTTCAGCGCTCGCTTCTCCACGTAAAATCCTGGAGGTGAAAACAATAGCTCTGCCGCTTTGAGCTTTAAAGTAATAGTGTTTGCTAGTACTCTTGGAAGATAATGTATCTATATGTTGTCTAAAAAGGAAAAACTATTTCTGGAACTTCTGGTTGATTTGTTTTAATGCTCTTGATTTTCTGTGTTCATTTCTTAGCCCATCAAGGCTCCTGAGTCCGTATCCACTATAATTACAGCAGAATCAATCTTTTATAAGGTATGGTTTTTGCAAAGGTGATTATCCTGTTTCTGTTTCAAATTTCAAGAATTATTGTGGGCAGTAAAAGCACTAGGGATATAGTCACAGAAATTGTTCTTCCTCGCCTAACAGTTGTGTAGGATTTTGGTTTGCCATAGTTATTTCCGTTAAGTCTTGCAAGGTAGTTTACCTAAGTAGTTTAAATAGTTATCATTGTCCAAGAAAAAAAGCATATTTTTTTTTTTTTTGTAATTATTGCTGTCAGCATTTTTAAACTTGCACTTTGCAGAGGTCAAATGACTGGAGATGATTATTTAGATTTGTGTGATGTTTCCTACCTTAGGTGCTGAACATATTTCCCATAGAGGGGGTGGGTTGCAATGCCCAACATCTCAGCTGGCTCCCATCTGAGAGCTGGTGCAAGTAGTCTCAAACACCTTGAGAACAAGATCTGTTGGCACTTGCAGTGAAGCAGGAGGGAGCCTTCTCACATTCATGCTTGAGAGCAGCTTTACCAGCGTGCCAAGGTGTTGGTGTTCTTAGGTTCTGAAATTTGCTTTTGTTTCTCAGCAGTACAAGCAAACAGAATGTTTTTTCCCCCCTTTTGCCCCACAAAAAAGTCAGGATAGGCAATGGGAGACTGCACAGCCAGTGGTGGCCTGAGACTCCATGTACCCTCCAGGGACCTGATTCTTCATGCGTGATATTCCAGATGAATCTCTTGTTTGCTGTTGACCAGTCCAGAAAATAATTACTTTCTTGTGTGTGTGTTTCTTTTTTATCAGAAATTCCTAAGAATTATGTCAAAACTTCTATCTAACCTCCCTAAGTAAAATGTTGGTACTTTGATACTTTGCGGTGTTGTTGTGAATAGGATTGTTTGGGGGGTTTTATGTTCTTTTTATCTGCTTTAAAAACAGACACCTTTCTTTCTTATGCCACCATTCTTTTGCATGTGGCTGAATTGAAGCTGCCTTTCAAGACTGGCATAATTTAGGATACTTAAGGGTACTGATACTTAAGCTATGAATCAGAATATGAAGTGAAGCTGACAAAATCAGGTTGTTTGATTTCAGTGTCATTTGTGTGTCTTCTAGGGTGTATACTACCAAATTGGAGACGTTGTTTCGGTGGTTGATGAGCAGGATGGAAGAACATACTACGCTCAGATCCGTGGGTTTATTCAGGACCAATACTGTGAAAAGAGTGCTGCACTAACCTGGCTCATTCCTACACAAGCCAGCCCCAAAGACTGTTTTGACCCAGCATCCTATATCATAGGTAGTCTCTAAGCCTTCACTTCATACACCTACTTGGATGTGCCTACGCTAATGCAGAGTTGTATTTTTTAAATGAACACTTTAGCTCCTCAAGGTATTTTATGCAAGTTCCACATTTTAGACTTTGATCTTGTAAACATCTCATTTACTGTAATAACACTTTTTATTTATCTTGTGTATATAATACGATTACCACTATTGTAGTGTGTGATTATCTTGTACTGTGATTATCTGAGTGTTTGTGGGGACAGTTGTGCAGCTTTAAAAATCAAATTATTGCTCCACAGATAGGTTTAAACCATAGTAACTGATTCTGATATACCAGTCCAAGTTGTTTCTTTAAAGTGACCTGAATTACTTGATCTTTATCCTGGGTATTCAAAATACATAGCATGCAAGCACTGCCATAGAGACTGTTCTGCAGCTGATGATAAAATTAGTAATTCGGAAAGGTTCTCCTAACAGGCAGGACACAAATAGAATATATTTTAAATATATTAACTGTAGTACTTCACTCAAATACCAGAATGCTTCAAATGAGACCGGGGGAAGATCAGCCCAGCAAAATTAAAGGTAGAGGTTTCTTGCCTAATACAGGAGGCTACCTTCCTAGGAGAGTCATGGATTGCAAAGACAAATTCTGTAAGGGCATGTTGGCTGTTGTGGCATATTTTTATTTAACATACTTAATTTTATGCCTTTAAGTTTTGTCTTTGAAGATTTTTTTATTTTTTTTCCCTAGGACCAGAAGAAGATCTCCCAAGGAAAATGGAATATTTAGAATTTGTTTGTCATGCACCTTCGGAATATTTCAAATCTCGATCATCTCCCTTCCCTACCGTTCCTACAAGGCCAGAGAAGGGCTATATATGGACTCATGTGGGACCTACTCCTGCAATCTCCATTAAAGAAACTGTAGCCAATAATTTATAATTTTTTAAAGGAATACTTTGGACTAGTTATATTGGATGTATCCTCCAGTTTGTAAAGCCCATAGAAGAAGTTTTAAAAATTGTAAAATGTGCTGGTTTAGTTTATGGACTATGGTGTTTATTTATTTTAGACATATCAGATCTTTGAAGTGGAAGTTTTCATTCTAGCTAATGCATCATTTCTTCAGTGCTCTGTTCTTCAGACATTATTGTGCATCTTGGGACAAAACAACTAATTTCATGTCATCTTTGACTTCTGAAAGTTGCCTGTAGTGTTCATTCTTACTTTTTAAGTTATTTTCCAGAAGAGAAGTTTAAAAGACATAATCACCCAGCATTTTATATGACTGTTTAATTTTGTTAACTGTGACTGCTGGCTTTATTTCCTTGTTAAATAATTTGAGACTATCTTCACCTAAAATGGTCAGTGAGGCAGTTAACAGTTTTCTGTTACATGGAGAGGAGTGATTTACCTGGATTTCTTGAGACTAGAACCTCATCCACAAAGAGGGGCTCTGAGAGTTCCCTTTTAAGGGAATTTTGTTCATCTGAATCTGAAATGTGGGCCTATGTATGTAGCTATCTGCTAAACGTCCTTGCATAAGTGTATACATTTCCTGGAAAATTCGATGCAAATTCAAAACGTAATGTTATTTGCCATCCTGGCATCCTCAAGTGTTTCTGCGTTTCCTGGCTGTAAGTGCCCTGACATGTGATTTGAATTTCAGATTGTTAATATTTGTTTGCCTGCTAGCTTGGACTCATAAAATTTATTTTAAATTGTTTTTTTCAGACTTCACAATTAATGATGGTAAGAAAAATAATGGTCAGGCAATTCAAATGAAAAAAAAAATCAGTAAAGGAAATATAACCTAATTTTATGTACTGACAGTCTCAGCATAACAAGGAAAAAGTTTAAATAGCAGAACAGGAGAAATGCCACATACTAAAACACCAATGAAGTTTTCGCCCTGATCTTTTTACAAGCTAGTCAGCTCCAAACCGTGAGATGTGCTTGGATGGCCTGAATTCCAGGGCTTAGTGGTTCCTGCTGCCTGTGAAAGATAGCTGTAAGTGCCCTTAAAGTTTCCATTTGTTTTTCTTTTGTATGAACATATGCGACCACGCCCAGCCAGAAGGCCTAAATCACCTTTAAGATATTGTATGAAAGCATAAAAATGTTGCACTAGGTTTATGTTCTAACTTTATGAAAGACTTTGCTTGAAGATACAACATATTTGAAAGTCTCAGGTATAGACAATTTTTAATACAGTGGGACCTCTGAGGGCAGGAACCAGACAGATTTGTTCCAGCCTGCAGGCTCTCTTCTGCCCTCTTCAGCCTTAAGGGAATAGATGTTAAAGTTAAGGGATACTGTCAATAATTCAGAATGCTCAGAAATTAGTCGTAGATTGCTAATACAGACTTAAATCCTAATCCTCAGCTGCTCACAAAAATGAGATGTGTGCCCATGTTCCGTGTGTTGCAGTGAGTAATCCCAAGGTGACCTCACTTCTCTCCCTTCTCTCCTTCCAATTACTCTGGGGGATTCTTTTGTATTTCTTTATTAACAATGACAAGAAAATAAAAATAACAAGTCTTATATTTACAGTAGCCAGAGTGACTCCCTTGACACAAATGTTTTCCTACATTTATCTGCAGCCCACAAGGTTTTCACTTGGGATCACTGTAAAGTCTGTGTGCTGCCTCGGCCTAATCCATGGACCTGTCCTCTTCTGTAGGCTGTTTTATCTTACCTGAATTAGCAGGGTTGGAAAAGACCTGGATGGTCATTGAGCTGCTTCTGCTTTCTTTGTCAAATCCTCATAGGAATAAGGAGGAGAACAATGCTTACGTTGTTTTGGTTTTTGAGTTCCTACAAGGCACACCAAATGAAAAGTACTTTTTGCAATATGCCTTATTTGTCAATAAATTGTTATATAAAAGGGACAATTAATTTTTCATCGGAATACACCTTTCTAAAATTCAGTGCTGCTGGTGATTCAAGTATTATACTTCCAATTACAGTCTAAACAGACAAAAATTATGTTTTTTTCAGAGCACTGTGGAACAACTTCCGTTAGTAAACACTTAAGTATTTTTATTTCCGTTTTTATTATACTGGGAAATGTTAAAAAATAATTAAAATGAGCAAGAATTCTGATTTTAAGGTCTGAAAAGAGAGTGAATCTGCAGGCACTGACTGTTACTACTTCATTTATAGGTATTTGAATGTTTGCACTGTCCTGTTTTTCTTGTGTTGAGAACATCATCCAGAGACACAGGGAAAGTGACTGACTCTCCAGACAGCGTCTTATGGACATGGGAAGAGTGGGACCTCCGAGAGCAATGTCTCTGAAAATTCCTCATCTCTCACATTAGGAAAATGGAGGACGAAAGGAAGACATGCAAAATGAACTCAACAGCAGACAGGGTATCAGAGGTTCCTGTGGGGACAGGCTGTGATGCCCTGCAGCTGAGGGAGCTGAGCTCATCCATTTCTGTCTTCTAGCTTAGTAACTCCCATGCCAAAATGTAGGTGGGTTTCATATTTGCATCACTGGACTGTGAGTGGATACACAGCTACTGAATTTATGGCCTGGTGTTGAGCTCCAGACTTTTGTGACAAGCCAACAGTGATTTTCATCAAGACATTTTAGTCCTAAAGATGGAACATGTAGCCAAGAGCTAAAAGCCACAGAGCATAGATAAAATACTGAGTACCACATAGGCACATGGCCTGTGCACCGAGGACCACATGGCAGGAAATCTGTGGGAGGAGCAGCCCTTAACCTGCACGTGAACTTTACTGTACCAAAACAATACTGGAAAAGGGTTTCCATCTGGACAATGGCTTTGTTGAGAGGAGAAAACTTTCTGGGAAAACATGATGCAAACACAAAGGATAAATAAGTGAGTGGCTCCTTGGGCTCCTAAAATGAGGCTGGAGCTCCTCTCCTGCTGCTGTGCAACAGTCATCTCAGTCATCCTGGCAGAGGCTGGATTAGGCCCCTACAGCTTGGTAACCAAGCCAATCCAATAGCTTTGCTCTCATGTAATGCAGCATTCAACTTTAATATTATACAAGATGCAAAGAGTACACTTATTGTGGTTGGTGATACATTGTGTATTATGATTAATAAAAGCCCTATTTTGTGTATTATGATTAAATAGTCCTAAATAGTCTTACAGAACAGAACAAAAATATTAATAGGTGTAATACTGAAGTTTCAACTGCTTTTTACAGTTACTGAATTAGAAAGACAAATCAATATTTTATTCTATTTGCACACAGATAGAATTGGTGCATCTATTAGATAGGAGACTACATCCCTCCAAAATTATGGAATATGAGCATTATGAGCCCAAGCAGAAATACTTTTACAATAGTTAATATTCTGTAATCTTTTTGTGTGCTCCCCACTACAGAATCTTGTGATCACGGACAACACCATTCTGTATTTGGCACTTGTTTCTCTTTCACCCACACAGTCACACTTACCTTCAGGAAGAATAAATTTATTTTTTTTTAACTCAGCCCTTCTAGTTGGTGATTTGTTATTCTTGAATTTGGCTTACAGCTTCAGTGAGGTTATTTTTCTTTTCTAGTTTGGTAGCTTCAATCACAAGAACAACTTCACCGACAACATCTCCAGGGGATTCATGCATCTTTATGAAATGCTTAAGTGTTTTGATGTCTATTTAATCAAACAGAAGTATTACTGGAATCTAGATTTGATAGAAAAGTTGTTTTAACCTGAAAATAGCAAGACTATCCCATGCAGGGCATTTTGACTCAGAACAGTTAACCCAGGCACCTGCTTACATACGGCAATTTGGGCTACTGCAACATCTTTTGAAAGCCTTCATTTAGGGAGAACAGAGCAGGAGTGTTCCTCTTTTCTCATGAAGCTGTCTAGGGGCAAAGTTGCTTTCAGCAGTTCCACCTGTCTTCCTACACTCCACCAGTGTCCATGGACACTTCTTTGCCAAAGACCATCACACCTCTCTGCCTTCATCAGTGTAAAGTACCCCAGTTGTAAACTGGTTCTGTCAACAGAACCGGGTTCGAAACACACACGATACTTCTTCTCTTAACACAAATCTTTCCCTAGGACACTTCACTAGGAATGCTTATTTTTGTCTTCAGATGGTCAAACCCTTGATAATCTTTCTCAGTGTATGTAGAATCCTACAAAATGGATGCTCCTATTCTTTCCAATTAGGTTACTTTTATATAAAATTACACTGTAAGGCTGCTTGTGGTAGTGAATCTGAATTATGTAAGCAAACTTTGGGAAACTCTTCTCTCCCAAGCCTAGATTTCAGTAGGTCATTAAGAATTAAAGCAAAGAGTAAACTGTCCTTTTAATCCATGTGCCCTATCTCAAGTATCAAGTATTTCCCATCACCAGTGATTGTGAGTACAGAATTTTCCAGTTACCTCTCCTTAAGGAGTTTCTTGAAGCATTCTTAGGGCTCTTTTTCTAAACTGTGTCATAACAGACCACTGCTAGGCAAGGTAAAAGACTTGTGTATTCTTTATGAGAAGCTGATTACAAACTGTGGATGAAATGGAAGCAGCTTTGGCATTTACTGTTGGCCAAAACAAAACCAAAAGCAACCACTTCCTGCCTGCAGAGTTTGCAGAGCCTGACTATGGCTTAATTGCTCCCTAGATGAGACGAGTGGAAATGATATATTGAAAGTTAACATATCCATATAAGGCTATACAAAGGAACAAATACTGGGACACTGCCAGGGACACATATTGCAATGTACTTCCTTGGTGGGCCTTCTAGTCAAGTTTAACCCAGCAGCTTCTGAATAAGCTGAGACCTTCAGGAAAGAAGAGTCCACCCCAGCTTTTAGTCACCAGCAATATTTTTGACACTAAGGTCAAACATAGAAAAAAGTAAAAATGCCTCTTCTAGAAAATTATTGGAAAAATCAAGATCTGGGGAAAATCCATTTTAAAAAATCTCTTGTGAATTTGGTTTTACACACTCACATTCCAGCCATAAAGGAGTGGCACGTGTGATAGGCTGTTTGTTTCTGACATCTCCAGTTCTGCTCCATCCTTTTTGATGCAGTGAGATGCAAACAGCACATAACACATGCAGGAACAGAAAGGGGTTTTTTTGAAAGAATTAATTCCTGAAGTATCTCTTTCTTCTACAATAATTTCTAACATTCAAATTCCTCTTAACAGGCTGGTGTTTAATGGGGGATCATCACTGAGGAGTAATGAGCGCTAGACCCTATGACATTATTTTTCTTTCCTTTAACAAGACATTTTGTCTGTCAAGTACAGTCAAGTTTTGTGAAGGTGTTCTGTAGTTTTATTACCAACCTTTGTTTTATTACCAACCTTTGTTTTTCACAGGCCTGAAAAGTTTACTCAACAGGGTTTTTTTGCTATTGGTGCTGTTTCACTGTCAAGGTCAGATGAATATGTAGAACACCACGGGTGTCTCCACAGCACTGGTGTTGCACACATACAGCGCTGGGGCACAGGCTCTGGGCTGGCCAGTACAAGGCAGGGACACACTGAAAAGCTCAGCAAAGGGCCTCACCATCACCAGTGATTGTGAGACTTAGAATACAAGGAGTCATCTGAAATACAAGGAGAGGGTGAGAGCTGGGACTGTTCACCATGCAATGAAGATTACTTGGTGGGGGAGGGAAACTTACTGTTGTGTCTAAATAGTGGATAAAAGTACTTATCAAAAGCATGGGGTTCCACAGCAAGACAATCCTACTGAGCCCCTATAGCAGCGTTCTCTTAATTTTGCAGTTCTAGTTTTCTCTCACCAAACCTAAAAGTAGAGCAAACAGAGAATTAATTCTGCAAATACTTAAAAAGAAAACAAGTCAAAACCAAAGCAAAATAAGTCCCCATACAATGCTATCAATTGAGTATGCATTACAGACCTCAAAGGGTTTTTTAATAGTTAATGTATGAAAATGCTATGCAATGAATACAGGCACACAGAAATAATCTGAAAGGAAGCCCAGAAGCCAAACATAAATTCTTCCTCAGCACTCAGCATACATATACAGAAAGGTGTATCAAATGTTTGAAAGATGTATATGTTTTAGACAGAGCTCATGAATATAGGAAAACATTTTGCCAGTTACAAAAGTTCAACAAAATTTGAGTATCACCCGAATCAGTATTTTCAGTACTCTGATTAAAATATATACTGTAATATGCACAACTATAGCACAGCCTCTGAAGACTTTAAATGTAGCAACAAGAGGAGTTGCCATACTACTTCATGCTTGGGATAAATTTGAAATTAAATAATCATGTTTTGTTTCCACATTTTTAATGTTATGAAAACCTCACCCACTGCAAATTCTCACTCCACCCAAGATTCCCACAAATGACATTATTTGCAAAGACAACTCCCAAGGAACTCCAGGGAATAAAAGGCCCTGATATTTACTTTCCCTGCCATGTGCAATATCTTAGAGAATTAATGGGTACTGTGAGCAAGACCTTCTCAAGCTGTGAACTTGCAGTGTATTTATTGCCTTTGATTCCTGCTACAGGAAGAAAAATGATAACATTAAAAAACGATGACATCACAAACAGCTGTTCCCCAACACGCCTTGCACAAGAGCATATTTAGAGTATGTGACCTCTGACATATCCTGAGCAGAAAATGGGGACTGAGGCAATATCTATTTTTCACAGAATCAGTTGCTGTGGGATGGCAGTTTCTCAACTGCTTTTCTAGCGTAGTTCCTCCAGCTATTTATGATATTACATGTACCTAAACAACCAGTCTGTAATATTATTAATGAGAACATTTTCAGCTCTAGAAAGCTGAAAAAAACATAGAGATCTCTAAAGAGTTAATCTGGTTTGTGATCCATCCTGACACACAAAGGGACAGCAGGGATTCAAGCTGCTTCCCTCTGCTAGGATCAAATGGGAAGGGTCTGAATGCCCAGGCTCCCACAGTCTGTCAAAGACCCAGACAATGTCCAAACACAGGCACCACACAGATAAAGCAATTAGATAATTAGAACAACTTCAATATAGTTATAGTTATGCACACATTTTTCTGTATCCAAAATACCCAGTTTTTTATTTGTCACTTGAAACCGAGCTTTGTAAGTGCCCTTCCTTGTAACAATATGCTCTGTTGTTAAACCTTGTTTTCTATCTTGGAAGAGGACACAAGAAGTCTATCTTGCTTCATGTTTTGAAACATCACTACCATCCATCATCACCACATCTCTGGTAAAATGTTTTACTGTTTTGCCTGTGCTGCCTCTTTGGATCTTTCATAAACAGCTGTGAGCGCATTTATAATTCTCCATCAAGTGTGCAGATCATGAATATTAATACAATAAAATCAGAAGACATTTTAGCCTGAAATAGTAGTGAGCACTATTTTGTGGACATTCACAAAACCAAACACTTCCACAGGGAAGAAAAGCAGTTTAAAGTACAGAGAAAAATGTGGAAAAAATTTGGATGTGACAAGCAATATTGTCCCTGGTTATGCAGTCCTGATCAGAAGAGAATCACTAATCATGCTAAGTGTTTTCAACAAGTGAAGTTTCCTAAACTCTGGAAAAATTACATTCTGATTTTTTTTGTTTGTTGACCTTTTCTTCTTAGCTGTAACTGAGAAGAAACCTCTACAAAATCACATTCCATGTGTTTCTTTAATTAATCTGAGTAGGTTGTTACAGTAGCACAGTCTCTCTTCTCAGGGTCACAACAGTATCTTGTTTACAACACTTTGAATGCCATTACAATCTACAGAGAAAGACACCTGTCTTAAAAAAGCAAGTACTGTTCTTCATAAAATACAGTCAGGGAGCTTCTCCGCATTTTGTTACAGTGCCCAAATTATAAAATCAGCTCTTGTTGCCATAATTGTACCCACCTGGGTCACAAGACTGAAAATCTGCACAGATGAAACTGTACAAGTACTTCAATGCTGAGAACATATGCTGCTTGCAAAATAAAAAGGAAAGCATTCAAATCTGAGATCGGTCTTATTGATACCTGCTTTTTAGTTTCTGTAATGCAACTTTTAATTTTTCAGCTGTTAACGGGAAAGGGTGACTTTCTTCATCAGTCACCTACAGAAAAAAAAATAAAACAGCAAGAATAAAAAGATTGAATTTTCAAAGAGGCAACTAATGTTACACAACTTATGTGGCAAATACATCTTGCAGTGCTTGAGGGGAAACATTTGCAAACCAAATTTACTCACAGTATGACAGACTGAGAGCTGACAAATGTCAGCACAGAACAGTGCCTGCACAGAATGAGAGCAATCCTACACATCTTATGACACCCCCCTGCTGCCACTCTGCAGTCTGAGAAAATGATGGGCTGTCTCAAAAACACTGCACAGGTCCCATCTCTTCCCTTGGCCTCGGGTTGCAATTTCAGGTTCTTTTGATTGTTCCCTGTAAATGTCTTTTGATGTATGTGAAAGGCTCAAGTTCCATCTCACTGAAGAAGGGCCTGTGAAGAGGCTGTATTCCACCCTATAGCCTTGTCTGGAATTCACATCACCATAGTGAGGAACTGGAATAAGATATCCACTTAAAACCACTAAGAAATGAAATTAGCATTTCATAAGCATTTCTCCTTTCACCTTCCTGCCTGCTCCAGCTGCTCAGGGAAGAAGGAGCACCCTGGGAAGGCTCTGCAGAGGCTCCCAACCATGGCCCCTTAGGACAGATCCTTGTGCTCCATGGCACAGGGGCCCTGCATTCCTTAGAGAGGAACAACCCTGTGTGTCTCATGCCACCCCAGCACTCTGCCTGCTCCCCACTGCAAGAGTTCTGCTTTAGACCCACTGTCCTCACCAAGACATGGCTCAGTCAGCAGGACCTGCAGTGCTGGACAGCTGCTGGGGAAGGACAAAGAGATCCAATCACCTAAACATGAGAAAAAGGACTGGGGTCAGTATAGAGGCAGATGCTGATATGAGAGAAGCCAAGACCTTTTTCCCCCCAGCATCTGTAGAAAAAACAGGTTTCAACAAAACACTGACTTCAAGTGGATTTTTTTCCTACATCTATGTTTCAAACCCGTCCTTAATGAAGGATATTTTGATCATTTAAAAGTAAAAAAAAAAATGTCCTTTAGACATTTAGAAAATGAGCAGGTTTCCAGCTACTGGAAAAATGGCCATGAGAAAATGGGCTAAGACTTAGTTCTTTGCAAACACTAAAATAGTAAACCACCAAATAGCTCCTGTTGTAGCCTTTAAGTATCTAAATAATGTCATGATGTTCTAGTTATAAAATTACTTCAGCAGTGCTTTGGCAATATACAAGCATTATATTAAAGTAATACATATTATTAAGGAATAATTTTATTGCTACTTCCTGAAACTTGGCAATAATTAAGGAAGTAGAGATTAGCACTGAATCTGTGCTGAATCTAGTTCATCTGAAGGACCCAGTAACCTTCCCAACAGAAAATGGGCATAAAACCATATGGATGGTTTTAATCTTCCTGGTGCTAATGCTGGAATTACATAACCTGGCATTGATTGCATTTGGTGGGTGATTCCAAACATTTTGGTTTTTATTCTTTGCTTTTTATTCTACAAAGCTGCTGATCTCTGGAAATAAGGGAAATTACCCAACACCTGCATGACCTAAGTAATTTTTGATGTACCAAAATCCAGTGTCAGTGTCCACACTGGGTGTCTACAAGCTCTGTACTGTGCTAGAGCTGCGCCTTACATAGGGTAGCAATCATTCCTGCAGAACCCCAAGAGCTGGTTTTGTGTAAACAGTGAAGAAAGAGGTCATGTTTTTGCACCCAGGAGTCCCAGACTGACTTTGTCGCTGAGATATCAGTCTTCACTAAAACATTTCAACTAATTCAAGCTATTAGAGACTTCTGGAGGCTGGTATGGGACAGCACTTCTGAGAGATGCAAAATGTGTCCTGGTTACCTAATAGCAGCTGACATGACTCTGCAGCTGCAGGACATTACAGGAAGGCCACATATATGGAAGTCTTAAAAAACCCCTGCCCGCTGTTAGAGGATAGAGGGGATTGATTTTTCCCACTCCTTTTCTGTTAATCTGGTTTACACTTGTGACCTGAACACCAGCAAACTGATTTAGCATTTCTACTACTGCCTGAGCAACTGGAAGTATTTAATCCTAGACCTCCTTGCTGCATCCCTGCGACAGCAGGCTAAACCTTAGCTCAAACAGTAACAATCTGTCTTAAGCACAGTGAAATGGACTATGGACAGTGAAATGTTGACTATTTTAGAAATGGGGAAACTCAAGAAATTGCACCTTAAAGCCAAAATTCTCAAGTGGTGGCTGTAAATGCGTTATTCCCAAATGATGTCTGTGAGAGAGAAGTGAATCCTTACCTGTCAATTGACATTGACAAATTGTAATCCAGTCTCCCAGCTTCATTCCACAGGATTAACTCTGCAAATACCTGGTGAACTCATGCAAGAAACTCTGTTCTGCTTCTGGTCTTGTCAAAGGTCCTCCATGATTTATGGATTTGTTATCATCTTGGAAAGCAGGCTTCACTCTCACCCTACTGCATGAGCTTAGAGCTATTAAATAATAAACAAGGAGTCAGATCCTCATGCAATGACACAGCATGCATGGATTTACTGTTTTCACAATAACTAGGAGTTATTAAATAAATTAGGCAAGAAGTAAAATTATAATAAATTATATTAGTAAGATTAAAAAGTCAATTATGTATTTAAAACAATTTATATAGATATATGTATACAAAAACACCCCTAGTTAATTTGAGTAAAATTGCCTGTGAAAAGATCAAGTTTATACAATACTTTTGTTTTGAAATGGTATTATAAAAATATATTTGCTTGCTTTTAGGCTGGAGAAATTGACTATGTTTCTTTAATGACACAAGAAAGAGACAAACTCCCTACATGACATTACATGCACACATTGGTCCACACAACATTTAGATTTTTTGGTGAACTAAAAGCTGAAGTACATTTCAATCCTAATATAAATTATAAAATTCACATGTTTTAACCAGGCTGTTAACTGTCATGCTTATAATATTGTCAAGCAGAGTTCTAGCTGGTGACATCTTCTATGAAACATAAGGCTAAGTAATTTAGGTCTCCACAGATGTTGCTTATCTTTTAAGTTAATTTCAAATGGGTTAAGAAGTCTTTTCCATTTTTCTCTTTGAAAATGAAATAAAGTTTGGTTCCTTAAAAAATTAGACAATCAATGACCTTGTGAAATTTTTACTACACTCAAGAAATACTGTTTCCAAAAGATTAAATGTGATTTATGGCAGAATACCATTAAAAGGACTCAATACATTGGATGGGATTTAATGTGCCCCAAAGTCCCCAATTCTTGGAAAAGCAAGTCTGTAAGATTTTCATCATTAGGAATTACCAGATTCCCTCAACATTCAGACACATAAGCCTCTCAGTGGAGTTAATTGCACCAATTAAAACTGGGATTTAACAGAATTGATCTGCCACCTCACTTCCTCCCCCACCCACTGAAACTCTTTCCAATCAATACTCAGTCCAGAATGGCAGATCACTTTCAAAACAGGTACATTTTTCCAAAGCATTGTTTGAAAAAAAATACCAGCTAACCAGCTGAAAGAAGATAGCTTCAAACATAAAATCCATTTTAAGAAAAATTATTGAACAGTAGTGGAAACCAAGTTCCTATTAACAAATTTGAAGAACCCTCGCACACTGAAAGCAGGGTTACTGTTTACATCACTTATGTTTAACACTTTTTTCTTCAGAAGTCCCTCAACTATGGGGAAAGACTGGTAGGCAATGGAGGAAAGATCAGTGACAGCTGACAATGTTGGTGACAACAGAAGTGAAAGAAAAAAGCTACCCCAGGTTATCAAACTGTATAAGGGCTGTAATATATACAGAGAAAAACAGACATCATTATCCCTTAGGAGAGGTAGGAGTGACAGGAGAACTAGTGGGGAGGCACAGGATTTGTTCATCTCTAGGCTGCTGCTTCACAGAGCTTGTTTAGCTCTTGACTTGATGGAGAAGACTAGAAAACAGCTTCAAACATGACACACGTTGCTTGTCTACCTGTGCTACCATCATGAGCCACTGCAGCTAAATCCCTACAGAACGTGAAACAAATGTCATCAGTCCCTTTTCTCTTGGAGTGCCTCTCCCTCCCAGGCCTTGTGCGAGAGTCTCTACAGGCCAGTTGACCCTCCTTGCACAACACTTGAATAGAAGGGATTATCCTCCTCTGAGCTTAATGCTCCTTGCACATCAGACTTGTAACAGATCTTAGCTAGGCTTCATTTACACTCTCTACCTTCCAAGATGAGATGTCAATGTATCTCAGAATGTAACCAAAGATCACCTAACAGCAGGTAGTGACCTCTTTCTTGGATCACATGAACCTGCCCTCAGCATCATCCAGGTTATGTATGCAGGGGAATATCTGAACTAACACTGAGCTCGTTCATTGGTGAAATTCCTTGCATAGAGGAAGGTGAAAAAACAGAGATTTGGAACCTAGGCTTCTGGGTTTTAAGAACATTTTCCGTGACGGTGTAGTACATAATTTTGGTTGAGGACTGGTAAGACCTTGGCATACACCAAACCTTCCTTTCAAACTCTGCAATATAACACTTGGCACTGAAATACAGTATTCCAATTAAATGACTCCCAGTGTGAGAACAGTACAATAACCTACTGAATTGTCTTTGTAACCATCACAATTAGCCTGCAACTGGTCCTTTCAGAGTTAAGTATCAGTGTATTATGAGATCATCAGTACCAGGAAGGGTTAATAATTTCCATTTCTAATGAATTTTGTACAGCCATTATCTAAACCTAAATTGAAGAACAGATGCTTCTGCTAATTTTGGCTATTCTGGATGTTTTTGTAATATCTGAAGATATCAAGCAAAGAAGATGTAATAAATCACGGTGTTCTTTAAATAATTTTGACAAGGACAGAGCTGGAAGACCACTTTCTTATAGAGGCTCTGGGAAGAATCCTTGACTGAAAAATCTTTAAGACAGTAGGTGAAAGAGTAAGTGAAAATGCCTGTTGGTACCTGAGAAACTGCAGGAACTAATCAATGAAATTAAATGGGCTGAAGTTTCAAATACAAGTATTTGAAGTGATGATAATATAGTATTTCCTTGGATTAGAGATGAAGACTATTTTGAAGGGGAAGCAAAATGCTGTGAAAGGGCTGAACAGACTCATGGGAAACATCTCTAGTTTTCTTTCCTGCCTCCTCCTTCTTTCCCCCTCCTTGTGTTAAGACCTGGTTACCTATGTATCACTTAAGGAACACAACTCTTTAACAATCTCCATTAGTTAGGAAGACAATAGTTGTGAATAATTTCAGGATGTAACATTAGAAAGCTTTCAAGCATCCAAAATACTTTTTCATGGTCTCCAGGAATAAAAGGTAGGGGTAAGAAGGTGCAGTTGTCTTGAAATGCAATTTGGTATTCTGATCAACAAACAGTGGCAGAAAACAAGATGCAAGTATCTTGGTCTGGTTTTTCCTGCTATAGCTGGAAAAGTACATTCTGGAAGTATTAGTATTAATTGCCTGCTAACACACATATGAAGTACCACCCTCCTCTGAGCCCTCCAAAGGCCATTAGAGAATGGCTTAATAGAAGATCTTAAAAACATATCCCCCATTAATATTCCAGTCTATTTGAATAGATTATATTTGTTGTGAGTGAGTATGCAGGGAAAGAAAATCATTGTTAGATTGTGGTAAGAAAATTGATAAAAACTAAAATTTAAGTTTGTATGATAAACAACTGGACAGAACATAAGCAGTGTTCTCTCAAAAAATTTAATATCAATCTAAAGGAGGACCATTTTCTTCAAAATTAAATGTGACATAATTTTACAGCATGTTAGTTTAAAAGAAACTTATCTTCAACTGCTGCATTAATAAATCCATATGAATATAAATAATCTGATTTAATCACACCTGTCATTTCCAGTTACAGTTTAGCAATTACAAGCAAATACAAGTTACTAAGCAAGAGTCATTTTTTGTCCTGGTCTGAATGTTGCACCAATCTGTACTTTCCTCTTCTTGGCATTCTGAAAATTATCATACCTGGAAACAAAAAAACAACCATTAGCAAATTCTTATGAAATGTGTTTTTTGTGTCTGCCTCTTCAGATGCATATTAATGCACCACAGAACTCCAGATGTTTAAGTAAATGTTTATGGAAATGAATGTCTCCTCAGACCTGGGGACCTGGATGAGTTATTACCCACAAACCTAACTCAGAGAGCTCTCTGCCCTGCTTCCTTTGGTCTTTTTATCCCAGCTTTTTGATCTCTAAGTCCAAGGAGACACATTCTCCTTTTCAGTATTTTTATACTTGTACAGTTTATTGCCTTTCCCAAACACAGCAGCTACAAAGACCACTAAGCCCACTACAGAGGGCCAGACTCCAGTAATTTGAAAATACAAGGAGCTACTACTAAGTGGAAGCAAGAAGGACCTATAACTTAAAGAGCCTCTTTGTACTGTTATAGCTCTTAACATAATGCCAGGGGGTTCTGGTTTGTTATTTTTAGGTCCTACATGAATAAGACAATTCATTGTTAAAATACCTTCCCTTTCCCACTATGTAACTTAATATTTCTTTAAAAACTGCTGTCAAAAGCTATCAGCTATCTGCTGCCGGTCCCCACATTTATTTAAAACTATTGTATTTCAGATGTATAAAGGAATGTGTTAAGACCACATCTCCACTGAATTAAAAATTACAAAAAAGATACTTACAGTTCAGTAAAATGCTTCCAGTCATCCTGACTAATTGATGGTCTCATACCATGAAGAGCAGTCATCAGGTGAGACTGGGTAATAGTTAAAGTGGCCTTGGGAAACACTGACTGATTAAGGGTGCTGTCCTCCTTGAAAAGAGAGCCACAAACAGACAATGAAAAATTTCTACAGAAACACAGTGCCATCAATATCATTAACTATGGAACCTCCCCATTACATGAACAGACAAATGTATTAAAAATACAGTCACAACTTTCCCCCCTCCGTTTAATGAATAACAGGAATAACTGTTGAACTATATAAATGCTAACATCTGGCTTATTTTCCTCAAACTAAGTATCACTTATCTTTGCTACTTTTGTTACACCATATTTAATAATACTGCAGAAATTATTTACTGAAAAACCAAGAACTGTGGAAAAACAACAGAGAAATCTTAAGACTAAATGAAAAATTTAAAAAGCGCCTACTTCATTCTTGCTTCTGTGATTTGCCTTGCTAGCATTGATTTCTGTCCTCAGGTGTTCTGCTTGCTGCTCCTGATTCTCCAGGGAGCCTTCTTGAGAAGCTGCTCTAAGCATGGCAGGTTGTGAGGATGCAACATCTCTCTGAGCGATGCTGGTAAAGTCGTAAGTTACAGAGTTTGGACCGGACAAACACAAAGAGCTCTAAATTGACCACAAGAGGAAATACATTAACTCATTATGGATCCAAAGGAGCATCTCCATCATTAGGTATTAGCCTACAGTTCAATATAAGCTTGCCTCCACTGGCAAAAAGAGTACTTTCTCTTTAAAATATATCACTTATGTAATTTTTTGAAGAGAAATATTTTAGTTAATATGCCAAAGTGTTTGGGCAAACGGCCAAATTTGAAAATGAAGTGTTTAATGTCTGGAATTTATATGTAAATATTTTTATAATGGTCCTTTTCTAAAAAAGAATAAAGGTCTGCTAGGTCCATTGCTTAGGAAATTAATTAATTAATTAATTGATTAGGAAAATCAGTGGTTCTGAAATCTGGACAAGTTAATGTAGTTAGCTTTGGAATTTAAATATTCATCACCTCCAAATTCTCTGTGCACTTGATAAGTAAGCACCTTTGCAATTCAACAACTTTTCAAAATCAAAATTCTTGTAGAATCCTTGCCGAAGAATTTTCACAGTCAAAGGGAAACTAAGTCTTCAGTTACATTAATCAAACACTATCATCTATAATGCAAGATAAAATATACCAAAGCACCTTAGCAGTCAGTAGTTCTCTAATGCCAGTTATTTTTGGCTTTAAGAATCAATGCAAGACAGTTTTGAAAACAAGAGACTAAGAACTTTGATTACTACTTGTAGTAACAGTTCTACAACAGATGGAAACTAATTTTAATATTATTTTCCCACAGATCACATGCAAACTCTGAAATCATGTGCTCACTGTAAGGAGGCAGCACACGCTGTTCTGCTGACCTGCCAGCCAAGAGAGATGAGCTGATCACTGTGCAGGTGCTGGGCAGCCAACCTGCACATCCTTATCTGCAGGCTGGCCAGAGAACATGCTGCTGCTGCTCTCTGTGCAACATGATGCAACAGCAGGAGTTCTGCTTCTTAAAGACAATGATGGAAGTTAAGGTTTTGTTCTTTTTTTTTTTTCTTAAATTCCATGATTTGATTATTCTATTAACGCACATTTTATTGAGAACTGAAGGTTCATTGATTCTTGGGACTGTAACTTAATTCTTGAAAACTGGGTTGTCATTCTTAGTAATAAAACTAAGTTAAAGAAAAAACAACAAATAAACCAACCACCAAAAAATCGAGAACTGTTTTAGTGTTAAACTTTGGAAGGGAACAATCCATTTGACCAGAGAGTAAAATCTAACATGAATGCAATTTCCTTAATTATAAGGTATTAAGCAGTATTCTAAGATTTTGATTTTAAACTCCTGCATGATTGCAGAGAAGTTCATACTGTATTTTCTCAGATTAAGTGATCTTGAAGGTCTCTTCTAAACTAGTGGTTCTGTCCTTCAATCCCCTTCCTCACTGTGGATTACTAAATATAATCCAAAGACAATCTGAAGGTCAAA
Source organism: Bombycilla garrulus (assembly GCA_013400315.1). NCBI lineage: Eukaryota > Metazoa > Chordata > Aves > Passeriformes > Bombycillidae > Bombycilla > Bombycilla garrulus. The sequence continues at coordinate 243,342 of VXBU01008178.1, forward strand.
GCAGACATAACTGTATTGATAAACCGAACCAGGCAAATGGTATGTTTTTTTTCTGCTTCTCAACTAATACTATTTAGAAAATTCAAAACACCAAGTGAGTAATTTACCAGTTCTGAAGGAGTTCCATTTCCCAGCTCTGATTCATAAGAGCTTCCGAAATAAAGACGATACATGTTGGACCTTGGATCTTCAGGAAGCAAATCAGACATGTCTAAAGAAATAAGAGAGTGTTCTAATCCTGCTTCTCCATCTATTGCTGAATCATCTGAGCCACTGCTGTGGTTTAGAAAAACCATGGAAGAGAGACTGAAGTCACTATCAGAACTAGATCCAAAATCCTGTAACAAAGAACAGAACATTATAAGAGTTACCTCATAACAAACTACCATCAGAAACACATGAAAGGATTTTATACACAGTGCAAATGAGAATATCAATTTCCATTTGACCCTAGTAGAAATCTGTCTGTCTTTCTCTAGGAGTATATTTCCAAATATTTTGCTAAGAAAACCTAGTACCTTCAAGAACTTTCTGTCTCCATGCTAGAAAAGTAGTTTCAGGAGATAATTTTAAGGCTTTATTGTTTCTACTGCCTCACACTCTCAGTAACAGCAAGTGTCGGGAAACTTCATGTATATGTTGTGTTGTAGAACTGTACCACTTCTGTCTTAGCTTTGCCCACTAAGTAAACTAGTATCTTGTGTAAAATGCTTCAGGAGGCTGAAGTGAGTCTACTTTTATAGTGTCTAACTGCTGTACTCACTTTTAGTCATAGCCAACACACTTTAAACGCTGTGCTTTAGACCGGTGTCTGCAAACCTCTTTGATTGTATGCTTCTATCAGTGAAAAATTTCTGAGCACACTCTAACAAGCATATGGGTATTATTTGTGAATTATATACCTCTACCACTGAAGTTCTAATATTTTCTTCCTGCACATCAATGGACTGCCTTGTGCTGTCTCTGGGGTGTGTGCACACCAGTCTGGAGACCACTGCTTCAGACAACAATCTCATCCTATGATGGATAATCATGAGGTATCAACTATTTACTGATACTACAAGTGAAGGGAGTGTTAGAGAAGGCATGCTGGAGATCCCTCTCAATACTAAGAGTCGCATCCTCAGAGCCCAATTTCTTGGTAACAGCTGGGGCAAAAAGAATTCAAGAGGATCTCCTTCATTTTGCACCCCTGATCCAAGCCTTCCCTTTGGCCACCAACTAGTGGAAGCCATGCCTGCTCCTTTCCAGCTAGAACCAGAGGCCAGGCATTAAAAATGTGAAGAGAGGTGGCTCAACAGAGGCTAAAAGAGGAAGGATCCGTCGCTCACAGGAGGAGTACAAACCATGAGTAGAATCCTGTACTTTGGAAGTTCAAGTACTAGTTGGTGCCTAGAAGATGAGGCACAGCCAGCCATTTCCAGTATTGCTATCCTCTTGCCACTTCTCTTCTGATCTCAGTCAAACCCAATCTGCTGGAACAACTCCCCAAACCCCACCAATTTCTCGTTTCCTCCATCATCCAAAATGTGCCATCTCAAAACTGAATTCATCTATTTATTTAGATATTTAGAACTATCTGCTCTCCTAAGAAATTCAGTCTGGGATCCCTCCTGCCAATCTGCTAGTTGTTCCTCACAACTGTGATAAACACACTTGGGCTTACATATATCTATTGAACAATAGATACTTATCATTAAACAAGAAAAACCTTGTGTTTAAGAAGTATTTAAACCAACTCATTACATTATTCTTGTCTTTTTCTGCAGACATTTTAAAATGTTAATCCTCTGTATAAAAATATAAGAAAACATAATTTTGCTAAAAAACGCCATTGATAAAATTAACTCATATCAATGTAAAAATAAACAGGATAGACTTCTTTATTATATCAGTTTTCTTTACCTGTGTTAAACCTAAATTTAAATTAGCATGGATTGCCTCTAATTGGGCATTGTATAATAAAGCTTTTAGGTCAGCCCCTGTGAACTGTTTTGTTTTTGCTGCCAAATCCTGAAAGTCCACATCATCTGCCAAGGACAGGGAATGACTGAGAGCTTTTAAGATTTCATAGCGTGAATTCTGGAAAAAAAGGAAAAAAAAAAATGTCAGTAAAGCAACCTGTTATTTTCCTTCTCTTGACTGCTAGATGGTGCTCTGGCCCTGTCACTAGCCACTTCCTCTCTGAGGGAGGAAGGTATCTTTTTTCAATAAGATACTGCCCTAATATTGGAAGGATATGACCCTAACCAAATGTAGTATATAGATAATATATTTATCTAATATATGGAGTCAATATCTGGGATTTTTATATATGAATTACATAAAAATATGAAGGTGACCTCTGCTCCTTGTATGTCCTTTTATAAAGAAAAGTATGATGAAAGAGGAATGCTTCTGTTTACCTGAATGATCTTACTCTAAACTAGAAGTTAAAAAAAAGAGGAAAAAAAAAAAAAAAAGAGAGTAAATCTATGCTTTTAAGGCACAGGATCATCATACGTGTTTTGCAATGAAATGTGGTATTTGTTAAATGTGTGAAATAACCTGAAGATAAGTAGCACTAATGTTTTCACGTAAAATGGGGAATCAGGGACAAGCATTGTACAACCTCCAAGGACTGGCTATGGTTTAAGCAAATGGCAAATCCACTGAATTCATAATTCAAAGAAAGCTGGAGAACATTATACACACTACACTGCATCCAATTTCTTTCTGCAGATTAGTTCCCTGTTTTTTAAATTTTTTTCAAAATCAGCTAGATCCACAGGATATAACTTGATTCAGAAGACTGTAAACAGCCTTTTCTTTCCCCAGTTTTATGTGAACACACTGACATTAAAATCAGTGAATTTATCCTGTTGTATAACTGGAGCTGGGAAATCAAGTCCACTTTTTCAAGGTTTGAAATGCCACTACACATAAAGAAAAGGAGAATAAAACCCATTAGCCTGATACTTTTCCTTGCCTCTCATGTGAAATTATTTGTTTCCTCACCTGATCAGGAGGTGGACAGTACAGGCATTTATCCAGTCGGCCTGGCCTTAACAAAGCAGGGTCAATCAAATCTGGGCGACTGGTAGCAGCTAGCACATAAACTCCTTAGGAAAGTGCAGAAAAATGCCATTAACTTCTGCTAAACTTCTGCATAAAAAGGAGCACACAGGTGAACTGGTACCTTGCAGGCCTTCCACACCATCTAACTGAGTCAACAGCTGGTTAACCACTCTGTCGGTGACTCCTGTGTTATCATGACCTCGGCGAGGAGCAATAGAATCAAACTCATCAAAGAAAACAATACAAGGCTTAGCTGCCTGAGCTCTAAAAGGAAAAAAAAAAGCAATACTTATTTTTCTGTTTAAGTTTCATTCCCAGGTAGAATTGCTTATTAATATTGAAGGTAATTGCTTTTTGCTTCAGAGAACATTTATATTAAATAAATGTAGAAAATCTCCTTTCAGTAGAATTTAAGAGATTCTGAAAACTGGGCTGCAATAGAATCACTGCTCATTTTTATTACATACTTTGCACTTACTTCATCATTTCTAAGTCCTCAACTGTCATATTAATATGCAAGAAAGCTCTAAAATCCAATCACTGCAGATGAGTTCTTGGCTTACAGACAGCTAACAAAGGACTGCCTACATGATAAGTTGAGAAGGAAAGGCTACGTAGGACATGTTGGCATTAGTGAGCACTGAGGGCCAGTAAGAGCAGATTTGTAAAAAAGAAGTACTGGCATTGAGGACTTGAATACCAAGTTTAATACGATTCTAGGTATTGAGTGTGCATTACTACTTGGAGTACAGTCAACTGTCTTCTGGAATCATCTGAAAGGAATTCAGGATGTGTTTTCTCAAATAGTTCTACAATGTGAACCAATGCACTCTAGCTGGAGAGAACTGGGAGTTCAGCTTCAAAAGCACATCCCTCATTGGAGACAAAATGAGCAGTTCTTTAACCATGATGGCCAGGTTGAACCTGCCAAGATACACCCATCTGGTTCAGCACAACTGATTATTTCAGATGCTTTTACGATCTGACGCCATACCTCTACTCAGACAATAAAATTATTTATTTGTGCTTCAACCTGTAAAATTCATTGATAACATCACAAATCTTTACAAAACAAACCTGTTAAATATATTTCGAACTGCTTGTTCACTTGCTCCAATGTATTTGCTGAGCAGCTCTGGTCCCTAAAAAGATACAGTCAGAAAACAATATTCATGTCATGTTTCTTAGTTTTAATGTGTAATTCGACATCAGCATATACTTTGTGTACTACAATGAATTTTCTTCCAACCAAGAGAGTATCATCTCTGAACAGAAGAGCCAAGAGGTCTAGATCAGCAAAAAGAATTTTTCAAGCATTCCAACTTGTTTAAAAGTAATAATTTCAATTTTTGTACCATAACAGAACATGTGTTACATTATCTCAAGGCAAAGGTTTACACTGTATTTTAAAAATGTTTAAAATATATTGCTCAATTTCATTGTTCAGTGGAATCAAAATCTGGGGCCTTTTTACAAAAAAAAATGAGAAACTAAGAACACCTAATTAAATTTTATAATTCTGCCTAATTAATAAGTACACAAAAAAAAATCTCAGTAATAAAAATTGAAGTTCCAGGAATCAGACATCCAGAGGGATATCCAGAGACAAGCAAAATTTTGTATGTAGTTTCTTACTTTAGTATTTTGCCCTCACAAGCATATAGCTTGAGGTATTATGTAAAGTCATTTCATTCAGTTAATAAAATGAGTCAATGAAGCTTAAACTCTTGCTACCTTGATGCTGATGAAATTCATTCCACTCTCTCTTGCAACCACTCCTGCCAAAAGTGTTTTTCCGGTTCCAGGCGCTCCATACAGCAAAACTCCTGACCTCTGTCGTATGGGCAGGTTTGCAAATAATTCTGGATACTGGAAAAGAGTTTCAACATGATATACCCTAAAATAAGCAAGTATTCTGTAATGTACTGTAACATCACTGACTAGTGATGACTTTTGGCTAAAGAGAATGCACCTAATTTATTATATTACAACTCCTCTTGACTGTTTTTAGGGGCTGAACTAGGTTCCTAGGTTTAACGGGTGCCTAAAATAAAAACAAGTGGGATTTTCGACCAAGAGGAAACAGGCCAGAATATGGATGGAGTAGAACTTTATATTCCCCATAGTGGTAGTTCTAAATTCTTGTTTTAATCACTGAATTATATGATCAAACATAGTCATTTCTCTGGAGAGTCAATGCTGAATGGCACATATCAACATTCAAGTTTTAAGCAAGGCAGAAAGGCCACAGTAAAATAAAGTGAGATTGATGGATTGGCATTCATCTGAAAGAAAATACTCCTCTAGCAAAATCATTGCAGAAAACAGCTGGAAATGTTGTCTTTACAGAGTCTAATCTCAAGCCCTGCAAATGAGTGTGGCAATACCCCAATATTGTAGAGCAATACTTGCTCTGTAGTAAAGCTCAGCCATTGCCTTTTGTATTTGGAAGAGAGAAGGGAAAGGAGAAATTGTTTTCCAGTAGCTGAAGACAGCTGAAGATTGGAAAGCTACAAAATCATGTCTGTCATCTTTCTATCCAACGCTTTCTAAACCATAAATAACAATTCTTCCCTACTAACATCATGTACAAAATTCAAGTAACTAATTTAAAGGAGCTTAATACCTTTGCAGGTAACATGATGGTATCCCTGAGCATTTGCTTCACATCTTTTAAGCCACCAATCCTGTCCCAGCCAATGTTGTTAGGTTTATGAAGGTTGACATTTCTCAGAGCTAATGGAGTAAAATCTTTTAGAGCTTTTTGAAAATCCACAGTTGACAGGTCCAAATCTGCTTAAAAAAAAAAAAAAAGGAAAAACAAAAAAAATCCTGAAAAAAACCCGAAACCCACAGACTGCCAGTAACAAACTCCATACAATATGTAACAATTAAAGAAATTTTTAACATAAAATATAAAAACTGGGGGTTTATTTCTGTATTATTCCACCAGTTCTAATTAACAGAAGTAAGACTATGAAATAAGAAATTTTGTCAACCTACCACCATTATCTGATGTATTCTGGTTAGAAGCACAGGTATGAATGGCACGATCCACCAGCATAGTAAAATCTCTAGCAACAAAACCTTCTGTTTCCTTTGCAATACACTGGAGGTCAAGATCAGAGAAGTCCTTCGGAGCACAGTTCAGTTTCTTCTTTATTATGGAATACAGCATTTCATATCTTTGCTTCTGAAAAACAGAATTGTGCAGCAAGCGTGTATGGAGTTTACTATTTATACAGAGTTCAGGAATTCAAAGAGTAAATAGGTATGACTTAATAGAATTTCCTTAAATATTTCCGTGTCCAGTTTTCTTTTCAAACCAGACTATGTTCAAAAGTAGAGGGATAGTATTAATACAAAAACAAAACTAAGACCGTCCCATAAAATTAACATTTAGTTTTAACAACAGTTTTAAAATATATGTTCAAGGGACATACTTATTTCACTGAGCTGTGAAAAAACACACATTTAATTTCATTTCTCTGACTTGACTATTCACATGTTTTACAAAGCTGCTCCCTCAGTATCCCCTTAGAGGTAACAAAGACACACACATATCTCACCTGTGTTAGACAACCTGTCTTGTTTTATGTTGAATTGAAATGAAATGTCCTCTGAATACACCCTTCTATTACCACTGAAGAGTGAGCTTTCACTGGATTACTCTTATCTTTTTTTTTAACTTTATAATGACAGATATAAGTTCTGAGGTATTTAAGTATCATGAAAGAAAACTTATAAGATTTCCAGATTTATTTTCTCACTTTTAGGTGTAACCTACTATTTTTGCAACTGTTCCAACATCATATTTGAGGCTGCTGGGAAAATAAACAACATTTTAACCATTCTTCTTTGAACTTACCTGATCTGGAGGTCGGATACATTTGAAGCACTGAAATACATGAGTTCCTTGTGCTGAAACCAGGGAAGGATGAAGGGAATGTTCAGACTGACTCGTGGCAATTAACGCAATCAAAGTCCCCATGGAAATAACTTCTTTCATCAGATCTTTCAAAACTAAACACAGAATATATTGCTGCATGAATTGCAAAAGAACAAAAATAATCCTAATCCAGAGAGCAGCATTACTGAACACAAAATATAACAGCTTCGTAACATATTATTATTCCCATGTTTACAGTTGTTTTTTTTAAACTAGGGAAAAAAAAGGTACCTTTTTTAAATCTGATTCTCTCTAGGACAACACATTCCATTAAGAAAATGCTGTCAGAAGTGCTTTTTGAAAGCTGATTTTGTAACATCACTGATGACATCTACTTTTGTGTGCTATTACGCCCTCCATGCAAACAAAAAAGCTACAGGAGAAAAAAAAAAGGTCTTCAGCCTAGAGAATAAACACTCTGGGAGAAAGGTAATACTTAAAAGTAAAAAAAAAAAAAAAAAGGATGCAAGGTAGATCTTCAAGAAAAAATCCTTAAAACACTAAAGTTCTGTTGCATGCATTATACCTTTAAGTAAAAGTAATAAAAAAAACAAACAATTCTGCATATAACTCAGCACATTTTTTAGAAAGAAATTACTGTAAGATTTTCTGAATTTCAAAAGTATTTCAGTAAAAATTATGCTAACTCCCTCAAACTCAGCTAAGAAATGGAAGGCATTTTTTGCTATGGCTTTATTAATCTTGGCCATTTAGATTTAATTTACATCTTAGCATGGCCTAGACTTTGAGAACTTAAAGAGAACCACATACAGGATGTCAAACTACAACTGACCGTTTTATTTTTAACATTTATGATTTGTTACATTGTAAAACAAAACAGAAGTTCAACAATGTATACCAAGAAAGATGATAAAGAAGTTGGTACTCATCTACAAGAAGCTGGTTCTCAATATCAGTAAGTATCAAATTGATGTATCACTGTAATTATAAATAATAATTATGGAAAACAAAAAATCAATTTATCAGTAATTATCAGGTAAAGGTTTATCTGCAGTTTGTAATCAGTTGCAATGTATTTGAGTGTATCAGTAATATAAAGAAAGAACTGAGAAGCCTCAAGCACTGGCAGTGGTACTGACAACAGGCATTACCAGCAGTAGCAGTAGTGCAGGAACATTGGAAAGGACTTCTCCAAGATCCAGACTGACTGCATTATTTTGATTCAGCTAGGGATCCACAAATGCCTACATACCATAATTGTGCGTCTCTGCCTGAATATCACACAGTCCAGAGGCAATAATGATACAGACAGAATTGTTCAGGTAGGACAGTACAACTCAGGTGTTGTACTGTCTAAGTACAACATTAACAAATTCTAAGTTGCATTATATTTCTATCCAGATAAAGGTAGAACAGTATTACCATAAGTAAGTCTATTGCTTTGAACAGCTTCAGGGCTGTTCTCATGCTCTGGTGTAGAAGGTACTCCAACAATGTGATCAAGATCATCCATCAGAAGAATGGATGGTTGTCTCCACGCTGCCTCTAAAAAAGCTTCTTCCACATGTTTCCTTATGTTTACTAATCTTTTTCCTAAAACAAAATACTGTTATAATGACACAAAATATCAGGAAAAAAAACCCAGACTGACTACATTTTACTCACAATGTTCTATTTTGTCTATTTTAACTTTACATCTATAAATCCAGATTCCAAGATTAAACCAGAGTCAAGAATCACTAAAGAGTCCACATCTTCAATCAAAAAGTACTAGAAGGTTCCAAATGTTCTAAACTGAGATTAATCATATTTTACTAACCACTACCGAAGTCTACAAGTCTAATTTCCATACAGTTAAAACCAGAGAAATATCAGCAGCATTCTGAAATAGCTACTAAAGAATCCTGCAATTGGAAGAATTTTCCAGAGCAAAGGACCTAGCTCATTATCAATCCTTCTCCTTTTCTCTGGTGCAAGGGGCTCCAGCTAAAGTATTGATTTAAGCAAAGAGAATGAAGTGAGGAAATATAAGGGCTCCATAAAAAAACAGTTGATCATTTTCTGCCATTGTAGCAGCAAGGGCTGTTTATAAAAGCCAGCGAAATGCAAGAGCAGAAAAATGCCTCCTTTTCACCCTTCTGTCCTTGCGCAAAATCATTATTTTGAACTCACAAAGCCTAAGGAGTCATCTCATCATCTATAATCACGAGTGTTAGATGTCTATTGCCAAATACACTACATTAGTAAATATGCCACCAAAAATCAGTCAGTGGTCATTTGATCCTTCTTTGGTGCCTGTGTTATCCTTTCACTGAGTACAGCTATCCTTTACCACTTACGGCTTGTTAACAAAACATTTGTTTCAGCTAGCACAGCTGAAAAAACACACAGTTCAATTCTGAAACTTCTTCCTATTTTGTAACAATTAGGTTTGAATTGGTGGTGGTATGCAGGACAGAAACTGACAGAAGTGTGAAATAAACTTACAGTACCTGCATTTTCATCAGACTGTTGAAGATACTAATTGTGGGACACCAAGCATCCTTGCCAAAACAGCAAAAATGCTAGAAAAATTATTCAGACCAAATATAGTAACTTCATAACTGTGCCTCTTTATTGTACAGCCAACATTCAAGATTAAAAGAAACTATTATCATACCTCTTAAAGCTTTACAATCAATTACTTCTACATGAGCATCCAGTCTAATGAAAGCTTCTTTGCAGATGGCCTTTGCTAATGTTGACTTTCCACTTCCCTACAAAAATAAATGCGAGCTAAAGTAAATTGACAGAGTCAATGTGCTTCTGTGTTTCTGTCACAGCATGCAACTAGCTGGGGAAGCTGGACACACATTGGGTTTATTCCTCAGTAAAAGTATACATGTCTTCTGCCTCTGTATCACTTGGTAGGGACCAAAGCCCTAGAGTGAAACAAAGATAAATTCAGAGTGGGTATATCCAGTACAGCGTTCTGATTCCACTGAGCTCAGTGTTAAGACATCTGCTAAGTTCAGTGACACATGGTATTAAATGGATCACTGTAAGAGGCAACAGGAAAATAACAAAAATACAAACTCCACTGCCATTTTATGTTAGAACACAACAGAAAATACATGCTTATTTTCATTTAAATACTTCTAAGACAAGTATATTATAATATAAACACAAAGTAGCTTAATGCCCTATGGAAATTGCACTGGTAGCAATCTTCAAAACACACACACACACACACACACACACACACGGATGTGTGTGTGTGTGAGATAATATTTTACTGAATTACCTCAGTTCAGGTAACTGCTCTTTTTTTCAGCTTGCTCTTTATTCTTTGGAACATGCATAGTATCAAAGAAAACTAACCTCAACCAGTTTGTAACTGGTAACAATGTGCAAGGGCTTGCAGGTGAAAGCAGAAGCGAGTACCTTTCCTCCTGTGAGAAGCACCCCTCCACTTCGCAGTCCCACAGCATTAGCAGCCAGCTTTTGAGATAAAGGACGCCCCAGAAGACTGTGGCTTATGTGTTCAAACAGAGATGTCCCTAATCTGTCCACTCCTCTGCAGGGGAAAAGAAACATTCAACGGCCTACGGTAGCATCAGTGCACGTTCTGTAGGTGGTAAAAGCTTGCACTGTGGGGAAGTTAGAATGCTGACAGACTGTATTCTCAGTTGTCTTTCCCAGCACTGACAGCACACAGCACCACAACACTCCAAGCATCTCAGGGCTCCTCTGCCCCATCCCTTCACATCTGCTACACAGTACCACTGTTTTCCCTTGTACTTATGACCACAGCCCTTTGCATTTCTCTCCTCAGCTGATGACTGCAACAAAACATTTAGGAACTACAGTCCTTTTAGATCCTTACTAGCAAATGCAGTTGAACAAGTACACAGGTGGAAGCTACTGGGGGACATGGATTGGCAAACTGCAACTTACAAATTTTGTTTCATTTGAACACCCCAGCTAAAACCACTCGACTGTCCCTTGCTGCTATGCAGAAGTCTGTTCATACTACTTAGAAAACAAAAACTGCTGAACTATCAGTATTTCTTCTAAAGCTCAGTTCTGAGTTTCCATGCTGAGGTAGTCTCAGTTCTGAGACCTTCCATCCTACTAGCAGACAGGCCAAAATTTTCAGTATCTGAGTAGCTATAGACACATGAAGTTTTCTATTCACTGCAGTAAGACCATTCAAGTACAAAATTAACCATCTACATAAATTGGATGAAGTCTGAACCTGACACAATCCAAAAGATACACAGTTTTGCTAAGATCTGGAATAGTTTCCAAAAAGTCTGCATTTCCACCAAAGTTATTTTTTTCTAATTCTCATTCCCATTCCCTCCCATGATTTTTTCTACAAAAATGTCTCACCCTAAATCGCTTAGTTTGTAGTATGGAAGGTTCTTGTCTCTATCAGGCATAGGTGGCTCTTTGTCATCATCAGCTTTTCTACTTAGAGGATGTAAAAGAACCTACAACAAAAGAGAATTAGGACTTTAGACAAAATATAACTATAGAAGGCGGCTAGGGAGTGACCAGCCATTTCTGGAATTGTGCAAAGACAACACTGCATGTGTGCTTTGCTGTAGTGGAAAGAAAGGGGCATTGGTGAAATTGAAGAGATACAACTACTGCCAAAATACAATCTAGTGTTGACAGCAATTTAGTAACGTAAGATTGGATTTTGGGCCAAGTGCTATTTAATAAGGGCCTGTGCAGCCCACTATCTCCTTCCTCACCTGCAGTTTGTTCCTTCTCCTGTGCCATACCCTGTCCTGCCGGCAGGAGAGCTCATGAGGCAGAACATGAAACTGATCAGGAATATGACTGGTGAAAAGTAACTTGACAAAACACCTGGCATGAATTTGTCCATCTTGTTCACCAGGAAGCTAGTATGGAAAGCTGGGCAGGCAAACAGGGGTTGCAGGGGTTTACAGGTAAGAACAGGCCAGTAGGAGATGTTGACACAGCTATTAAGAAATGCATTTTGCTCTTTCATCTTAGTTCCAGTCACTTGAGCAATTTCTTGAAGCCTTCTTATACTTTACTACTAGCAAAAGAAAGCTTGTTTTATTATTTTTAACAACAATTCTGAATTTTGCAGATAAGTTCTATTCTAAACAGCCAAAAACACCTTTAATTCTCTACTAAAATTCACTGTATGTTTAAAATGAAAAAAACATTATTCCACTCCTATAACCATAGCCCTGAAGTAATGGGCAGTGGATCAACTGGAATTAGTAACGCAAGCAGCAGTTCTAATATTAAATAGAAATATTTATTCTCCTGAGAAAGAGATATGGAAGAAACAGAAGGCACAGAAACTATATCATAGAAAAGGCAGGATGAGTGTGGTAGGTTTGAATGGGGAATATGTCACCTTTGCCAGAACAAGCTACTGCTCCTACTAGATACACTGAGAAATGGTTTAGTTACCAAGGGAGAGAACAACTAAGTGTAAGGATGGTACATATACAAGTAAGTATAAGGATGTTCAACTTGGATAGTACTGACTTTCCTCTCTTCTAACTGATTTTTCAGAGAGTTTGATGTGCAAACTCTGACACTCAGTGACAAGCATGGCATGCTTGGAATTTCAGAAGGCCCTCAAGCTACTAAATGACATAAAGGACGCGGATCTGTTTAATGAATAGACTGACATTATTTACCTTAAAAGGGAAACTGAAATATATACAAAATGCAATATATTTTAAACAAGTATAACAATTTAAATTCCTTGATACCTGATACTATGTGATATTTACTTGTATATTTGTCTTTTGCAGCAAACTGGGACTCAGTATAAAAATATTCTCGGACTTATTTTCTTCAGTGTGCACAGGATGCGCTGCACTAACGACAAACTCCTCCATCCCTGTAAAAACACAATGAACAATTATTAAAACTCCAAATAAATTCAGGTTTTTTTCCTCGCAAGATAAAACAGATTAGACTATGACTACAATATAATCCAAAATGAAAGAATAAAAAAGGTTAATGCTCATTAAAGGGTAATTCAAGCTTACACTTTCAGTGTGATGAGGTATCAATTATGTTAAAAGATGTATACAGAAATTAACTGGCACACTGGCTAAGTAAATTCTATAGTGGACAGGACAGTATTATCCTTGCCTTCTTTAAGAGACAGATGTACACAGTCTGTGCTTGTTATTATCCATGGGTGATCATCAGTAGTGGAATCCTGCAGCCAAGAACTGAATGCACATTTAACATCATCTTCGTGTATATCTTTATGCTAAATAGGAAAAAGGAAGAAGGTAAATAAAACAAAACCAGTCATTCCTAAGTAAAAATGTTTTTCTCCTATGCATGAGGCATTTGTTTATCTTATGGCAGCAGAGAGATGGAAGAAGATGTAAGAGTTTTAGTCACTTAGAAAACAGCATTTTGCCAACAAACACCATGTCTATCAAGTGCTCTAGCAAAAGCATCTGTGCAGTCCCTGCTATGGCCACAGCTCCCTATTAGATCACCTCTAAAGAGTTTTCCCTCACAACACTGATATGAGGGTGAGGAAAAGCTTGTTTTTGTTTTATTCATCTGCCTTCCCACATCCAAGGGCACTGCTCAGACCCCGGGCTTGAAGATACACACTGATATTGAACTGGGACATATTTCAGGCACTCGCTACATCCCTCTCCTCCTTGTATAACCTCTTCCTATACACCCTGGGCTTATCCAGTTCAGGGGAATCACCAACAACCTTCAACAGGCAAGGAGAGACCAAGCAATTTATCCCAGATCACCTAGATAACTAGAACAGGAAAGGAAATTGAGTCTTCATATCATATCTCTTGGCTAAAGTTCCTAATCACAGATGCATAATTCCCATGTAGAAAAGGGGGAGAAGATGCTGGAAGCAGTGTTCAGAAAGGAAGATGAAAGTTACTGTAACAATTCTTTCTGAATTTGTCTAGGTTTTTTTTTTTTCTGAATTTGTCTAGGAATTTTTAGGTTTTTTTTCCAAGAACTAAAAACTTTAATTGAATTAGAAAGGAAAAAGAGAAATCTGTATTCAAAGTATACAAGAGCACACATAACTACTTTTTTTTTACGATTTTAGCAGATTAATGACTGACTGTCACAGAATTTTCTGAGTTGGAAAAGATCTACAAGGATCATAATAATAATCCTTTTATCTCCAATACAAAAAAACAATGCAGTTCTTCTGTAGGTAAGAAACCAAGCTGGAATGCTGATGATGAAGGACAAACCCACCTAAGCCTTGCTATGATGGCAAATGCTGCATTTAAAGCTCTGAGTGGGAGCTAACATGGGAAATAATCAGGCCAGTGTCACACAAGTTATGAAGAAATACATAACTCCAGAGATACATCAGAGGGACTGTGAGAACTGGTACTAGGTATGCTCCTACTGTCACAGATAGGAACTCACTCAGAATACATCTCCCCTACATGAAAACAGAGGGATTTGATGATAAAACTTTAAAAATTAAGTATTAACCATGAGGAAAAGAAATAATAAGGCAAAAGACTAAACAGTACATACAAATAATGATACTTTCACTACAATTGTCTGGGCATTGCAGTGTTGGAAAAATTTAAGCATGTCTTTTCCCAGAACACTTAAACTGGATATTTACTCCATAGCTCTATGACTCTTTTCCTGTTTTGTGTTTCTTTATAGGCTTAAAGGCATGTACTTAATATTTGCTAGGTTTGAACCCATATTAATGTACTTTAAATGAAGATCTGATGCAAAAATTATCAATTATTGTTGCTATTTTGACAGTGATTAACAAAAAATGCATGTTTTCCCTACCAATGCCATGATTCCTTCATGTCAACATCCTTTTTAATAAGAAAGATATCAGAAATTCTCAAAATTTGAGAATAATGGAAAACCCTGATTTTAAATGTTCTATGAGTTAGAAGTGCTATATCCTTTAATAGCTTCAGGAAAACAAGAAGTCAAAATTCAGAAGTTCAGTTTTCTCCATCCTCTGTGATATCTACCAGTTCCTTTAAAGAGAAAATTGTTACAATTAGCAGGGTAACTATCTGGAGTTATCCACCAAGAGCAACCCAAAATTCAATGGCTTGATGTTTACAGTACATTGATCAAAATACAAATATTAGATAAGCTCTGTTTAAGTAGATCACAGTAACCTATTAACTTAAATTTACACAGTCAAAAGAAAAAACAAGAAATCAAAAAAAATCCTTTGGAATTATTTCTATAGTCAACAATAGAAAACTTAAAGATCCTCATCTAGCAAATTAAAACTAATAAACACAATGCCCTCCTTTCCCCCCCCAGCCCCAATTTGACCAGAGTAACATTATCAGTTTCCCAATATATGAACAAGTATTTGACCATTAATATCAACTCACTAAGTTCTTTTTGGGTTGCAGTGTAAGAGATACAGGAATTTTAGGAATAGATTCAACTGACTTAATTCGGACTGTTGAATGTATTTCAATATGTAGTTTTTTCCTCAGATCATCTGCAATCTGAAACATTTAAAACAGAAGCAAAAAAAAAGCATTAAAAAAGTAAACTAGTTATAACATAGAAATTTCTTCATCACTAATGAAATCTCAAGAGAATTAAGAAGCAATTTTTAATACTGACTGTGATATCCAAATCTTGCCCTTACACACACACTTCTAGTTACCTTTTATCCTATTTGTGAAAGTGGTCACTACAGCTGACCTTCTACTAACTTAATAAACCCAAAAGCTCAAAAAAGAAGTAGAAGAAATTTTTGGAGGGCTGCAAGAAAGCTCTCAGTATATGAGAAAAACAACAATTTAATTTCATTTGCAGTTTAAAATTAATTTGACATGGGCAGGTAACTATACATAAAACATTACAGAGACCAGAACTAAGCACACCTGCAGCAGAGAGACAGAAAATCTAGTCTCCCTAAATCTCACTAGTCAATTTGCCCTTTTAATGAAATTCCTTTACAACTTACACCAATTTGAAAACATCTCATAAGTATTTCTTAACTGTGAGAGACTTCATGATTGCTGGCATTCAGAAAATTGTTACATCTGTCAAAAGATTTCATGGCAAAGACCACTGCAGGCTCTTGCTCTCATTCTTAACACAGCAATGAGTGAATGGTGAGAAATATATCACATGAAAATAGTCAAACGGTGATTTGGAGCACATTTTGTCTGTTTTTGTTGATCCCACATGTGCTTCCAGGAAAGAAAGAATATAATCAGGCAGTGGTTCTGTCAGGACAAACTGAAACATCAGTATCTCCATACCTGGCAAAATGCCATATGAAAACTCGAACAGTTTAAATTATACAAGCTGGTTATTCGATATTAATCTTCAAGATATATTTTAAAAACTGTATAAAAGGACTCACAAACATTATGTAGCACTAGGATACCCCATCCCATTACTTTACAGTTTGATGACCCCTAGGTCAAGGCACATTTCAGAGAGTGAACTGATGAAGTCTTGTTATGCAGTACTGAGTCTATGTAAATACATTCTTCCACTTTCTTGTTAATACAATGGCTACCCACAGATTGTGAAGAAAGCACACATTCCCTTCAGAAAAGCTGAAGCATTTTCCACATCTGGTGTAAAAATGCTAAGTGTGCAGAAACCCAGAGCACACTGTGCACCTTGAAGGATGATGGTAAATAATCCAGTAGTCCAGAATGAGTACAAAGCACAGCTCTAGTAAACAGTATTTGGTTCTGATAAACTCAAGAGATTAACACAAAGTCTACCACCTAAAACTGCATGTTAAGTAGCCAATTCACAACTATCCAACAGAAAATATTATAAAATAAAAAGCCCAAAATATGGTGTGCTCAAACTGACCCAAACTCTTCCAACATGCAGGGCTTCCCCGTCGTGGCCATACTCTATGAGACTCTTTAAGTCTTCAAATCCATTCCAAACAATTTGAACAACAGATCCCTCACTGGATGCTTGACTGCTATTAGAATTAGAAGGATTTTTGTCTTGTGTACTAGTCAAATGATTTTGCTTTTCAAGTGGCAGATTTTGTTTTGCTTCTTGATGACGCTGTCTTGGGGAAAGCAGCTCATTAATTTTCCCGTAAGATACTACAGGGTTTGGATCCAAATCAATGTATTCTAAATTCCACGGAAAAACATGAACAGCATTGCATTTCAGAAACTCATGAGTGGTGGATACATTCTGTACGCTGGGAGGCTGCGACTGACATACTCTAAAAATGGAATCCATGTGAATTAAGTTCAGCAGCTTGTCTTTGAAGGTGCTCATTTCATCATTATCACAAGAAGTCTTTTTTTTCTGCTCAGATGTACTAGAGAAAATGTTCCCTATGAAATTCCATATATTTGGGAGAACATTTGAGCCAAACGTCATGTTTGCATCAGCCTTACTCTGTTGAAGGACTCCAGGCTTTAAGTAAGGTTGATTGGTGAAAGGATCCTTTAATGTTTCTTCTTGTTCCATGTTATTTTTCACAAAATTTTTGAGCAAGATGTCACTTTCTGTGGCAGGTGTGCTGGTGATATGCTCCTCTGGTCCGTGTGTTTTGGGACATATCAAAAGCTCCGTGCGTGGCTCTAATCTCCCATATGGGGCTGCTGGCACAAGTGTACCTAAGTAGGAGCAAAAGATGCCAATGAATGCATCCACCCCTGCCCAGCAGCTCCCTGGAGGTGCCCCAAGAGCCGAGAGCGCTGCTTACCGACTCTGATGTAAACGTGGGTGTGCTGCTCAACCCAGACAGGAAAGATGGCTCCTGGAAACACCACTCCCATCTGGTCAAGAAGATGTCTTTCAAGGGAGGAAGCATGCAGCTCCTAGGGAAATGTGGTACCGTTTTAAATTAAATACTGCATGCATTTTTAACATTTGTTAGGAAAAAAAAAAACCTGTTTGTCTCGTTCTAATACACCATTTGAAATATAAAATACAACTAAACTCCGCCACATTTAGTATTTTCTTAGAGGCTGGAAAGAATGGGGCATTGTGCAAGAAACTGCTTTGAGTCAGAATCTCTGTCATCTGTATGACAAGAACATGAACAAAGGAAGGGGTTTTATTACCAGAATTTCCCAATCATCTGCCGTGAGTGGTTCCACTTCTACTTGCTGACAGGAGGACACATGGGAACAGGGTTCAAGAAACACCTGGCAAAAGTAACACAAAAATATTTAACTCCTTATTTTTAAATACATAAAAGCTCCATCTTTATTTCAACTAGAAAATTGACATCTCCTTCATTATAAATTTTTGCTCCTTGGAACACATGCCATCCTAATGACAGTAGGTAATTCATAAGTACATGAATGCTCAGTGGATGGTAAATGGATCCCATTAAGCTTGGGAACATCAATAAGAAGCAAATATTAAAAGCATCAGGAGCTGTATCAGGTGATAACAAACAATCAATTTTTAACATACCTTGATCACATAACCATCTTTCCATTTCTTAATCTTTATTTTTAAATCCCCAGGATTTTACAAAGTTGAAAAGCTCATTCACTTGTGCATAAATTCAGAACCAGCCGAAAAATAAGGAAAGAGTACAACAGAAAAGCAAGCCCAGCTCCTCAATGAATGGTTTCATAGGAAGGGGCCCCGCCTCCACAGAACGGTTTTAATCGTGTGAATCAGGAGGAATGGTAAATGCTGCTGTAGCTTAGGTCCTTCAGAATGCATTAAATACAGACTTCAAAAGTCAGTTTTTGCTAAATGTTTCATTTAACAAAAAAAAAAAATGCAAACAACACCTTGCAATTCATTTTCAAAGAAATGTCATCAATTATAATTATTTTCCTGCGATAAAACTAGTTATCTGTCCTCTGAGAGAATTACGTTAGGTCACCTTTCATAAAAGTAACCATAAGTTTTGAAATCCTCTGCGTCTTTAGTTTGAAGCAACAATTGAGAGGAATATCTTTTCCCCACCACAGCAAATAGAAGATTATACTATTGTGAAACATAGCAAACATGTAACTCTTGAATCCAAAACGATGGTGAAACTACCTAATTAATCATGTATTTATTTGATTGTACAGATGATTATTCCCAGGCAACAGCTGGATGAGGTTTTCTTTGGTTTTCTTTCTCAATTGTTTTCCTGTTGAAGGCTAATAATTGCTAGAATTAAAAAGGGTAGATGCCCAGCTGCTCAACTACTAAATTGGAAATTTCTGCAAAAAGACACCATTTCTAGAGAAAATAAGTTTAAAAAGTAAACAAGGTAAGATAACAGACTGCTCTGACTCACAGTCTTTGATGTCTTCTATTATGTTGAACAAAATTTTGCATTTAAGAGAATAGGCAAATATGAATATACTACACAATAACACTGGGTAAAGCAGTACTTTTCTATTCTTGTTTGTTTAAATGTCTACTTATTAATAGAAAAAAATCCTTTGATTTTGAGATTTTAGTAGTCCCGTGTTAGAATACTTCATCTGCCTCTTCAGCATCTCTAACTTCTGCTCAATGAAAGAGCTGTTTATGAGAAGTTTAACAGTGTTCAAGAGTTAGAGGTAAACGTACAAGTAGACAGATGGATGGATAGATAGATAGATAGACAGACAGACAGACAGACAGATAGATAGATATTCACAGGAGGTCAATACAAATATTTAAAGAGAAAGGGACATATGGTGAAGGGGTGAAAAAAGGGATGAAAATTTAAACCACAAGCAAATTAAACAATGATATGCAGAAAGTCAATAGCTACTTTAAGACAATGGTAACTCAAAGGCAAAATATTCCCATTCCAAATTTTTCAATTGTTTAAAACTGTATTTTTTTTAAATTAATGTCACTGAAGATAGGTGTTCCAGCCCTGCAAAGACCTACCCACAAGCCTATCCTACTATTGTTTAGGTAATTGTTAATGGTTTAATGAGCAAATCTTTCAATATTTGTGACATTTCATGACAGTTAACTTTTCTCATGAGCAGATGTAAATGGAGAAACTGTCTAAATACACAAAACAAGGTCCTAGCTAAATCACGAAGCATTACCTTTTCACTTATCTCCCAATATACTCTTTATTTAAATAAAAAACAAGGATAGCACTTCAAACCTGTTCTCCATCTGTGATGCCAAGTTTCTCTGCCAAATGTCTGTTAATTTCTGCAATATTTTCACCCTGGTGACCTCGATGCCTGATTTCCATCCAACTCAAAAATACTGGTTGATGACCACAGGATACTTTCACAGCTTGGCCCTATGAGTTTCAAAGAAATAAAACAAATTAATTAAAGCCAGCTAAGTAAAATGATTATTAGACAACCTAAACCACATCTAATTAGAAAGATCAAAAGAATTAAAGATATTATCTGGATTTTACACCCTGTTTGCACAACTCTCAATACAGAAGTGAGTGTTGGTTTCAATTCTTAAACAGCTTTGCATTTTTAAGGACTATTTTTAAGTAAGAAAATTAATTATTTTTTCTTTCTTCTACATGATAGGTCATCAAAAATATTTTACAGAAATATGTAACTGAACATTTGTATTTCCCAAATGAGGAACAGAAATAAGCATATACTTTGATTTCACAAAAATCGTTAATATTTACAAAGTCTCCAAGAGTGTTTCCTTGACATACTTAAAATAAATCAAAAATCATATTAACTCAGACCAAAATTATTTTATCAATCTGCTTCAGAACTGCCCAGGTATTCTGATGTCAAACTGAAATATTTATCTAATATCTTCTGTAATTAGATTCAGCTTTTGATTCTATTTATCACCTTTTAAGCATTTTTATTCATGAGATGTATTTAAGATGCTATTTCTATCAAGTTTTCTGAGATTCTACCTTTTCATTTAGCAGCTCAGGTTAAGCAAGAGCAGGAGTCCACCATAACAAACAATGTACAGAATGACACTACAAGACTTCAAAGCAACTGCACTCCTTCCTCCTCTCTTACCACCAGATCTGTGAAACACTCAGAAACTGCAGCTGTAATGAAGCTCACATTTAATACTACATTTCTTCCCATTCCACCAAGCTCCTTCTACTACCCCAAAGATGAGCGAGCAGGTTTTTACAGACCGACGTTGTTTTCTGGTTGTGAAATGCCCTTTTTGGCCTTGAGAAACCTGGAGGTTAGCCACCCTGAGGGCGGCCTGCTCGGCCCAGGGGTGCTGCGCAGGAGTCCTGAGCTTTGCTCGCATCTTTCTCGGCTCACTCCTGCCATTTTCCACCCTGTTCTGCTGGCACTCCTAGTTCAGTGTTCACGGCACAAGAGGCACACAGTGTCCCCTCTCCCGTTTCCACGGGTGAAATATTACTACAGTTTAAGCTGCACTCCCTGCGGCTGACCCCGCGTCCTCAGCAGGGCTCTGCATGACGGGAGTGCCGGTTTATAGCGCCACGTTTTATTTACGTACATCAAGAATGAGGATTCTGCATGGATTTGTGACCTCTTCTCCTACCCGACTTAAATGTTTACACGTTATTCGCTTAATGCTAGCAGGTTACGGGGAAAACTGGTATGAAATAGGGAGCGTTGAGACGCAGATGCCCAAAGTGCCAGATCTTGCTGGGGAAGAAAAATTCCCGCGTTTTATTAGGAATGGATGACGATACCGCGCCACGCAGGAGACGAGGGAAGGAGGGGTTCCCCAATGTCTCCCTGTGAGGGGTCCCGGTTGCGGGGAGGGCTGAGTCGTGAGGGAGGGGACGAGGGCTCTGTATCGCCATGGCAACAGGATGCGGGGGTGCGCTCAAGTAATCCTCCCTGCCTGCCCGGGGCGTCCCTGCGCCCGGGCCCCGAGCGGCGCCGCCCCGGTACCTGTTGCAGGCGGAGGAGCGAGGCCAGCGCGGGCTGCAGGTGCAGGAAGCAGTCGCGGGTCCCGCTCAGGACGACGGTGGCGGCGGCAGCTCCGCCGCGGTCGCCACAGCCCCACATGGCCGCGGCCGCCCGGCCCTGCGCGCCCGCTCCGCCCGGACACGGAGCCGCCTACCCCGGGCGGCGCGGGGGGATAACGCTCGCTCCCCTCCTCCGGGACAGTGGTACAACCCACGGCCGGCCAATGCAGGCGCGGCACTTCCCCGCTGCCCGCCTCTGATTGGCTTCTTCCCTGCGGGCCGCGGCCGCTCCTCCCCGCCGCGCGGAGCGAGCCAATGAGAGCTGCGCGGGGCGGGGGGCGATGGGAAGATGGCGGCGGGCAGCAGCGGCGGCCCGGGCGCTCCGTGCCGGCACCACGCGCAGCTGGGAGCCTGCGAGACG
>VXBU01008178.1:265538-291432 GCA_013400315.1 Bombycilla garrulus
GGGGGGGGCGGCGGTGAGGGGGCGGGGGGCGGGGGGGGGGGGGCGGGCCCGCCTCGGGTGAGGGGGCGGCGGGGACGGCCGGACCTGCGCTGGAGTCCCGCGGCTCCCGGGGAGGGGAGGGACAGAGGGAGGCCCTGGGCCTGGCCTGCTGCGCGGCAGGGGCTCCTCGGTACTGCAGCAGAACGGCGAGGTTTGGATATGTCTGTGTGCTCTTAGTGTACACCGAGCTGTAGCGGCGTCTTTAAAGGGCTGGCGTGAGAAAGGAACCGCTATGGTTGGAAAAGATCTTTAAGATCCGAAGTCCAACCCGCATCTGTTTCCAGCCGCTTGTCAGGGAGTTGTAGAGAGCCAGAAGGCTTCCCCGAACCACCTTTTTTCCAGGCTGAGCCCCTCCCCAGCTCGCTGAGCTGGTCCTCATCAGACCTGTGATCCAGAGCCCTCACCAGCTCCGGTTCCTCAGTGTCTTGGAGAGAGAGGCCCTGGACTGAACCACGGATTTGAGACGTGGTCTCACCAGTGCCAGCACAATGGTTACTCTCTGCACACACACACATCTCTTTCGCTGTCACCATCCTCCTGTAAAATTCCAAACCCTCCATACTTCATGAAGTCTCAAAGCTATTAAGTTCTTTTATTCTGCCAAGTGTACACGGTGGGACAGAGGACAGAGAGCCTTGTGCATCCACATAGCTCTGGCCACCACAGGCATCCAGGCATCACTGGGCACTGGAGGAACACACAGGAGAAACAGTATGGATGTCCCACGTGTGGAAAAAACCTTATTTGAATCTCTTCTTCCTGAACAAGAAAGAGGTAGAAGGATAAACCTGCCAGAACAAACAAACAAAACCAAAATGACATAGCGAAGGCGTCAGGTTCTTTTAATCCCTTGTTCCCAAAACAGGAACAAGAGAATCAAGGATTGTAGGTGAGAGTATGCTGCTGCCACAAGAAAACGTATGCGACCTGCCTGTGGAGAGAATTTTTTATAGTGGAAGTTTGAGACTTGATTTCCCAGGCAGTTCCCTCTTTGTCTAGAATATTTCTTTTTTGAGAAGTATGTGTAACTTATGCAGTCTAAATGTTTTGTGGTTCAGGTTGGTTTGTTTAGTTTTTTTTAACAAACTTATAATAACTTTCCTTTCATCTCAGGGATGAGCTGCCTAGCTGCCCACTGTACATAGTGAGGCATTGAAAAGCTTTGCTTAGAGTCTCTTATGTGACAGTCACTACACAAAGCAGAAGAGAATGGTTGGTTTGGTTTTTAACCTGCTGGGAGAAGACCTTGTTTCTCTCAGCATCCAGATTGTATCTGTTTGTCTTAAAAATGTACGCTGTTGACCACCATGCCAAGGAGACAGCTCTGCACACACAGGATTTGGCCCAAAGAATTATAACTGTTTTTAACTCCATGTGTGGAAAAAAAGCAGATTTCCTCACCTGCATGATTTCTCTGCCTATGAAGAAGACCAGTTTTTCAGTGGTTTTTTTTCTGTATTTTCACAGTACCTCCTATGAATTGGTAACTAGTACATCTTGCATGGAAGTTGGCCAGAGACTTAAGAGATTTTACTCAGCAACTGGCATTAGTACTCTGACCTTGTGCACAAAAGTCAAGTCTCATTTGTGTTTTACTGTGCATGAGAGGCTTGAGTTCAGCTCTTGCTCAGTGATGAAAAGGTCCCAAATAACCATGCACTTCCTGACCTGCAAAACAGAGTACATAGGGGTTTTCAGCATCCTGAGAGAACTACAGAAAACATGGAGAAAATGCCTGCCTTTTTCAATAAAGCAGAATGGGAATGTTTTTGAATAGTCTTTGGTTTTGTTTTTGTTTTTTCAGGTTTACACTATCAACTTGGAATCTCGCTATATACTGATACAAGGAGTTCCTGCATTAGGTGTTATGAAGGAATTAGTTGAACAATTTGCATTATATGGTGCCATTGAGGAATATCATGCTCTAGATGAATATCCAGCAGAGCAATTTACTGAAGTGTATCTTATCAAATTCAAAAAACTTCAATGTGCAAGGTATTGGAGAGGGCAATATCTGCCTCTTGCTGTATTAATCTTTTACACCTTCTGTACTTGAAATGTGTTAAGTTTCTAGAGAATTGGAGTAAAATTCTCAGTTTTGTTGATACACTTTAATTCCCTTCAGGGTGGCCAAGAAAAAAATGGATGAACGAAGTTTCTTTGGTAGTTTGCTACACGTGTGCTATGCTCCAGAATTTGAAACAGTCCAAGAAACTAGAGAGAAGCTGCAGGATAGAAGAAAGTATATAGCAAAAGCAACAAATCAAAGAGGTTTGTGATTAAATTTCCTGTAAAATTTTAATGTTCTTCACCGCTGGGTGGGGTTTTGGCTAAAGTGCCCATTAAAGAAAACACTTTTTACCTACCTCTTTAAAAGGTGTTATAGTGTGTTGATGCTGGCCAGGTGCCAGGCATTGACCAAAGCTGCTCACTCACAAACTGGGCAGAGGAGAAAAAATTTAACAAATGGTTCATGGGTTGAGATAAGGACTGGGAGAAAGATCTCTCATCAAATACCATTAAGGGCAAAACAGGCTCAACTTAGAGACATAAAGTGAATTTATTATTAACAAAATCAGAGCAGGATAATAAGAAGTAAAATAAGCCCTTAAAAACCCTTTCCCCTCAACCCTCCCTCCTTCCAGCTCCACCTCCTACCCCAGCAGCACATGGAAGCTGGAATTGGGGGTCATGGTCAGTTCATCACCTCACTGCTCAGGGAGAGGAGTTGTTCCCTGCTGCACTCTGGGGTCCCTCTCACAGTTCTCTGGGAACCTCTCCAACGTGAGCTCATCTCAGGAGCAGCAGCTCCCTGTGCCCTGCTGCAGTGTGAGTCCATCAATGGGGAACAGTCCTCCCCAGACTGCTGTGGGTGGGTCACTCCTCCATGGGCTGCAGTCCTCCAAGGACAGGCTGCTCCAGCCTGGGAGCAGGGCCCTTCTTTCCATGGGTCTCCCACAGGGTCCCAGTCTCCTCCAGGCATCCACCCACTCTGGTGTGGGCTCCTCCACGGGCTGTGGGGGGATCCCTGCATCCATCCCCCCATGGCTCTCCATGGGCTGCAGGGGCACAGCTGCCTCACCACGGGCTGCACCACAGGCTGCAGGGGAATCCCAGCTCTGGGACTTGGAGCACCTCCTGCCCCTCCTTCTGCACTGACCTGGGTGCCTACAGGGCTGTTTCACGTTCTCTGCTCTTCTCTGGCCATAGTTACAACTGCATAACCACTTTTTGTTTATTTTCCTTCTTGAATCTGTTACCACAGAGGTGTTACCACCATTTCTAATCAGCCCGGCCTTGGCCAGCAGCACATCCACCTCTGGAGCCACCAGAAATTGGCGCTGCTGGACACTGAGGAAGCTTCTGGCAGCTTCTCACAGAAGCCACCCCTGTAGCCCCCCTGCTAAAAAAAAGCAGGCCATGCAAACCCAATACAGATGCATTTTAATACCTTCAGTATTTAGAGAACTACATCCTATTCAAAATAATTTTTTGGCTTTGATTAAGACTAAAATAATTACATGGTTAAGCTTTAATAATGAAGTATTTTCTTCACTTTTTGTTTTCTTTCAAACTGTTACAAAAAATTTACAGCACTGGCAGGAAATTTGGGATTACACTTTCACCCTTGTTCCTCAGTCATACCAGAGGGACAGTTTTGGAAGGAAGATGACTATACCAGAACCTTCAAAAAAAATTTCTCCAGCCCACATCTTTGCATGTTAATGTTAATAATGGACTGTGTTTGCAAAGGCTCCTGTACCGCAGAGTTCCCAGGCAGCACTGAAGGCTGGGCAAGCTGAGGAATAAACAGATTGCTGAGCCCAAGCTTCTCCTTTCTTGTGCTCACAATACTTGGGTATCATTATTGATTGTGTGAGGATTTCAAAAGGGAGTAAACCCACTCATTTTTAACATGAAAACATCTGGGTTTTTTCAGTGTTACAAAACAGAAAAGGCACTAGATTGGAAAACTGGTTTGAGAGTTGAATTTGTTATATTTGAAGCTTGAAGAAAAGAATCACAGGTAGCTGGGAATCAAATATCACTGGTATTCTTTCTGCATTTACATCAAAAGTTTTGTTCTTGGATGTTAGAACTAACAATGACATAAAATAGTGAAGGTGCTTCTTCATTGTTTTAAAGATTGCTTTGTGTTAAAGAAAGTAGAAGGCCCTGAGAAGACAGCCTCAAAGAACTCTGAGCATGACTGTCCCTGGAGTACATCGCAGTCACGTGAGGCCGGTAACTGGGATCCATCCTGCTTTACAACTTCTCCTGGGGTACCCCACCACACAGCATATCCGCCTGGGAACCACAATCAGAGCCTGGTAACATCCCCACAGTGTGGTAACAATTGTGCTGAAATTTCTGTGTACTTGGGTCAAAACACATCCTTAACTCCAAGTGTGCATCCAGGACGACATACCCCACCAGCTTCCTTAATGCAGCGAAGAATGGTTCCAGCTTACAATGGAATTGACAGGTTTATGCCTCGTACCACTCACCTACAAGAACGCAAGAGGAAGAGGGAAGAAGGTAACAAGTTTTCCCTCATTGGAACAAGTGAGGACAACACTGAAGTTGTTATTGGTCCACAACTACCAGAAATACCTAAAGTGGATATGGATGATGAGTCTTTGAATACCTCAGCTACACTAATTAGAAATAAACTGAAGGAGGTATGGGTTCTTAAAAGTTCTGATAGTTCAAACATAGGTGCTTGTTATCCATAAAAATAGCGACTCCCTGATAGCTTTATTCATCATTTACTCATTATCAGTTTATCTGCCACTTAAAGCTAGTGCTCTTACTATTTAACTTTTCCACAATCTAGAATATTGCAATTCTACTCCAGACTTCTTACACTACACCTGAGAAAGTGTAAATGTCAGTGCATGATCTTACATGGTTTTTAGTAAACCACTTTTTTTTTCCCCACATGTGAAGGCAGGAGAACTTTGCAGGTAGTCCTGCTGACTCCAGTGTGCTACTTGCATCTGGTTTCTAAAGGGAAAAATAATGGAAGTCAGAGTTCGATGTAATTTTGCTCCAACATTTCTTATGCCATTAAAAGCTGTACAGAATCACTGATTCCATGCTGAGAAGCATCTGTTAAGCTATTTATCCTTTTATGGAGGATATTAATAATTTAGCAGGTCAAGCATTCCTGCTAGAACATTTCATTTGCATTAAGATACGGAAAAACTCCCTTGACTAACTAGATTGATTTGAAAGTGTGTATCTTATAAATAAGGACCCTTTATCTTAAATACATTTCTAAAATACATGTCAAAATGCACATTTCTGCTTTCCCCTCATTCCCTGTGTTTATAAAGCACATTAAACGTTGCTTGAAAACACCTCTTTTAGGAGGGAGGTGACATATGTAATACTATATCACTATCTGTAATCAGTTTGTGTCATTAAATACAAAAATGGTAGTGCTAAGACTTCTAAGTTTCACCTCTCTTGTGTTTAATGTTGCCTTTGGTGTTACTTTTTTCCTCTAGTCAGCAGGAAAACTCAATATAAGTGTGATGATAGTAATAAATCCCTCCCAATACTATATTGTAACATATGTGGCCTTACTCTAAAATAAGCATGAAAAAAGTAATGGTTACAGGTTACTAATTTTTTTCCCCTCCAATTTAGGTAGCAGATTCTGTTTCAACGTCTATGGAGAAGCCAGAGAGCAGCTCAGCCAAACCACTTGTAAAGCAAAGAAGAAGAATATAGATACTGCTGGCAGCATCTTCCAACAGTCCTTTTGTAAAGAATATAGTTTGAAATACTTATTTTTTTTATGTAAAAAATAAAGCTCCCTTTATACTGTATTTCCCAGGATTCCCTGTTAAAATGGTATCAGTGTTACTTGGAATGACGAAAACAATCTCCTGTATTATTGTTGCAGTGTTGTCCTGTGTACCTCATATTGTAACATATTTTATAACTCTATTAAGAACTCTGTTAAGGTAGAGTTATAGAAGTAAATTCATTTATTCAATAGCTTTAACAGCAAAGGAAACTGAAGCTTAGAAGCAGCTTTAAACTATTACTGTTTTTACTAGATGACAAAGAATGGTGAAGATGAAGAGCCCTTTCAACAGTATTCATCAGTGGAGTTACTATTTAGGAATTTCCCGGAAAATTTTCTGTTCAAATGAGATAATGCTCTGTTAAAAAAAAAAAAAAAAAGGTTAATTTTCAGTTAACTAAAGGATTTCTATTTCTATATAAGGTACTGAACTGAAATGTGTATGCAGTGAAGACTGTCTCTTGGTTTTTAGCTTAGAAAAGGTAAATCCATATCATTAATAGTGTCATCACTGGCAGACCAGCCAGAACATTCAAAGTTAGAGTTGAAGGGGAAATTAAAATTTTAACTGCTCAGCAGTTGGAGTGTGTCACCAAGGAATGTTTTGGCATGGATGGCAAGAAGGTCCAGCTCCAGAATGCGATAAACTGGATGGAAACAGGAATGCTAGAGACTGGAATGACAGTGTAAAGGCCTGAAATTTCCCATAGTGATGAGATAAATATCTGCAGCATTGTGTTGCAACAGCCCTGGAGTGGGAGTGCTCAGGGGCCACCTTTGGTAGCCGAACTGGCATGGAGAGGATGAACCCAACACTGGCCTAGGATGCCCCATGCTGACATTCATAGGATTAGTGCAAGTGTCTGTAAGGAACTGGCTTGTGCAATTTTTTTGAACTCCAGGTTAATGTACCTTTATGTCTGGCAAACATGGTCCAAAGGCTTCTAAGAGAAGGTTTTCATCTCTGACTGCTTTTTCAAAGTCTGTAAACGAAAGCTTGCCATCATGATCATGGTCCTGCAAAAGGAAGGGAATACTTCAGCAAAGGATTATGACTTGTAGTCTTGTTTAATAGGTTTTTAAAGAACATGGATTTTATTTTTATTTTGATTTACAAATTGGGGGTCACCAGTTTCTGCTCAGAAAAGATTTGTGTGACTTGCCCCTACCTAAGGCAAAAAAAGTGAGATAGAAAGGATTGGCTTACATAAAAGGAGTTGGGATGCAAGACCTGGTTTTAAGTGAAATTTTTTTACCACCAGCATGGAAGGGGAGAGTATGTATCTTGATGTGATTAAAATATTGACAGACAGTCCCTGGCAGATGTGATATTCTAGATTAAGCACTGTAAGACTAGCTTCACATAAAGAACCTTGAGTTTAGTATTCTAATGGAATACATAAATTAGATAAGACATTTCATGATCAGTTGATAAAACACAAATGTACTTTAAAATGAAACTGCTGCAGATGCCCATACTGATGTTTTCTACTTCTGACAGGGCTTTTGCTTTGACTGGGCACGCACAGATGCGTATGCCCATATACACATGCTAGTTTATGCATAAAGTTTGTAGTACATTCACATACTAAATTATTAGTTTCATATAAGAATACTGTACTGGGACTCATTAGATCTGGATTACACTTCTGGCTTTTCTCAGGAGACTTGCACTCCCACTCCCATTGTAAATAAGACACTTTATTTTGTTACCTCATAGAGAGGTTTTAAGTATCAGTTAGTGAATGCTTGAAAGACCCTCAGGTATCACAGTAAGTACTTGCCATTTTCTTCAGTGCTATCTCTACCAAGTCCTTAACTCCCTCCTCAGGCTCTTCATCTGCTGGTTGTATGAGAAGGCTGTTTTTCAGCATTTGAAACATTTCTTCCCTCGAAATGTATCCATCACCATTCAGGTCATAAACAGCAAAACAGTCTTTTGAAATACAAATAAATTTCAAGTTGATTACAAACTATAGTCACATACCACTTAAGCTGTTGCCTATGTACAGCAAATGTGAACTATACATAGTACAGCATTATCAGTTGAGCCAAATTTATCATATATGTTCTGAAACACTCCTGGCAAGCACTTGTGACAGACAACACTGCATCGCTATATGCTAGTATCTTCTACAGTGCTTACAGCAGGAATGTAAGCAACAACAACTTTACTGTTTGTGGTTGTACTGACACACTGAATTACATCCTGGGCACACATCCTGATGCTGTGACACCCCTAACCACTTTCCAGAGGAATTTACATAATGCAGTAGGGATGGCTAATGCTGCAGCCTGGGAACTATGGAAACAACATGCTGTCATTTTCCTTTTTCTATTGTGTTTTATTTTTTTTACCCCACATGCCCTTTTCTTTCCCCTGGTGCTTAAAATTCTAGAATTCTTGCTATTTTTTCTCCAACATCTTTCTCCATCATTATTGTGGAGGTTCTCATTACCATCTTAGATTTTTTCCATCTATGCTTCCAAGCTGGAGAACTGCTGGAGTTAATGCAACTGCTACTGTGTCCCCACTGTGCCAGTAAATGAATCTTTGGCACTGGCCTTGCTTGGCTTGAGACTCTTAATTAACCAAAACCATGCTAGAGATTCATCTGCTTCTTTCTATTTTTGTGTGTGAATACAAAAACATGTATTTTGTCAAAAGTATATGCTGTAGAATAAACTTCAGTTTAAATGCAAGATTTTTAAGTAACAAAGTAAGGGGGTGGCTGTGGTAACAGCAGTTTTTACAGAAAAAAAACCTCTGTCTCAGATAAGCCATTTCAGAACTCAGTTTCATTGCATTAAACTATACAGATGAAAACTTTTCAATTACCAAATACTTTATAAGAGTAACTACTACATTATAACAAAAGCCATGTGTTATTTGTTATGAATTCTATCATTATTACTAAATATTAGCATACAGATCAATCTTACATTTCATCTTCTCTTCCAGTGTCCCTCGAAGTAACACTGCTAAGCCTTCCACCCATTCCACCACAGTGATGCAGCCATCATTGTCTCTATCAAAAGTGCTAAACACTAGGAAGTGTATTAGACACATTTTAAATTTATATGATAGGGAAACAAAAAAAGGGAATGTTTTCTTAAATTCACTAAAATTATAAATTATCTTTCTTCTTAACATGTTTGTCTGCTTTCACCAAAGTAAGATTACAGTTCTTGACTCTAAGATGTAACAATGAAAGGGATTCTGTTTACTGATCTTCCACTCCAGAATCCTGCCTGGTAAGATTTTGTTTGATCTGCTGCCTGCCTGACAAACAACAACAGGAAGTATGCTTCCATGCAGATGTAAAGCAAATAAACTGATATCCCTTAAAATAAGGGATAATTCTGTATACAGATTAAGATTTAAATTACTAGGTTTCGTCTTAGAAAAAGTAATCCTAGAAAGAATATATAGTAAATATACAAAGAAAAATAACCTCCTGTCTATCATATAACGAAGTATTTTTATTTTCCCTTCCCTAAGCAACTTTCAATCTCAAAGCCTCACTATTCATACAGCCTGTAATGTAGTAATTCAAATCCAAGATGGAATTCAAAGCACCCAGTAGCATCTATAATAATTAGTATTTTAAAATGTTAGTAAGTTGGCTGAGGGAACACTTCTCCCTGCAGAGCCAAACATTTTTTACTTAGAAGACAATAGATTTGCTTTTGTGAACTGACATCAGCCCCTTTGCCTGTAAGCACTGAAATAATTTTTAAGAATGTGTAAGATAATGTGAGGTATTTTCCAAGACACCTTCCTGCTGCAAGGAATTGCAATAAGTTTTTATTTTATGGCATGTAAGTAGCTCTCCTGCTAGAGACATGGAGAAAGTTGAACCAAGGGGTGGCTCTTGGCAGCCCAAGACCGAAAGAACGTCAGACTCATGCCTCTGCATACTCCTCTAGACACCTCTACATCAGCCATCACTCCTTCAACTTTCACAGTGACTGCAAATATGTCCCTTGCTACCCATCTGTGAAATCACTGTATTTTCAAGGGGTTAGCTGGCTCATTACTCTCACCTCCTTGTACTATCTGCCCAGGCCCTTCAACGCCATTCACAGAGCCTCTATTCCCAAAGTTTTCCACTGTAACAAAATGCCTTCCCGGCCTGAGCTAGAGCTGTCGCCCAGCAGCGACCGCAGCCCCCGGTGGAAAAACCGGAGAAAAGAGGAAAGTGACGCTGCTCTCCTCCGTCACACCACAGCGGCTGCTGCCTCTGGCTGGTCTGCCTCGAACCAGGGCGTGAGCTCTCCTGAACTAAAGGAAAGCTGCACCACATAAGGAAAGAAAAGATGCCATTTTCTCAACAGCTCCCGAGTATTACTCCTTCTTTGCTGTCCTGGCCGGGACGAGACGGCGCTGTTTGGTACGGACACACTCGTCCCAAGCCGTTCCACGGCGCTCAGAGCAGTGTGCCGCCTCACCTCGGTCCAGCACCACGTCATCCGTCATGCCAAAGGCGCTGTGCAGGGTGTCTCGGAACACAGTGCGGTTGAAGCCGGCCCCAGCAAAGTGGCTGCTGGACTTGGCCACCAGCGTGTCGAAGAGCTTGATCAGACATTCCACTTCGCTTCTGTTAACTGCCCGGCCCAAACACAAGAAGCACAGGTTGTAAAAGTTAAGCTGGTAAATCACGAGGCAGGCACAGGGCCACGCAAGGGCCGTGACACCGATATCCCCCCAACCCCATCGCCACCCGCTGTTCCCAAGGGGGCGCCGAGAAAGTGCCTCCCACGGGAGGCGAACAGGGTCACGGAGGGTGAGCAAGGGAACAACAGGGGATGTCCAGGCGGCAGTGGCGCGGCTCCTGCAGCCCGGGGGAGACTCACAGTGCTTGGCGGATCGGATCAGCGAGTCCACCAGGAGCTTCACCCCCTTCCTGCTCATGGCGGCCGGGAGCCGCTGCCGCCGCCGCTGCCCTGGCAACGCGGGGGGGCGGCCGCGGCCTCGGCCTCGCTGGGCCGCACGGGCGGCTCGGACACGAACACACACACAGGCACAACAGAGATCGAGTCTTAAGCCGCACTCAAAAAAACTGCAGTCGAAAATAACTGCGCTTCAAATTTCTAAAAATGTTTGTGAGGGAAAAAAATACAGCATGAAATAGTGCTTGTTCATCTGCTGTCACAAGGCAAAAATATATTAAACCACTCTTACTCTGACATTGCTCATTTTCTGCTTTGTCCCTCTGCTGAAACTTGTAACATGGTCGTAGTTGCCATCCAAAACCCCCGTCACTGTCATACAATCTCGGCGTATGCACATCAGGAAAGCTGAAGGACTGAGACCAGCCTCCACCTTTGATTCAGGAAAAAGGGCATGCAAGACAGACTCAACATATTTGTGAACTATAGCAAAGTGAAGCACTTTCCTTTCAGTACTAAAGCAGCGTTGTTGGAAACTGATAAAGCCCATAAGGCCCTTAAGCGGCTACATCCCTTCCCAAGCATGACAGCAGCACTCGAAGGCTACAGCTGAGCAGAACAAATAGTTACAGTCACACAATTAAAATGACATACCGGCTTAGGTATTTGGAAGACTGGTTCTCATTTCCATTTTTATTTCTTTCTGTGGCAGGTGGTTGTGTAAAAGTCAAATAAGATATCACACAGAACAGAGCATTTATGCTATGGTTCATTACAGGTTCTTTTACCAAAACTGCAACACCACAACTTAGAAAGAATACAACCCCAACAAAACTAAACACAAACCTCAAATCAAACCCCTCTGTTCACTGCATATCACGTTTATTTCAATCTCACTGAGTGTCTAGAATTGGTAACATCAAGCCCAAGAGTATAAAATAGTTGATGAAAATATTACTATTGTTTAGATGCACATTGCTGCAAATCAATGGTTGTATTTTCCCAAGAACTTGGAGACAATTTCTCTGTACAATAGCAATATGAAGTCATCTTTCTCCCAGAGATATTTAGTTATGTTTTCAAGACTAATAACCAATGTCTTAAAACTCCTGAAATTCTTGGCAACACAACATTTGAAACATCCGTATACAACAGAGGTAAGTTCTAAGTTAGCACCTGGGCAATGGAAAAAAGGGCTGGATCAAAAATACAATCTATATTTGACTACCTAGGATGGATGGGCATTTATTAAAGGCTAACAGAAAGCCCAGCAATCAGTATTTCAGTGGAAGATGTAGTGAGAATTTAATGTAAACTAAAATCAAATGGTTGTTCGTGTTTTCTTGTGGGCACATTTAATTTAAAAAAAACTTTTTTTTCAGTTATCTAAAGCAACTAAACTAAAGTAAAACAGCTCTATGACTTAGGTCAACATTCTGTAGCCCTCAAGTACAAAAATATAAATACAAACTGTTTAAACAGTATCTTTAATGAGATTCTGGCAGTAGTTTTTTAATCTAACATGACACGTCACATAACAGATCTGCCACTGAACTTGCTTAGAGTAAAATCAGCTTCAATATGAAGCTGTTAAGGTATCAAAACCCCGCTTTTTACATGCTAAATATCTTCAGCAAGTGTGCACTTAAACACAGCAATGAACTTAACTATAACTAAATACATACATGAAAATCTGCATGTGAAATGTAATTCCTAGAACTGGTTACAACAAATGATTACCTGCATTTCGTTAATTTAAAAATGGTACAAATCATGCAAAACAATTCTAAAGATAATGCAAAGAAAGCTACCAGTGTTTTCAGGAAGTTTTCAATTAAACCAAAATTACATTAAATGAAATATGCATATTTACTAGCAAAGGTCTATCTCTATTTCAAAAAAGCAGAGGTAAAATC
The DNA here is from genome assembly GCA_013400315.1 of Bombycilla garrulus. Classification (NCBI taxonomy): domain Eukaryota; kingdom Metazoa; phylum Chordata; class Aves; order Passeriformes; family Bombycillidae; genus Bombycilla; species Bombycilla garrulus. Next base: position 278,205 of record VXBU01008178.1, read on the forward strand.
TTCAGGTTTTGACTGTCAGTTATACTGCAAAATGTCATTGCTCTTGCTTAATGCAGAAGCACATGCTTGGAAGCTTAAAACTGCTCATTCAGAAAAGTCTGCTGACAATAGCTCTAGCTTCCCAGGAATGCAGAGATGCATGGATTAAAGTAGCAGATTTGCAAGAATCAAAGGCAAAGGTACCCTATTCAGGTAGCCAAAATGGCAGCATTCCCTTTCTCATAAGCATGGAGATGGTAATGGGGCAGATGATACACATTTCTACAAAGGCAGCCTTTTAAATGTTATCATTAAATTTTCCATTAGCAGACATCAGCTTGTAGTAGTTTATGCATAATATTAACCTGCAGGATGAACTTGGGATTTAATTTGTCCTGATTTACAAATAAAGGCTATTACTAATGCTTTAAAAGACTATTTTTACTATCTAAAAAGTTTAACTCTTATTTTCCAGTATTTTACACCTCAGCTGGTCTACTATCTCATATTGTCTCAAACATCTAACACTGCTTACTGGAATTTTATAAAAGTTGTACCTCATGTATTAAGCAGCAGGCAATAACAATGGTCTTCCCCAGCACAGCTGCATCTGGCTGGCTACTGAAAGATTAGGAATATTTCTAAAACACAGGAAAACTCATGCAGTTTGGTAAAGTTTGCTGTCATTTCACAGTTTAAGTTTCCTTTAGTCATTGCACTTCTGTTGATAGTCTCAGGTTGCTTTAAAATATTATTCTGAATCTGAATTTGAACCAGCAGTCTTCTTTTTCTTCTTTTTACCATGTTTCTTGTGCTTCTTTCTCTTTTTTGTCTTATCCTAAAAAAAAATGAATAGGAAGTTATTGTACAATACAATTACATTCTGCTAATGGAAAATGAGAACACAGAAAGGATATCTTTTTAAAGACATGTCAAAAGAGATTCCTACAGAAGCCTATTGAGAAATCACAAAGAGAAATACTTTACCCAGAATTCAAAAAGAAATTACCTAATTCGCACTATTATGAGCAGTCTTCAATTCAGATTTATCTCTACCGTGGTATGGCTGTTTCACACATCTCATCACTGTCACTATTACATTTCCTAATATATTAAATTATTTCCAGAGCATTATAGATTACTGAGAAAGTAATAAGAAAGTGCTTTGACCAGCAGTGACTTATTTGGAAATAACTAGGATATTCACAGATTTTAAAGTAAGTGCTTAAATTCACTGTGTAAAATGAAATAGCTCAACTGCACTTGGCTAGACCATTACTTGCATCTTGTTTAAAATAAAACAGCTATGATCTCAACTGTCAATATAAATAGACTCAAATTAACCCTACTGGATTTAGTCCTGAAGGTAGTATGCTTATCACTGTAATACAGAAGCTAGGAGATGCAATCTTGTCTTTTTGCAAGCATAATTTCACCTGAAATTCTCAAATAGGTGTGGAATTACAACAATCAGTATTAAAGCTTTGTTTTATACATATTCCTTACATATAAGAATCTTTTATTAAAAAAACCATAAGCAATCACTAGAAATGTTATGGCAAATGGTTCATATGAGTCTGAAAAAAACAAACAAGTTCCATGGAAAAATGTGTACTGAGTATCACTGACACTCCTATGCCTGTATTTTCAGGTGTGGACAGCTGAGATGCTTGATAAGGAACACTGCTGCTGACAGGAAAAACAGATACAAAGACATCTCAAGTGGGCATATAGGATCCCAAACCCACTGTACTCCTAACTGAGGAACCCCAGGTACAAGTGGTAAATCTGGATTCCATATCAATCATTCCTGAATCTTCCTCTCACTTTCAACAGATACAAATAAAAAATATTGGGAAAAGTAACAAGTTGCTGTCAGCTTTTTATTTGGTTGGGGGAAGAGCTACAATGGCACAGATGTTGCAGCAATTATGTCCTAAGGTCCTTTCCATGGTGGCAGAGAAGGCTTACCATTTGTATTAATGAAAAACATGAAACTGGAAATTAACCAAGTATAGAATATTTAATGTCCTAAAACTATAGAATGCGTAAGGGATACTTGCTGTTTTCTCTTTTTCTTCATTGCTTTTCTTCTTTTTCGCTTGCACCTAAAGAAAATTAAACCAGAGGTAGTATCCATAAGAAGTTGATTCTCAAGAAAATTAATTCAAAATTACTTGTAGGCAATAGAAGCTAGACTAAACAATCCTTAAATTTTTTTTAAAAAGGAAAAATACAAACAATTTGAGTGCACTGCACTCTTCAGTTCATCTGTACACTGCAGAACGGTTTTAACAATGTATTAAATCTAAGCTAGTTCATGCATTCGCTCATGAATCAGTAAGCTAAAAGCACTGTAACATCCGAAACTGAGGATTCACACTGACCTCCTCTGTCTGATCCGATTCAGATACAGATTCTGATGATAAAGGTCCATCACCACGATCTGCTTTCTTCCTTTTCCTGTGGTGATTTTTACCTTCCTACACAAAAAAAAAATATTTGTGAGTAAAGTCGGACCTTTCACATTTTATAGAACTTCTTCTTACAATCTGAGATTGAAATATCACTTCTAAGTTGTGAAATATTTTAAAATATTATTGACATTAAACTAGTTCCATCATTATGATCAAATTACCCTACCAAACTGTTAAAATCACCATTTACTGAAAATAATCTTTTTCTGTATATGCCTTTTTCTAATCATCAAGATATAAAAACTGTCTAGAAGTCAGTGGAATAATAATAGTCTCTTATTTTAAATAATAAGATATGGAGGAGTAAGCATTTGAATATAAAACATTTCACCACTTTTAAGTAACTAGTAACTGAAGATGTCTCAATACATATATACAAACACTGTAGCTTCCAACTCTTGCTTTGTTCATGAAAGAAAATGCTCTCTCTGCATTCGTGTTGAACCACAACAAGCTGTTTCTGCCAGCTGTACTTTCAACATATCATATTTCATTCCAGTGCATTTAAAAGACAGGTTTTTTAAAATTCTGGTGCTGTGTGAGATAGTTCTGATGAGCTACTTTTCTGCTCCCTGCACTTCCTTTGCTCTGGACAAGGCAATGTGCTCCTAAGACTGAAGGTACTTTCACTCAGTGTCTAAGACCAGAAACCCATGAGAAGTACACAGGATGCAGCCCATCTGACATGTGGGAGATCTGCAGGTAGGGGAAAAGAGATCTCTAGTTCCCAAGTGCCCTTTCCTTTCAGAAGATGTGTGAAAGGAGTGCTACAGTAAGGGACCATGTAGATACTTGGTCTTCAAAGAGATGCCATTCAAAAGGATGAGATGGGAAATGGACACTAAAATAGAAGCAGGAGCGAGGGGGGAGAAATCAGTACATTTGCCTTATGCAATGGAGAATTTGTACATTGAAGTCAATACTAATTGACCAGAGCAGGAGAGGCCAACATGGTAAGAGAGAAAGGTGGCTGGAGAGAAAGACTAGGGTGGACTCTGAAAGCACTTTTAGTTTATTCACTGCATACAAATAACTAAAATCGAAGTAAATTAGATTGTTTACATTAAAGACAATGGATGAGCGTACAAAATGGTGTGGTGGTGGGAAGGAGAGGATTTGCATGCTTGGAGAAATGACAGAATAAGGTCATTTTTCTTAAGCTAATACATTTTTCTCTGCAATTCTTCAAAGCTGTTATAAGTACAGTATCTATAATTATGACTACATTTAGGTAAAGAGAGCCTCTGCTTCTTTTTCTTTATTTACGGCAACAAGTCAATAACCTACCAGGCATGCCACTGAAAATATTATCACACACATTTTTAGCTCAGTGTGACAGCTAAAGGTAAACCCCAAAACACCAAGGATACAGCTGATCTGCTATAGCAGATTAGATATAGTTTAAATTTACCTTTGTAACAAGAACAGATCCAGTGGTTTTTACTAACCATAATTACTAAACCAGAAGCTAAATCCAACTGAACGTCTGCTTCAAATTGGGTGCACTCAATACCTTCTGACTGTGTGGGTTTGGACAGAAAATTTCCACAGATGTAAAGTAAGACATTCAATATTTAAAAAAAAAGTAATATGCATTATGTATGCAACATGCAGCTCTGATGGAAGGATTTAAAGAAAAAAAATACCTTCTCTTTTTCACAGTCTTCCTTTGACCTCTTCTTTTTTGTGCTATCCTGAATAGAAAGGAAAACAAATCACAATAAAATCATTTCAAGAAAAAGGAAGAAATCTCCAAAGCAGTCTGACCAATAGTCTTTTTATGTCTATTGAAGGTAATTCTTCAAGACATTCCTTTCTACCTTGCTGTTGACAAGAATAATATAAGATGCTGTAATTTTCATGCAGATGCTAATCTCCTGATCCAGCAGCACGAGAAGGTCTGTATGGAATGAGGTAACAGCTCCCTTGCAGGACACTTAGAGAGCCTCTGGGAAGGATACCAGCTATCACTGCTGTAATCACATGTAACATGTAACAGCTGGGAGTCTTTTTCCTTCATCCATGACTATCTCTCCTGACCAGACCAGGTTAAGCAGGTATTTTCCCAGAATCTTCAGCAGTAAGGATATCCCTGGGTCCCTTTATGTAGCAGAAGTTTTTCATCTCCCATTAGCACAAATTCATAGGTGTCTGCAAAGGTTCATTACAATTTATATTCCACCAAATTAAGTATTCCAATGAAAGCCTGTGATAAAGTCTACACAGAGAATCTTAAAAACTCACTGTATTATTAATATTTAAGGAAGGAGTACAGTAACTATACACTGTAAGACAGAAAAATGCTAACATAATAGAACAAGCTGCCTCATGTATCTTCACTTTTTTGGTCATTCAGTAAGCCCATGTATCTACATTGCTATACTTCAGAAAAGGAAAAAGACAACTTCCATTTAATATACATTTGGGAAAGGCTCAGTTGTCCAACAGAAATCTACTTAGATATTCAGAAGGGCAATGTTCTGACCACTGCTATCCCGCAATACCTGCATTTTCAGATATGCTTCAATTAAATTGCATATTCAGAAACCATTTAAGTGTTAATGTAGTATCAAAACTAAACATTTGAGCATCACAAAAGCTGCATATGTCTGGATTCAGAAAAACAACTACAAATTGCTGGAATAAAGCACCTTCATTTTCTGAAGATCTAACTACATCCACCAGGCATGTGGCCGGTGGTGGCAGATTCCATACTGCAAGTGGAAGATACAAGTCCAGCTTAGGCCCTGTGAGAATAAGTGGCTTTAAATGTGGAAGATGAAAATCCATATTAATATAGTCAGAAAAATCTTTATGGTTTTATAACACCGACCAAGAAAACTTGCCAGGAGCAACACATCTGCATATTTACCTTGCTGTCTGACTCAGATTCTGAAGTTGTGCTTGCTGAAGACTTCCGTGAGGAGCGATACTTCTTTTTCCTTCTTTTCTTCCCTTGTTTTTTATCCTATCCACAAATATTGTAGAAAAAGAAGGAAAAACACAAACTTGAATTTATTCTCACCAGAATTAAACATTTACATTAAATGTTAAGAAAAGGAAACATCAAAGTCCTACATGTTATAATGATCTCCTGAGGAATATAGCACACTACAATTGATTCTTTTAGTGGAGGGCCTTCATAACTCTTCTGCATTGAAAAAATGTAAACTGGTGAAAAATCCAGGTTCTCTAGATTCTGTTTATTATTTAGATGTGTGCTGTAGAATCTGATTATCTGTAACAAAGACTTTTGCTAGAAAGAGAAAATTGTATTTTTGCATTTTTATGATTAGATAGGGGATTCTATTAGAAAAGCAATTCGGTGTTAAAACAGACCCAGTTTACAAGCCAGAACACCAAGATCTCTAGTGTCACATAGAAACTATTGACTAGATCATATATGTCTAAAATTCCCGACTTTATTATATATACCAAATGCATAAAAACTAAATGGTTTTATCCAAATCAGCCCTTCAAAATAGTCTAAAACATATAGTCAAAATCTGTGCTAAATACACCTCATGAACAACACATGATGGATTCCAGTAGGTTAGCTCTTACCTCATCTTCTGAATCAGATGAACTGCTGGAAGAATCAGAGCTTGATGAAGAAGAGGAAGATGAAGACAACTTGACCAAACACAACCAAAAGGGAAGCTTGTGAGATGCAGCATTTTGTCTGGCAAATACCCGAAAGCCCATCCAAACACTCCCTTTAAAATGTCTTCATTTTCAAAGCATAACCAATACAGTTTTACTTCTGAGAAGCTGTCTTACACAGATTGTTCTTAAATAAACTCCTAAACCACTTCTAAGATTTTTCTTTTAATAATATCTATTTAATGCTCTTTTCCTCCCTTTAATTTTCCTTGCACCAAATGTATGCAAACTCTTTCTAAATAAAAGTTAATTTAACATCTAAAATCAAAATTACTGCTATACTTTCTCTTTCCAAGAGAACTTAAACGACAAACAGGAACAACCCCAAAGCAAAAAAGCTCAGAAAACTGAAAATTTTGCTCACCCTATTAGATTTCTTCTTTTCCTTTTTCTTTTTCTTAAAAATAGAATAAGACAAACGTTACTTTAGCATCATTTTCTTTGGGCATGCATTTAAGTTTATAAACTTTGATGCTGGCTTGTAAAATGTATTCACGAAATTCTTTGTTGGCAGCATTGATGATAAATCCAGTTCCAAACCCAGAATGTATACAACTGAAAACAACATACCTCTTTTTTTTTGGAGGAGCTCTCATTTCCACCCAGTAATTTCTCCCTGTGTTTTTCCAGTTCTTTCTTCCAATTCTGAAAACAAAACCAAACAGAAACAGTAACAGGAGGGTCATTTCTGAACAGTTTTTTTTAAGCTCTCCTCTGCCTGACATTATAATTTTAACAAAACCCACAGAAAATAAAAAATATATAATGTTAACCAAAGCTGTAATACACTTGATTTTACAGAAGATTATTATTCAGCAAAATACAGTGTTATGTCACACTTCATGTTCAAATTATTCGGCTTTAAGAGATGGCCTTTTATCTTGAAGGTCATCAATTATGGTATTTTTTGCTTTTGTATCACAGTGTTCTTGCTAGAGCACTTTAGAAAACCAGGATACCCTACCAGAAAAATGGTGATTTTTTTGTTAGTTCTAAAAAAATTTGTTAGTTCCGAAACAAAACTGCAAGACAACTTCTCCTGGCCCTTCTTCAATGTATGGATGTCTCTAGTGTGTACTCTGGGCCTTGTTGGTGTCAGCAATAATTATATCAAATTACTATACACATCTTCATAGAAATACTCTTATTTTCTTAGCACACCAAATGAATGAATAAAAATCTCCTCTCATTCCTCCTTTTCAATTCTCCACCTGGTCTCTAAGTTTACCTAAAATGTCCCCTTAAAGAGCTCTGAAATATCCAACCTGCCCTCATGAAACTCAAAGACTGCTAGGTTCAATCTGCACTGTCAGACACATCATGTGCTCCCTTCTTTATTATTCTGATCCTCACAATGAAGCAGTATTGGTACTGATCCACATGTTGTGCTGAGGGGACAGAAATATCAGGAATCAAGTAACTTGTGCCATGCAGGATGATATACAGATCCCCACATCAGCACACTGAGAATTAGCTGAACAGAGCTGCTGAGGGACATGGCAGATTAGCCAGGATGCAGTGCTGTGTGTACTGTGCGTCCACGGACCAAGGCAGCATCTGTGGGTTGTCTACTGTGATATACCAGGCACCCAGAGCTGCCTGAGGGGTCTCTCACAATAGCCCGTGCTTCATTATTTTAAAGACTGTGCTACGGTTATGTTTTAAACAGAAATGTCTGACAACTGTCAGTAAAATAGGGGAGACAGCACCTCATTCAGAGACTTGTGATCTTTTCAGGCTTTCAGAGATTTGCTCTTAGAAGCTTTATGAATAACTCATGGTCATTTCACAATCCCCTGCATCCTTTCCTACCCTGCTACCATACTGAAAGTTTAGTAGTTCTGTGCATGCCAATTTCACTTATTTCTCATTAAACAAAGATAAAATCAGGAAAGGAATATGATGGAATACTAAACCAAACTCACCAAGCTAGAACTCAAAAGAGTGCAGAACAACTGATGCTCTCAGAACAGCACCCTGTGGCCCTCCACATCCTGGTACAACTTCTTAGGCAAAAAGGTACAGCAAGAGTACTATAGGTACTATGCCCTTCCAATGACGGAGGAGGAGCATAATCTTTCCACTTACACACAATGATGAAGATTACTGAAGCTTATCTCAAGATACCAGGACCCAAAAGGAACAGAAACAGTTGCATTCATTGCATACTAATTTCTCCCTTGTATACAACACGAGTTACACATCAAACTTTCTAACACTGCACTGATCTTCAGTAGGTACAGAACACAAACACCAGAACAGTTGCATTTTTATCAGGAAACCAACACATGTTGTTATAGCTTAGGATGAGAGAAAAACAAGTGCTTCATAGTCCTATCTGACTGAAAGCCACTCTTTGTGCCTTCTCCCATAATAATATTACATGTATATTCCTTGCCAAAGACATCTGTTTCCATTAATGCACGTTTTTTCACTGTACTTGGATTCTGTGACCTTAAACAAGTGAATATTAGCACAACAGACTTTGTTTATCATACCTGAAAATGCAGTTTAATTTATTGATATAAGCACATGCATTTGTATAAATATATTTACATTTATGAAAAGGTCAAGTTTCATTCACCACCAATTTAAGAAACATTTTATATAGTTTTTTTCTCAGAACTGAAAGTAGCTCTTCACTGGCTGTAAACTCAAATTCCAACATAAATATAACAAAATAGTTACTCACTAAAAGCTTGAGTCAAGCGAAATATTAAGGCTACTGATATTGTAAATGATAACAGAAGTAACATGTTAGATAAAAAGAATTATGTATTAGCAGCTAATAACATTACCAACCTCATTCATCTTTTCTTCAAACTCAGCCAAAGCCCTCGATCCTTTCTTTTTTTTTTCTAGTTGCTCTTTCACTTCTTCCCTGTATGAAAAAGATGACAGATCACAATTTTCACAACTGAAAATACCTTCTTCAATGCCTGACTTCTGTAGGGTTTTTCTGAAGTTTAGCCTTGGTTGAACTTCCAAGAGGAGAAGAATGAAAGCATCTTAGATGTTGCACATATGGTAACCTAACCCTAATAACTTAAGTACAGTCATTAAATCCCTCCAAAAGATCTAAAGCTAACTTTGCAATTAGGTAAATTGTTCTCTAATGTCCCATGAGGGCAGGCAAAGGGATTGAACATAAAGTAAGTTGTTGATAATATCTCAAACTGATGGTTTTGCTGGGTAGGGTAAACTGGATTCTAAGAATATACCAGCAAAATTGTTCTTTTAGAGATTAATTTGTTTACAAATTAAATATATCTACAAGGTTTAGGTATAACAATTTTAGGTTTAGAAAGAGGCAAAATGACATTTTCCTCTTCTGAGCAACTGTTGCCAAGAAAATATAGACAAACTAGAAATATATATTTCAAAATTATATTCTACTGCTTTTAAAAGAGGAGATTAAATACATGCTTAGAAAAGAATACCTTGGCCAGAGACAAGAAATCTTTCAAAATCTATTACTGGATATTCTGGGGAGGATGTAGGCACCTCCACTAACATAGTGACATGTTAGTAAGAAGGAACAAATCTTTTACTTTAAAGGTCAAAAGGGTAGACAGGAACTGCCACTTACCATGTTGGTCTTGGCCTGTTCAAGTAGTCTTGTATTGTTGGTCCTGAATTTGGGGCAGGACCTCGTGCCCTGGCCATAGCTATGGGATTCATATAAGCCTTGAATAAGAAACAACAAAAAGAAATACCAAATTTGCCAGTTACACTGTGATACCAAAATATGTTGTTTGTTCTTCACAGAAACTTTTTATCACTCCCTGAAAAATTATTCTGACTTGTTTCTAAGTATATAAAATACTTAGCTAAACTGAGTTGATTCAGTCTGGCAGAAAGATTCAGGTAAGTGCTTTCAGCTGGAGTTATACTGTGGCAGAAAGACTGATCCACAAAAAGACCATGTTCCGTACAACAACTCCCTTCCTTAAGCCATGATTTTGTAAACTAAGAATAGTATCACGATTTCTGAAATACTCTTCCTTGGGATATAGAAAATGTAATTAAATTTCAGCTCTCACTCTCTGGGACAACTGATCCTATGCCTTTAAAGTTCTGTTCAAAACTGCTGACAGGAGTGACTAAATTCTGCAAGAAATTTCTTGCACCAAGAGCAATGCAAGCAGTGGTACTTTGCTACAATCATACATATATCAAAATTCTGTGACATAGGGCTATTTTAAGAAGGAAAAAACCCATAAAACCCTAACATACATAATTTTAATGTAATGTGGTATTCCATCTTCCAAAGCTATGCATTTTCTTTTTGTTACAAAAGATTAAATTAAAATTTAGAATTCATAATCCACCTCACCAGTTAATGGAAAAATTCTTCCATATTTTTTTATGTCAACAATATTTTGTTCAAGTGAAAAGGAGATACATATACCCCCTTATCTCATTCATTTTTATCACTATGTCATCCCAACACTTTACTTCTCCAGAACATAACATGCACTGTTCTTACTGTTCAGACTGGAGACGAGGAAAAAGATCAAACAGCCAAAAAAAATTACTTGCCTTGGTTGCCCAATCTGAGACAATTTTTTAAAGAGTACACTTTGTAGATCCAAAGCAAAGATTTGACCATCTGTGCAGCTCTCACATGTCCAACACTGCTTTTTATCAGGCATTCGGGAACAACCATGCACAGTAAGTGAGCATTTGTGAAAGCTGTCAGAAGCAGCAGCTGCCTCCCCTACTGCTGCTCCCATTGCAGAAGCAGTGACCACAGCAATGCTGAGTTTCTGAACTGGACTGCAAGCAGGCTGGTGGCCTTCAGCTTTTGGGAATGCATTTGGTCCTGGAAGAGGCGCTCTGCCTGCGATGAGGCATCTGGCTGGAAGGAAGTGCTACCCACACAGGTTTGGCTCAGATTCACCAGCTGGACCACTCTGAAGCAATCCAAGGACTCCCTCAAGTGGAGCATTTTTTGACTCAAGTTGACCTTGCAACTCCAATGGGACATTGGCTGCCATTTCTTGGGGCTTTGTTTTGTGGCTTTAATTCACACAAAAAGGCTAACATGGGAAAATAAACTCGGAGGTGTGCCAATTGAAACAAGTAGCAGATGGACGTATGCACTCAAGTAGTTACAACAATTAGAAAAGCATTCACATGACAAATCTAAAAATGAATAAAACTTGTGTAATCAAGTTCAGCTTTGAGTGGAAAATGAGCTCCTTTAGGAATGCAGGACAGCACTATTTGAACACTGTTTTCACTAAAGAAAGGTAATTTCAATGTATTAGATCCACTAGAAACTCGGTTTTCTCCAGTGAGCATGATGACTTTTGGTTACCATTCAGAAATTTGTACCCGAAAGCTCTTCATATGCAATTATTAAAAAAAAAAAAAAGAGGTCCTCTGCTGTTCTTAAATAACAATCAGCTACTTTCCTACCTGAGCTAACAAGCAATGAACACCTCACTACTTCCCAACACAACTCTCAACCTACAGAAGAGGCTACAGCTGTAAAATGCTTATTTTCTACTTGCTCAAACTGCCCCTGGATAACTAGCTAGGAAGCTTCCTCCCTTCAGTGGCTTTCTTCAGCTTTACCACAGCAAGTACTTTATGACAACTGTGTGCTGCTCTATATTCCAAGATTAGGAAATTTATGCCTAAAGACATGTTCTTATAATTTCAACCAGGTTTGTTTGTGAAGAATTACTTCACCAATAAATATTTCTGAAAAGTATTCACACTACTTTGCCAAACTGCATGTCACCAGCTAGAAGGAGCATGGCAATGCACCCTCAGTAAAGGAAGTGATTGCCTGCACATTCATTTTCTTTCAGCAGTTTGCTCAAGCAGGTTTTAACCAAGGTATTTGCTGCATAGCTTCCTTGCTCATGGGAAGTGTAAGGCGCCTTCTGTCAGGCAGGGTTCTCTGGGTAAGCAGTACTTTTATGGCCTTGTAAGTACCCTGCAGATGTACAAAAATATGTTTATTTTCCGCCTCCAAAAAGTCAAAAATGATGGTGTATTTAAGAAGGGACATGGCAGAGAATAACAGTAGAAATCTCTATGATCATACATGAGGAGCAAAGGGTCCTATATTATAACTAGTATGTATTATGCCATGATGGCAGAATAAACCTTATACAGATTTGCTGGCATTGGTAGGTATATCCCAGTTGTCCCATTAAAAGAAAATTAATAAAAAATACACACCTGAAAACCTTACAGGACATTTCAACCATACATCCTGTCTTGGAGCCTAATGCATCAACTCTTTCTTAGCAGACTCCATTTTTTTAATAGGTCAACAATGCAATCAAAGGGACTTTGCCATCTATCTATACAATATCTGAGTCCTTCATGTCTATTACTATACTCTTCCACCAAAGTTTGCAAAGATGTGAATGGATCTGAGTACGAACTCATAGCATATACAAGAAAGAGACAGAGAAAGGGGAAAAAAGAAAAGTATTATGATTTGTGTTAAGTCATAAAATTCAGCAGCGAACTTACAATGTTTAAGTGATTTCAAATAGAAGGTGAAAGGCTAACTGGTACAAAAACATTTAAAGAAAAATTGGAGGAAGGATGAATGTGTTTCAGCTCTGTATGAACTCAGGCTCTGCAGTTAGGTGTGTAAAGCGCATTTTTTGCCTGCTGAACGATGGCTCCCGAGGCAGCAGAGTGCTGCATAAAGCTCTATTTCAGATCTCTCAGGTACAGCTGAACACCAAGTTTAAGGAAATGCACTTTAGCTAGGATCAGAGCTACTTCAGCGACTCCTGCAACTCCCATCGGGAACACTTCATTTTTGTACGGACCAGGCCAGCATCTTAATCACCTTCCCTCGACAATCACAAAGCAGGCGTCAGTCACGATGCTGCCGGATTTGACAAGGGAATCAGAGGTTGTGCCAGGGAGCCTCGAGCACGTGCCGAGGGAAGGACAACCCACCCACCCGCAAGGGGCTCCGGCAGAACCCGGGGCGCCCTGGGCCGGGAGGAGCGAGGCGCCGGGCACGGCCCGCCTTAGTCGCCCGCCGGCGGGGCCCCAAGCGCGGCTGGACCCCGGTCCCGGGGCCGCGTACCCCGCTGGCCCTCAGCAGCCTTCGGCCCGCTGTGGGC
>VXBU01008178.1:291500-303703 GCA_013400315.1 Bombycilla garrulus
AGCGCCGCCTGCCGGGGCCGCGCGGCTCCGAGCCGGGCCGGCCCCTCGCTGCCAGCGCCCGCCCCGCCCCTCGCCGCTCCACACCTTCTCTGGACAATCTGTTCCAGTGCGTGGTCCCCTGCGCAGTAAGGAAGTTCTTCCTCATATTCAGGAGAAACTTCCTGTGCATCACTTTCCGCCTGTTGCCTCTTGTACTACTGCTTGGCATCACTGAGAAGAACCTGGACTCATCCTCTTGGCAGCCCCATTTCAGATATTTATGCACATTAATGAGGTTCCCTCTAAGTTTCTTCTTGAGGCTGAAAAGCTCCAGATCCCTCAGCCTTTTCTCCTAAGAGAGATGCTCTTGTCCCTTCACCATCTTTGTAGCCCTTCGCTGGACGCGCTCCAGGACCTCCATGTTTCCCTTTTACTGAGGCCGGGACAGCCTTTGGAGGGGGAGAAGGGGGTGGCTCTGAGGGGGAGCCCTGAAATGTAAACGTGTATCCTGGGGCTGCGTCTGGAGTCTGCCTCCCAGAAGAGGGCAGGATTTCATGGTCAGAGGTTTGTCTCCTCTTGATCCATCTAGTGGTCAGTTTCAGAGGGAACCGCAGTGTTCGCTTTTCCTTTTGCCTTCGGTAGATGCATAGACTAAGGTATTATGAAATAGCAGCCTGTCCTGGCATAGAATTGGGCCCTATTTCGGCGGGAGGGGGGAGATAGGAAAAAGATAGAAATGAAAAAGAGAGGGAATAAAGTGTACTCATCCCTCGTTAGCCATCTGCACTGCAAAATAAAGCATTGTAGTATCGGCAGGGTTAATATCACATTAGATTAATAGAAGTGCTAAGACAAGCTTGGGAGGTAATGGGATCTATTAACTCAGAATTTCAAGTCTCCTCCTATCAAAGCATTACCATTAAAAATTACTGCATGTTAGTCACAGCTTTGTAAAAATGGAGAAAAGTAATCACATGTTAATATGTTAATCATACCAAGCACAAATGAATTTTGTTACTGAAATAGCTTTGCTGTCTTCATACTTGGGAAGAGCTGGAAAAATTGGTGAGCCCACAGGAATTTGTGATACCAAATTACTTAGTAAAACCAAGAGCAGCCTGTGAGGAACTAGAAAAGTGACTATACTGGATTTGCAAGTAAAATTTGTTCATTTGCAAATTAAATTTAGTGTTCAAAATTGTAAGATAGTGCATAAGGGAAATTTTATTCCTCAGAAAACAGCTGGTATGTTCTAAATCAAGGATGGAATGGCTACTTTGGAAATACACCAGGCAGAAATTCTCCCTGAGCTGCCTGCAATGCTGGAGATTGAAAACTAAATAAATAAATTGCATTAAAATACATACAAAATGAGATGAGGAGTATTACTAAGTCTATTATAATATCCATTTTGAGAAGCATGGTGAAGCCTTCGCCCCAAATGCATATTCAGATTTGGACCATTGCAGAGTTAGCCCCAAGCAATCCAGTTTCAGGTGGCTGCCCCATGGCACTGCACACATGTAGGCTGTCCTCAGTGCTGTGGCAGCAGTGGGAGGCTCAAGGGTGGCCCCAGGTTTGGAGCACAGCTGTCTGCGTGTCCCCGTGCTGGCACAGTGGTTGGGCTGCAGGGCTCTGCTGCAGCAGAGGAGGTAATGCCTAGGCTGTGTCAAGTCTGCCAGGACAGAATGACTCTCCAGAAATGTTTTGACCAAAGTTGAGCTAAGAGAGTTTATTCATCCCACACTTTGTGCTGGGAGGCTGTGAGCCTGGTGTCTGGAAATAGAAAGACTTGCTGTGGTAAGAAGGCAGGGGTGCAGGGTCCCTCTCTATGCAGGCACTGGGGAGGAGGGAGCCCTCAGCTAGGCACTCCACAGTATTTTAATTAGACCCCAGTTAGCTTTTCTTCCCTGGGCTGTGAGGACTTGAAAGTACAGGCAGACAAACCAGATTTCTAAAAATGGATGAAAATACTTAGGGAAAGGACTTCCATGCGCTAGGAGACTAAAAGATGACCTTGTTTATCACAGGGATGGGAGGTGGAGGAGCAGTTCAAAATGAGGACTCGTACAGATACTGTAAAAATCTTACTTTCTGTTTTTCAGTAAATGTCAGGCAAATTTTAATTTATTTTAAAATTAACACTTGTTTCTATGATGCTAACAGATGTGACAGCTAGCATCATTAGATAATTTTGGGGCAAAGAGTGAAAGAACTTTTATGTGGGTAATGGGAAGACTAACATTTGTGCTTTTTCCTACCTTAGTATACTTTCCTTCCCTAGTGTTTTGCTTATTGGGGTATTTTTTTTTACTTTAATTTTCTTTTCCATAACTGGGTCTTATGAACTCACCTTCTCATAGATGATGTCTAGGAAGAAAATTCCCATGTGAAGAATTTGTTCCACAATTGTCAACAGACTGCTGGATTTTCTTCTGTGGTGTCTTGCTCTGACCACTACCAGAGATAAAGCACCAGACAGTATCCAGATCCCTATGGCAGCTTTTATGTAATGGTAGGTATTTCCATTAATTTTCCCTTTTTTCACAATTAGCTAGGTATTTGTGACTCTGGCCTCAATGTAGTTCACTCTGTGTCTGTCCCTGGCTGGACTCATAATATGCTGCTCATAAAGTGCTTAAAGACCAGTTTGGAATGTCACATAATGTAAAGGTAGTTTTTTGTTTGACTGTTTCATACTTGCAGTTTATGTAACTAAGGTGTGTAAAAGACTTTCATGGTTCCTTCAGGTTTCTAAGGGCAGCACAAAGTTTTGATTCTAAGTTAAAAATCCTTTGAGGCTTTATGGCTTGATTAGCTCTGCAGTCATTTCTGTCCCTGTGTCAGCTTTCATCCAGACATCTCTTTGAATGCTTGAACTGGTATTTTTTAGATTCCTGGATCTGGTGGTTCATTGCAGGCCACATTAGTAGAAGGTACTTGTATCCTGCTCTAAAGGGAACTTACTGAACTTTACAATCAGCTGAAGCTGTATTTGAGGTGTTTTAATGAGCATTTTTTGGTTGAAGTAAAGCCAGAAAAAATGCAGCTTGTTTTGGAGCCTATGTCATTTTGTGTTTGACTCAAAACATACACTTTTATATTTCTATATATCCAGAGATGTTACTTGTCCTATTTATAGCTATGTTGATTTGGCACTGCCTAGTTTGTGGTAGTGGGGGAGGGCCACTGAAGTGGCTTCTGTGAGAAGCTGCTAGAAGCTTCCACCATGTCCGACAGAGCCAGTTTCTGATGGCTCTGAAGATGGACGTGCTGCTGGCCCATTAGAGATGTGATGACATACTTCAGAAGAAAATCAAAACAGGACCGGGCAGTTTTTTCCCAGGAGTGGTGAAGTCTGCCGCTGGGGAATTCAGACAGAAGGGCTGCAGACAGACGGGCAGAGCGCCTTGCACGAAGGGAGGCGTTCACGGCACCAGCGCTGCGGCGGCTGCCGCTGCCTGCTCAGCTGCGGTGGGGCCGCCGGTGAAAACAGGGAGCGACTCTGGCACAGAACCCAGGCGAGATCGACCTCTCGGCACTGCAGGATCCTGCAGAAATCTTTGAATTGGTGGAACTTGTTGGCAATGGTACCTGTGGGCAGCAGTTTTTCTTCTGGTCGGAGGAGGAAGTGAGGACATGGGAGGGAAAACACGGCGGCACCAAGGTCACTGGGAAAAGAAGGGGAGGAGGTGCCCCAGGTGCTAGAGCTGAGATTCCTCTCCAGGCCGTGCTGAGGACCATGGTGAAGCAACTGTGCCCCTGCAGCCCATGAGGTCCGTGGGGGATGCAGAAATCCACATGCAGTCTGTGAGAAAAGCACTCACAGCAAAGCAGGCGGATGCCAGAGAAAGTTATGATCTGGCGGGAGACTAGAATAGAGAGAGAGGGCCCCTGCTTCCAGAGCCAGAGGGCCCGTGCTTCCAAACTAGAACAATCTGTCCTTAGAGGACTGCACCCCGTGGACAAGTGACCCACGCCACAACAGTTTCAAAAAGATTGTTTGTCCATGGGAGGGACTCACATTGCAACAGTTTTGGCAAGACTGCTGCTCAGGAGATTGAAGCCATACTGGAGAAATTCACAGAGAACTGTCTCCCATGGGAGGGACCCCACGGCATAGCAGAGGAAAGACTCCTCTCCCTGAGCAAACAGAAAAAGATTTCTGGTGACAAACTGACCAAACCCCCAGGCCCTGTCTCCATGCGCTGTTGGTGGGAAGGAGGGAGGGATGGGAAAGGAAAAAGGTGTTTTAAAGGCTGATTTTACTTCTCATTATCCTCCTCTGTTAATAATAAATTTACCTTATACCTTTAAATTTGAACCTGTTTTGCCCTTGGAATGTTTTCTCCCAGTCCTTATCTCAAGTCATGAGCCTTTCATCAATTTTTTCCTCTCCTCCACCCAACTGTAGCAGAAGAGGGTAAGCTTCTTACGCCTTGTGAAACGGCTTTTGTGGCTGCCAGTTTCAAACCACGACAACAACCAATCAAGAAAAAGCAGTCAATCAATAAAGTGTGTTCAGCTCCCTAAAAGAAGGAGATGAAAACAGAATCTTAAGGAATACAAAAATATCACGCACATTTAGCACAACAGTTGGATCAATTAACGTTTGGGAAAAATAGTGCATTTCATGGACAACTGAGAGCTATTATAGCTGAATTAAAGCACAGTTTGTGCTGAATTATACAGCATCCCCAACAATTGCAGCAATGTTTTGCCTTTGAAAGAAAAAGTAAACTCTTAGATTTTAATTTTTTTAAATGGAATTCATTGTAGGTAAGCAAAGTACCTTGGAATGAGTAATTGGGATAAATGAGGATAGATTTAATTGGTATACAAGTGAGGTGCTGAAAAAGGTGTGCATGTGCTTATGCTTCTGTGTCTGGTTGAGTGTACTTGTTGATTTTCTAGAATACACAGGGTGTTGAGAAAAACACTTGGAAACATAAAAACTAGAAATCAATGTTGCTAATTTTCTGTATTTAATATACAATACTTACTGCATTTGTATTCATTTTACATTTTTTAGATAAAAGAAAAATATAGCTAGAAGGGTGAAGCAGTTTTAAATACAAAACTAATTTTTTGCCTTTTTACTTTTCAATAATTTGGGAACTAAAGAGAACTAGACACTGTGAAAAATTTTATTATATTGATTTTCATACTGAACCCTCAGCACCCAACAATAAATACGCAACTTCACTTTTCTTGCACTGCCAGCAGCAAAACGTTCAGTTCCAAAGGACTGTAATTCTGATATAATACATTATTGATAAATTTCAGTGTGCCTTAATTTAATTCTGCTGTATTGACACATTAGTTTTGCAGTCAACCATCTTTACAAACTTGTAAAAGCTAAAGAATATGTTAATACGGTAAGGTGCATGCTCCAATGAACTTCAATGCAGTCAACGTAAAGTAGCCCCAGCTGAGGGTGTTCTTAAAGAAGAAAGCCCCATAGGGTGAAATTTGGGACACAGAGCAGGCATGCAGTTAGATCAAAGGGCTTTGTTTGAAAGCTTGCAAAGGGAGCTCTAGAGTTTCCAAAGTGTCTGTGTTACTTCCCAGCCATTCTGTACAGCAGAAACATACTTTTTCCCAATGTGTATATGGTAATCAGCAGCTGTGCAAGAAGAGGAGAGAGTCTGCAAGATTTCCTGTACAGCAATGGTGCAAGACTTCTACATACCACAGTTCACATGCTGTAGCCCCTTGATGTCATATTGATGACTAAAAGGTAAACCAGTATATTTGAGTTACAATTCAAGGAATTGCTGTTACATTTTTCTGTACCTCTGCAGGTGATACTGTATTTCACACACAGGTGATTTTAATGCTGAATGTAAAGAATGTAAAGAACACTGACTAGTAACTACTAAGCACACAGAATAAAAAACAAAATGATGCACCTTTAAAAGAAACAGTAACACACGCACCTTTTCATGTTTGTACCCTGATTAAAAGAACATCATGAATTTCAAGTATGAAATGATACAGTGAAATCATGTCCTGTGAATAGGTATCAATGGTAGTCTAGGTAGTACAGTTTGCACTGTAGGTAACTTTCCATCTTGCAAAACAGAATCCTACTGCATATGTAGGTAAAGTGACTTGAAATGCTAAAACCTGACATGCCAACTGTTGCACTGGTATAGACTGACACAATGCTGTAGAAGTCAACAGGACTATGCTGATTTTCACCAGCTGAATATATGCCCTAAGGTGAATGAAGAAACGTATTCCAAACTGCTTTGCGTGCTTTCCTTGAATTATCAAATCCTAGACAACTCCAGAGCAAATGATATCTTATTACAAAAAAGGTGAAAAAAGAGAGAAAAAAAGAATCCAAACAGCATAGAGGCTGCTTTACTTTTCTGAATTTTTTTTTTGTGAAATTATACTGAGAAATGAAGGTACTGAGAGAGATTTTGATTTTTTGATTTGCTAATGGATGTTGGCCTGATGTAATATCAATTAATAAAGTTACTCTGGATGTGTCTCAGAAGCTGTCGTCACTGTTCATAGTATTCTGTAAACCTGAAACCACGAGTTTAATAATGCCTTTTGAGAACATAACTTATCTTGAAGATCCTTAAACCAGTATCTCGTGAGAGTTACAAACAGGCTTAACTTTATATGACTTCTGTTAACTTCAGTGGGATTTGTACAGGTAAGGTAGGCACACATGGAGCAGTGAGAACTGAATCTTATTTCTGATACATTTCTGTACCAGCATCCTGCTTTTCTCCACATATCCCAATGCCACTAAGAAGTGCAATTCTGACTTTTTGTATAAAAAAGCAATGAACAGAAATTTTTAGAGAAATAATGTAACTAGAGTTATGATTTTTATCACACATTACAATTCATATAGTATTCTTGCTGATTTACTAAGCTTAAGTATCTTTATACAGACCTGAGCTGCCTGACGCTAAAATTTGTAGACTTACAAGGTCAAATTCTGGGTTTAATTTAGCTGTAGTCAGTGGAATTACAAGAGTAAATAATGCTAAATGGTTTTAAATACTTTGAATCTCCAACCCTATTTAATGAAACTGCCCATGCACAAAAAAAACCTCAAACCAACCACCACCTAAATTTGCTGCCTTTATGCTTTTGTTTAGGCAGTAATCTTACTTCAAGCCCAGATGGGCAACTTTATCACTGCAGAAAACTTTCTTCAGTCACAGGATGCTGCACAAACTTGACCCCTGGCTTAAGCATCTGGAGTCCACAGATACCTGCTGGGCCTTCTACAAACAAACTAAAGCCAAAGGCAGCCTATGTAATGTTTTCTAATTTTAGTTACTCAGACAGCTCCCCCCCATTATGTGTAAAATTAGCTCTACAATAGCATTTCAAAGTAATCTGGCTATTCCTTTACATATTAATACAAACAAAAAAATGCTCTAAAGCATAAAAAATACTAAATCTGAACATACTAGCTGCAAAACTCAATGCACAGTATGACGCTTATTTATGAATTTTTCAGACTGATCTATCTTCCTGCCTCTCTAAGAAGCTAGCTTCACTTCAACAACCAAAATGTATACTAAATGCAAATAAACAATAAAGCAGCAAGACTCAACACTTTTTTTCTTGCAACTATCCTTTCACAGGACTAACATGTTTTCATACAAAATAATATACTAAATCATAATAGCAATAATTTAATGTCAAATAACTTGAAGATAAATGTGTCCACATTTTCAATAAACACACCCCATTTACTGGTGTCTTGGTGCTGTTATTAACCTTGTGTCCTCACAATTACAGTCAGTTACTAAAGGAAAGCCTTTTTCTGCAAATACTTTTTGTGAGCGACTACACTCACACGAGTAAGCCCTCTCTGCTCTGTGGGACTGCTCAGCTGAGGTACAGTATTTGTGTCTTTGCAGACCTAGGCCTTCAGACTGAAGAGTATCAAGCTAGTGAGGAAGTACAAATATACACTGTAACACAGAAAGTAGAAGACAGACATACAGATGAAAGCACCCCGTGATGCTTTTGGGAGTTATAAACATCATTTCCAAAGTATACAGTTCCAACTTGTAACACAGCATTTTGAGGGTATAATTTTTCTTTAACTAGAGTATTCAAAGACATTATACTTTTAAAGCTGTTCAAAG
Source organism: Bombycilla garrulus (assembly GCA_013400315.1). Taxonomy (NCBI): domain Eukaryota; kingdom Metazoa; phylum Chordata; class Aves; order Passeriformes; family Bombycillidae; genus Bombycilla; species Bombycilla garrulus. The sequence continues at coordinate 299,612 of VXBU01008178.1, forward strand.
TAATGCAGCAAAATATTATATTAACAAGTAAATTCATATGAGATTCAAGGGCAGATGTAGATGGCTTAAATGAATTGGAATGAAACGGATGATAAATACATTAATCTGAATGCTTGTAAAGAATTTACAAGGAAATTAAAGACTGCAAGGAATGAATTAATGTTCATCTGTGGGCTTGGTTTTAGTGCCAAAATGATACAGCATTGTGCAGAAAACAGATTCTATTGGAAAAATAAATGGCACCTTTATATTTTCCCTATTTTAAGGGTATTAAAATGTGTTTCTTGGCCTAGCAGAAAGGACTGCCTTGCCTATGAGTGGCGCCTGGCTAAGAGTCCTTGAGACTCTTCCAGTCTGTGTGTCAACTGGAACTGGCTCTCCCTTCTTACCGAAAAGCACCATGATAATGTAAACTTAGCTCACATTGCTGTGACTCCAAGAGGGTTGTAGGAAGGGTGTTCAATCTCCTGGCAAAGAGATTTTGAACACCGTGAAGAATGACAGGTTTCTCACAGTGCTTTATGGAAGGCAGATGCCGTGGATGTTGAATTCTGTTTGTTGGAACTAGAGACAACTTCACTCTCATGACCAGTGGCAGGACTAGAAGCTGAGTCAGGGGGGTTTTAAGCTGGATATCAGAAAAAGGTTCTTCACCGAGAGGGTGACTGGGCACTGGAACAGGCTCCCCAGGGAAGTGGTCACAGCACCAAGCCTGGTTCAGACAGAGTTCAGGAGTTCAAGTTCACATGGTGTGATTCTTGGATTTGCACTCAATGATCTTGATAGGTCCCTTCCAACTCAGCATATTCTATTCCCTTAATATTGACCACCACAGAGTGATGGCCTGTGGTGGCAGGCCACCACAGAAAGTGCCACCACAGAATATTTTCAGATAGTGCTGGCCTTCTCTCTTTTTGAGATGATAAACTATAAGGTAATGGTTTTATTTTCAACTAATTATACATAATAGAAAGGAGAATGGCAGTAGAGAGGCGAAATAAATCAAATCAAAACAAAACAAAACTGGAACACCACAGGGTTGCTAGACATCTAAACAGAAAAAGCCTCTAATCTCATGATGCTGTAGTCCTTCTATCACGTTCTGATAGGTAACTTCAGTTCAAAATGGCAACCAACACTTTCACACAAGCACATCCCCCCCGAGCTTACTAAAGCCGCCTTCTACAGCCTCACACCCATGAACTTCTCAGCATTCCATTTCTGATGTACATTTTTGTTGTAGGTGCAACCCATGGTTACAGCCATCTTTCTTAAAAGGGGCTCCAAGACAAAAGTCCCTGCAAGAAATCATGGTGGGTTTTGGTCTTGCTAGAAGAACACTTATTTAACCAGCATGCTGCAAATTCAGGCTACATTTTAAACCCAGTTTGGTGGATTATTTTCTATCACAGATGAATGATTGTTTGAGATACGTATAAGCTACCTGGAATAAAACATTTCGTCTTTTCCCACAGATTATTCAGAATTTAGTATCATCCCTTTTGTGTAGTGGGAGAGTTTTCTTAGGGGAGTTCTTACATCACTGCTGTTTAAAATGCAAAGTCAACTGTCATAGAAACAGTAAACATACTGTCCCCATTAGATCCAGGGAAGACTTTTCCTCAGAATATTTTGGTGTTTAAGATCTGTTTGTGCCTAGTACTTGTGGCAGGGCTCTGTACTTTACACTGCCATAGCCACAAGGGAAGGAATGAGCTTGATTACCTACATGAACACAACCTATCTTGAGAGCTGGGGACTGTTGCACAGTTGTTCCACCCTATGCTGGGAGGAATCCTCTCCCTGGGAATAGTGATCTCGGGGAAGGCGAGAGGAAGCAGGGTAAGAAGTAGGAGGCTGGCATTGCTACTTTTGTATCCATCTAAAGCTTCTGTATAACAGGGTCATCCTTTTATGTTCTTGTAAAAAAGAACATCACAGACAGCTGGTTCAGGGATCTTCTGTACTTAGGAAATGACCTTCGGAATTCAAAGTTGTTTTGGCTGATCAATGGAACATTACGTTTTATGTGTTCTAGCTCATTGCTTTGCTTGAACCAGAAAGAGTGAAAGTAGCACACATTTTGCCATATTCTACTGTACTACTTCCCTGTTCCAAACGAAAAGCAAGGAAAATCTAGAGTACAAATCACTGGCTGGCTGAGACTGGAAGCTGCAGAGTCACAAGGCAGTAATTATCTCACACCTACTTCAGTGTTAGTGGAAGCACCAGCAGGGTCAGATACAAATGACAGGTAATTGTCGCTGCAGTGAGAGGAAGCAGGAAAGTTGGAAAACAGCTGAGGAATAGACTCCTCAGAGCTTCCTTCACAGTGTCACAGAAGGATGAGCTGGCATAAGGAAAGGACTGCTTGAGTGGCTGAATGATCTACCACTGTATGTATCTAACAAAACTCAGAGAACTACTGCGGAGAATTAGATGTTTCCTATCCCTGGAACTCTGAAGTTTGTCTCTGTGCCAAGCCTAGTTGCTCATGCTTAATGGAAGGACCAAAATTAGCCACTCTGTGCCAACACTTACCCTGCCACCCATGCACACAGGTTGGACACAACAAAATGCCATGCAGGCCTCCTATTCTGCATTTTTGGAGCAGACATAATAATAGTTAACAGTAACTTTCCTGTTGGCAGAGCAGCTCAGAAAGCTCATTCATACTCTACAACCTACAAAAGTCTTTTCTTTTCCCACGGCAGATGATTTTGCATTATTATTTGCACTGGGTGTTGGACAGACTGGCTAAACCCTCAGACTTGCTCCTGTAAGATGTGAACCACCTGGACTGATCCAGCAAACCTGGCATGTGGATAACCTTATCAAAATCCAAGTGTGCAAAACCATGCCATTTTGGATGACCAAAGGATTTTCAATTTGCAGCAGGAGTCAACTTCTAATGCACAACATGGCACACTAATAGACACTGTCAGTGGCTCTCCTGCAGCAGAGCTGTACATTCTCCAATGTCTGCAGCTGAACTACAGGCACTGTCTCTGTGGACAGCTTAATCTGCTGTCAAGCTGTCTCATAAGACTTTTTTTTTATATCTACCCAGAAAAAGCTCAAACTTATGCAAAATTTAAAAAAGAGAGCTGTTGCTATGTTGAAAAAGTACACTGGAACTCAAGACTTGAGCTGGCATAAGTATCTGGAACCCAAATCCCGTTCATGAGTCTTGCTTTATCATCCTACATGATAGGAGAAAACAAAACGATGGGATAAAAGTCTTCCCCCTATGTTTGTATGTAACTTTTGCATGTAGTCAAATTCACTTGCCAACTCTCCTACTCTCTGCCCATTTTTTCTCTTTCCATCACATCACAACTTTCCTCCTTCATCTAGCTATTCAAAATCAATCCTAACATTAAAGAACTGGGGTTTTACTTTTTTAAAAAAAGTCTGAGAATTAACATAACATGATGTATGTGTGAAACATGGAATAAAATGAAGGGCTCCATGTCGTTGCACATTGACTTCAAACCCTTTAGGAGTAATTGTACAAAGGAATCTGTCAGTCTGAGAAAATTAATTTTCCATTCAGTAGCAGAGACTGTCCTCTGTCTGGATTTAACATGAGCCTGTCAATGCAAGCAAGTATCCATGTGAACACTAGAAAATGTCTTTTTTTCAGGAATGTGGATGGGTTTAAGGTGCAGAAAGCTAACAGTGTCAATGTGAATCTGGCTTGCTCAAACATGGACAGTGAGTTTGAGGGCTTTACAACACATCCTTGTAGGCACCAAAGTAAATCACAAGTTTAATATGATGTGTTTTCTCATCTCCTTTCAAACAGTACAGGTTGCTTTAGTGCAAATGAACATTTAAGTGGTAGCTTGAATAAATTCATACTTGGATGCTTTTCTTCCATAAAACCCTACCAACTTTGCAAAGTCAGTGAAAAAGCATCAGCTTCAATGCATATTTAATAAACATTCTTTGCATTTACATCTCTCACATCAAAAATATGCTCCTTTTCACTCATCCTGACAATATTTTCCAAATAGTTCCTTAAAAATCTCCTTTCTTATCTTTACCAAGTGTCAGCTGTTTGTGGGCACTTTCTTTTTTTTTTTTTTT
>VXBU01008178.1:303746-431480 GCA_013400315.1 Bombycilla garrulus
ATTTTGTCTGATCCTTTCTGGAAACAAAAAAAAATCTGCTCTACCACAATCATTAACAATCAAAAACTATACCAGAAGTTCTTTTTACTTTCTCTAGCCTTGCAAAAGTCTCATTAACATTGGTCTGGATAAAACCCATCAATATATCCCAAAAATAGATAAAATATGTAATGTGAAGGGAAAAAGACCATATGGTTACAAAGTTTTGATTTAACTTTGCTGTTTTGCACAGTCTTTCAATAAAGGCTGGAAAACTGAATATTGCAGAAGCTTCCACATGACTTTTGAGTCAAAGCAAATTTTCCACTAACTTTACTTGCAGTGACCTTGGCTTTTTCTGCCCAGAAAGTGAAAGACTCATCTAAGAATGGTGCTGGTTAATTTTAGTTTCTGATGAGTACATGAAGAACTGATGGTATCTACTCGGCCTGGAAAAATCACTTCTGAGAACAAGTTCCCACTTGATTCCGTTCTGTTTGGGTGCCTATCACTGAATTAAAAACATACACATAATTTTTCAGGAATACTTTTTAATGGAAAAATAGATGAGTTTCAAGATTTTGAGTGTTACAGCTAAAGTAATGATTTTCAGCTGGATTCTCCAAGAGTCTAATGAGCCATTTTTCATATTATTTGTGCACACTATTCTTAAGTGGTCTTTATGGTTCTTACATTGTATGCATATTGCATATCAGTATGCAATACTTGCTAAGCTTCAAACGAAAGGGAAGAAACAACACTTGGCAGAAGTATGTCAGTTTGTATGTCTACATCTTTCTTCTTTTAATGACCTAGTTAATTAAAATCAATGAGAAAGCTTCTTTCTCTTTTACATAAATTATTGAGATTTGATGGTTGTAGGGTGTAGTCCAGAAACTAGAATTATATTACAGACATTATCTAAAAATTTGCAAGACACAGACAGAAAATAAAACAAAAAAAACCAAACAAACAAACAAAAAAAACCCCCCAAAAAATAAAATAAAATAAAATAAAATAAAATAAAATGCTCACAAATAAAACCCCAATTTGAGTCATACAGCCTGTTAGACTGTTAAAATTGTAGTCATATTTTTGTATATCTAAACTGTACTTGCACAAAAAAAAGGATATGAAAATAAAACTTGGAAGCTTAAACATATAAAATCCCATTTAATTTTCTAGAGATTGTTTCTGAATTTTTTTTCTTTGTTGAAAGTAACCTGTATACTCAAGGCTTAGTAATCAAAAGGAAGTAAAAGTATAGCTTATTGGTAGTCAGTTATTGAAAAGTTCACCTCTCTGTGAAAGTAAAAATATATTTCTTAAAATTTCCCCCACTAATACAGTTTGGAAAAATGCTTTTTCTAACATACAAGTTTCAAGAAAATAATTTACACATTAAAAAAAAAAGTGAAATCCTGTTAACATCAAAAAGATCTTGATATTTAGAAGCAGTTTTGAAGCAATAAAATAAATATGTTAGGTTCCTAAGCTTGCAATCAATTCAAGCTTCAAGCATAAAACAAAATCACTCAAATAGTCTAGTATCTTCTAATTCACATTGTATATAAAAGTCAATCTATTCCTGAACCTACCGTATATGAAAAATACTAGCCAAGTGGTTCTATAAAACAGAGTTCTCAGAATAAACTTCCTCATTATTCAAATGTGTCTTATACATGGAACATAATTAATTTATGTGGCCTTTTAAACCAAACTGTGTGGTTTCTGATTCATGTATGTATTTGATGACTGATGTGTTTTCAGTTGTGAGTCAGGTAAGCGCTCCAAGTTTGCTGGCTAAAAGACTCAAACAGCATGTTTTTTCTTTATTTTCCATATTGAAGTTGGACTAATACCTAACAGCAGAAATAATTATATGTCAAATAAAACATGCTTCTCAAAGACAGTCAGTGAACCTGTGAAAAGCAGCAAGGCACAATATTTTCTTCTTATTCACCGAAACAACCACTGAGTATAAAAACCAAGAGCTACCATGCTGGAAACCCTCCCCTATGCAGAAGATGTTCAAATGCTGCAGTTTAGTGATTCCTTTCATTAAAAAGGCTCTTTACACATAGCCCTAAATTTCATTTTTTTTACAAACATGACGCCCTCATTTTTTGGTGTGTTTTAGGACAGAAACAACAGGAGAAGATGCTCTATTATTGATCATTGTGGACTAACAGGCTGAAAGAAACCTGGAGTGTGGCCACAGCCTACACAGAAGTATGCACAAATCCTATTTTTAGAATTTTACTAACCACACAGAAGGCAACACACGGGTACACAAAACTAAGCCTAAGCAAGGAAGAACACAAAGTTCTCGTCTCTTAGGCTGTGGGACTAAAAGAAGCAACATTTAGTAATGGAGGGGACATTGACACTGTGTAGCTATGGAAAATTTGGAAGAATCTTGCTGGAAATAGCACCTGTGAGCATCACTGAAATCACTGTGATCACAGCACCTGTTTACATAAGGGAGCTGAAGGAGACAAAAGGGAAGGCTGGTGTGAGCATGGACAAGGGGAAGAGAAAAGGGCTGCACCAGATGGATTTCTATGGTTCAGCAATTAGCACTTCACCGGCTGGCTGTGGTGATTTTCTTCCTTGGCTATTTGGTCTGGTTTTTCTGCAGAATTATGTAGTAGGGATTAAAAAAAAANGGGAGATAGAAATTTCTCCTTTCATTACTTAGAACACCCTGTTCTTTGCTAAGAAGAGCACAGTGCCTGGCTGTGGGTGTTCTAGGAGCTATACTTAATACATCTTTTGTTATTCAGCATTTTTTAGCTGCTGTTGAACCACTCCTGTAGAAGAAAACACAGGCTTAGATAGCACTAAGAAGAATTGCACTCTGAAATCTTATTTAAAGGTGTACAAGGAGTTTTCCTCACAGCACTTTCTTTTTCACTTACACAGTTCCTACATCCTACACATATGGCAGTAATGAGTACAGGTACTAAATTATTAGAGCTATACCAGTAATATAAGAAGAGCAAGGGCATGGGTTTGAGCACAGTCCCACAGCTGTCTGTGCTGTCCAACTCTAAATATGATTCCTGGCATGGTATTAGCCAACGACAGTGCTTTGCCCAGCCAGAGAACAGGCTTTCTCAGTTTACTAGTGTAAGTGAAGCCCCACATGGTTTGGCAGGGAAGACTGGAATATGATTAAGCCTATGGCATGTCAAATGGAATTTCTTCCTGAAGAGATTTGGAAAAGGAGGTAATTTGAAAAATTGTTGGTCCTTTGAATCCAGGCCCTTGTTACCACAAGGACCCCATTAGAGAAATATTTTCCCTAACCCTGCCAAGATTCTTAGATTTCTTGGTTTTGTTCCTGCCATTCCCACTGGAAAGATGTTCTGGAATATGAGTATTAATGCATCCCTTTGCAAACTGTTCTCCTGAATACTCTCATTTATAACCTGATCCTACTATATTAGACAACATACAGCACCATGTTGCAGAAGCTCTGCTTCTGACTCCATAAGCCAGCCCGTTTTTTTCTGCTGCTTGCTTAGTTCTGTGATACAACAATTGGGAAATACTGCTCCAGTAGTTAAAATTCCTGATGATTTCCACATTCTCATTAGTTTTAGGGCCAACATTAACCTTTGGCTTGAAGTATTCTCTCCCCTCCTTTCTGTTTTCACCCTAATATAATATATCTACATTCAGCATCCATATTCTCTATTCTTTAGCTTTGCTAAGCTTAATAGAACAGATTCTTACATGGAACAGATGCACATTTCTATCTGAAAGTTTTAAGCCTAATTTAGAAAATATCATCTCCTCCTCTACATTTTCACCCTTTATTAGTTGGTGGAGAGCTCCGGGAGAGTTCCCTGAGCAGTTGCTGGGAAGCCACACCAGCTGAATGCCCTGATAAGGTACGTATGACAGATAGCTCCGGCTAGGTAAAATGTGGAATGTTTTCAAAAGTGCTAAACTCCGTAAAAAAACTTCTAATTGCTACTGTTGCAAGAGTCTCCGGACTTTCGGCTCTGTTTGTTGTTCTACTTAGTGTTTAAAAATTGTTAGCAAGTATTTCACACTGGCCCATCCTTCTCTGTAAATGTTAACAATTATTCACACTTGCATCCACTAACCCATACAGGAATAGCATTGGGACAACACCAATGCAGTGAGTCCGCAGTTCCCCTTGGGTGTAGGAACAAAGAGAGTGACAAAGGCAAGGCCAAGATTAGAAGGTTTGCTGCTGTGGTGTGATAGCTCCCTGGCCTTCAGCTTCCTGCTCACAGAGCTTCCTAAATTCTGATGTTATGGATCTGTGATATCTCTGTGTGCAGATGCTTTGTGCACGCTCTTGCCAGACCTAATTTGCAACTTGCCTGTTCATGCTGCTTAAGTTTTGCACAGTCTCATTCTGGGCTTAAAGAAAAGCAAAGGCCTCTGCATGCAAACACACAAGTGGTCCTTTTAAAATCTGGCTTGTTAAAAGCAGACCTAATTTAACCATGTATCACAAACTTAAATGTCTAACAGTAACAAAAAGCTTTATCCAGGAGAGAGATAAGATCCACTTACTATCCTAGCAGTGGACCATGACCCAGCCACTGCAGTACCTGAAACGGAGTTAGCAGTGAAGTTCGCCACAGGAGCGAGAGCCCTGCCTGTGAGGTGGCTGCAAGTTCCCTTGTCACAGCTGGAGAAGTTACACTGCCCAGCTCACTGCTAAGGACCTGCTTCTGCCAAGCATGCCGTGGATGAGGATAGAATGCTGGCCCACCACCTAGACAAGATGAAATAGAGACGAGGAAGAGAGAAGCTTAAGGGACTGTCACAGGAGTAAGCAAAGCTGGCTGCCTCACTTAGCATCAGTTATACTCATTGGACCAATATTTTCCCCCACGTCATTTCCAGGTAAATGCACTGAAGTCACGGTAGGGAACAGCTTGTATGGATTTAAAATATTTCTTTTTCCCCAGAACAGTATTAAAAAAATAAAAGTTTCTTCTCAAAATACTGAAAATATATTTTAGTTAAGGTAAAAATACTAAATATAAAAAATTTCAGGTAATATTTAAAATAACTGTGCTATAAAGACAAGTAAATTGTTTAGTTATTTTGACATTCAATAATGGCACATGAACCTTAGTGGAGAGGCATGTGCTGGTATCCCCACATGGTGGTTTAGCAGAGAAGGTCATGCATTTCTGCATAAAAAACAAGCCTGCTTAGTAAGTGACACGTGAGGGATTTTGAGCATTAATGTTCATGCACTTGTGATGCACTGGGGGATGTAGGTAAGGCAGCACAGTATAAAGAGTACAATGCAGCACAAATACTTCTCTGTGCTTATTACAGGTATAAAATTCTCTGCTTCTGAACCAGAAATATCTTTTCTATTTTTGTTTTTGGCTGACAATGACAACAGGTTGAAGGTGAAAATCTGTATTGATTTCATTGGCTCTGTTCATGTCTTTGAGCTGGACATCAGAAAATTATTTGGAATGAGATGAAGAAAATATGCTTGCAGCTGTTTCCAGGGGGGAATGATGGGTTAGACGATGGACTAGAATGTGTCTGCATTTCAACACAGAAAGACCATTTGGAAATTGAAATAGTAAGAACAGGACAGTTTTCTGAAACATGCACACAAACATAGCTAGATAATAACTTGTTTGTGTATGAAAAAACCTAAAAGCTGAGACATTTATTATGATCACCATCATCACTGTTATTTTTTATAGAGCAATGAAACGATAAATTAATTCATCCAAGTTTTCAAGTGGGGAAGCACCTGCATATATGCTATGAATGAACAGTAGCTGGATGTATTAGCACATGTATCAGTTAACTGCAGGTTGCAGAGATCTGGTATTTCAATGCCATTCTTTAAATATCACAGAATAATAATAATGAAGTACCAAATCATGCTTCAGCAGCTAGAGAGAGAGATCGCATCATATTTTGGCAGTGAGTCGATCATCAAACACTGGCAGCATTCAATATTAGGAGGATAAAATGGCAGCAAAACTGGTCAGCAGCTTCTCTTGGTCTGGAGTTTTCCCAGGTAGACAAACAAAACAAAAACAAAACAAACATAAAGCTGCAACAGGAGCAGGTCAAAGCCCTGGCCCTTGCATTGCTCTGATGAAAGTAAACTAGATTGATTTCCATGGATAAGCATATCACAATCCCAAAATGAAAGATAAGTGCATAAAACCTCCAAATAAAAATCTCGCTAGGACAGTTACGTGGTTTGTATGGACAGTGGCCTTGTCAGCTATATGTCTTGTTCATTTATGGTTCATCTTCAGTCAGCACTTATGATGCATTCACCTCACTGGAGTTTTGGCTGGATGACACGTGACAGTCCAGATTCTCCTTGAATTTCTCCAGATCATGGAAGTATGGGTGAGAGAGGGCAACATATGCAGATATTCTCTTGGCTGGGTTGAACGCTAAGCATTTCTGAAAGTATGAGAAGAAGTTAGTTTTAACTACAATGTGCAGGTAACAGTGCCATCATTGCATACATACATTACTGCATACCATCTTCAGTTCATTATCAGTATGAGACAAAACAGGGTCTCAGGAGGTAACCATCCATATTAAAACAAGCAGTGGGGTTGAAGTACAAGAGTATGGCCAACTGTGCTGGTTTGAGATTGATTGACATTTTGGTGGGCAGGTTCAAAAATACATGCTAGAAAATTCAACTATTCACATTTTATGAAATCCCAGAGTACAGGTTTTCTTGAATTCGCATGCACAGGACAGCCTTCATCTGTTTATGTTGTGTGTTCAGTTTCTCCCTCTCCTTCCTGGATGCACTTTGATGGCCCTCCTCCCAGATCTGTATCCCAGCCTTTTCCAGCCAGCAACTGAAATCTCTACCCCAGCCTTGCATTTATACCTTGTTCTTTATGTCATTCACCTCCATGTATTATTCTTCCTACTACTCTTGTCTAAGCAATTCCTAGTCCTACTTTCTTTTCTTGTATCAGAACTTCTATCATTTAACTTCTGAAATTTAATTCAGTGACTTCCAGTCCTGCTCTCCCCTCTCATCTGTGGCGCCCAGTAATCATCTCTTTGCCTAGAAGGAACAGATTTCTTTCCTACCTCACCTTCTAGGCACATATATTTATCTTGTTCCTTCCTCTCTCCCTCCCTCCATCATGCCTCACGGGCTCTGAGATCTAGGCCATATATTATTCCTTGCTGTTCCCAGAATCTAATTCTTGTCCTATGTCTAGCTTCTACTTCCAGGCTGTCAGCAAGCACAACAGATTTTTCTCGTAGCAGTGTTTCTCCCTTGTAATTTCAAGTGTCCAGACGTAGTCCAGCTTTCTACAGTTGGGAGCTGCCATCATGAGGACACTGCAGGATCATCTGATGTTAACACAACCTTGGCCAGAAACAGCAGTCCCTGAAGAGATGCATCAAGTCTTTCAGGAATTGCACTCCACCTAGCTCACATGAATCAAGATCTTCAAAAGACTTCCAGGGAACAAATTTAACTAGATTTCAACAATCACAGCAAGAAGCAAACTGATGCAAGGTCATTCCCTATATTCCATTTCAAGATTGAACTTCAGAACTGGGGTTTCTAATGTATCTATAACAATTATGGAAAGAGCTGTACCAGCCCAATTCTTTTGCTTCTGTTTAGCCTTGCCATTTGCAAAAGGCAATAACTGGTGAATTCCAAGTGTCAAGTTTTCAGCATTCAGTAGAAGGCTAGCAGATGTAATTTGCCACTATAGCCTATTTCCCACTTTATATTGGGTCCACTATGCCATAAAAAATGGTAGATCCATTTCTGTACTCACATCAGGCCAATACTGTAAGAATGGCTGCATCAGTGGCACTACAGTGGTCAGTAATGAGGATCTAATCATAAGGTCTAACCACAGATCAAGCAGATATGTCCCTGACCCAGTTTCCTAATCTTAGGCTATTCTTAGCTCTGACACCTCTTGAGCCAAAGGCATTGTCTTTGTGCTGTTGTTTCACAGATTAACACAAACTGTCTTATCCATTTTTGACCTTATTTTTACTAACTCCATTAAATGGAAGCATCATTTCTTTCTTGGCAAGTTTCATGCACAGTGGGAGCTATCAGTCATGTGAGGTAGGAAACAAGATGGGAGAGCTCACAAGAAGCAAGTCTTTGCCTACTTCATCGATATCTGGTACAAATTTTTCAATAGGTTGTGCGGGTCTGGAAGTAAAAGCATTTCTTGGAAGGGCAACATCATTAGGCCAGTCCTCTTCTTCTGGGAGTCCAATTACACTATGAAATGAAAAACATAATGTAAGGTCTGAACATTTATGCAGTCTTCCCTTCATATTTATTACACTGAGTGGCATTTTGTAAGTATTTCTGTTTAAATGAGCTTAAATGTTTAATTGTACAGTACTGCAATAATCTCTGTGAATAGAAGCTGATAAACATAGGCCCACAATGTGCTTGGTAGAAGTCATTTGGTGGGTAGCACAATTTTCTGGCTTAAGTCTCAATTTTCTGAGTCTTTTTATTGAAAAAAGGCTGAGTGCTTTAGAAAAAAAAAAGTTGCTCAGCTCTTGAATGGATGGTGCAACATATGTCACTCCAGGATGATTAAAAGCAGTAAGTTTCAAAGGGGAATTGCATGCAAGGATCTTTTTTCACAAGAATAGGGACTGAGAGAAGAGTGTGGGTCAAGATGAGGGTAAGGCAATAAAAGGGATGTTTCATAATGCTTCAAAGCTATGTGCGGTAATTGTTGCCGAAATTTACACAATTTATTTGCTTCACAATACAGGTTTTAAAGTCTCAATTTAGAAATGGAAAGGCACTTGAGTGTCTCTGTGGTTTTGCCTTCAAATGTATTTTAGTTTTTCTTTACTCTTTAAAAGAGTATTTTAATTTCTCTAAATATTTTATTTATTTTTTCTTTAAATTATAGAAGGTATTTATACTTATTAAATAATCATGCTGAGTTCTAAAACTCAAATAAATTAAATAGTAGGTAAACCACCAACGATGAATTATGTCTCATACATTTCACATTTTAGTCCAATGTTAATCTTTGTGGGGTTGAAAACCACTTTCTGATGGAAATTCTGGAAAAGATCATACATTATTTGTTTGGTTTCAGGAAAATTAAATTTTTATAAGCTGTAAAATTGAGATTTTCAATGGAAACGCTGACAGGGTAAGACAAGAAAGGACAGAAAAACAATGTCACTGAATATTTGGGCCTGCACGAAGGCCAGTGCCACTAGGGAGCAGCATTAACCTTTTTTCTCACCGCGTTTGTCCCAGGGCTGGATGAGGCAGTGGCCAGACACACAGAGGTAAATCACAGGTTCGACTGTAATGGAGTTACCCCACCTCTACCAATACGGATTTTAGATTGTAATTTGTCCACCTAAAATGCCTCTGGAAATGAATATTCCTCAAAATAACAGCATGGCTGGAAGGGCAAAGCAATTATAATCTCAGGACAATTAAATCCTGCTACATCTGGACGTATCACAGCTTTTGGGAAATGCTAAGTTGAATCTGTAGGAAAAATCACACCTGCCATTTATCAGGTGCAGTGTGGGTATGGGGCAGCCCCCTCGGCCACAGCAGTTCAAGCCTTTGGATTAGGTATTTCAGGATCTGGCCTCACATTAAATATAATACAAGATGGGAGAGTTAAGTATTTTGAATAACAATTCAAATGTCATTCAAATGTGTTTGGTTAGTCCCACTGTTTTTCATGACTGCATGGCAGAGCACAAATGGGGCAGAATGAGCACAGGCACAGGCGAAGCTAACGACAAGAAACCAGGAGGCAGCCTGTCAGAGAGGAGTGGGCTGGACAAGACAGGGTGGAAAGGAGAGACATTTTCAGTTCCACACATGTAGCCCTCAATAAAGAATGTCTGAGTAGCTGCTCCCACTCTAATGGTCCGGTAGCATCAGTGACTAAGCTTGGGAGCAGCCTGGATTAGTTTTACCTCCTGCCAAAGGTTCAGCCCTCGTCTTGAGAAATGCTGAGTACTTTCCACTCCCATTGATCAACATGGGAGACAAGTCTGTTCAAAGCACTGCAGTTCAGCCTGAAATCTATGAGGACATGCCACATGCCGGTAGTGTCCCGGAAAAGCAGGAAAATGTTTTGAGCCATGGATGAGGGATTTACCCTCATACATAGTGAAATTTTACTAACACAAATCACAGTGCATATGCAAAGCAAAGGCAGAACACAGCCCCATTATCTAAAAGAATGCATCAGTCCAGATTGCACAAAAATCCTGAAACTTCCTTCTGTCCAAACTGATCTCCAGAATGAGTCACTACTGTAGAAAGAAACAACCCTCTTACAAGAAGAGCTAGGCCTAACTGCAGGGGGTTCTCCAGCTGTGAAAACACAAAATAAACACTATTTGGAATAACCACTCAAAATCCAAGACAGAAACTTTTCAGCGATTTAGGAAGAACTATGCAAAGTAAGCAAACTCAATCTTTCTCTTTAAGTAGATGTGCAACAAGGAATTTCTTCTGAATTTAGCATGGTCTTTTCTTTTCTTAGTGAATTCTTTTCTGCACAGGTAATCTCAGCCCCTAGGGATCGAAAGAACCCTGCTGGAGGCTGCCACTAGCAGCTATGCATTTAATCCTAGCCCAGGTAATTTTCATTTTCCCATTAAATGTCATAAATGTCTTTTCTAATTGTAAAATGTGTTGTATGTATCAAAGCTGTCTTTATTGAATAAAGCAGAATATTGTAGGACTAAAGCAGTAGTTTTGTCAGAAGAAGAAGAAAAAGTAAACTTTAAGGACTGATTTTTCTGGATTGGGCAGGAAGAGATATTTAGCGCATGACAAATTAACCACACAAGTGAGTCACACACTCATCGTATGGTATGCAGGAAAAGGAAGTCAACTCTGAAATCAAGACCTGCAATTTAGGAACCCCACATCAAATAATGAAAATGTTTAGAAACAGATCTGTTATGATTTGAGAACTGGAAAATGGTTAAAGAGAAATTCATTATATTTGTTCAGTTTAGGCTTTTCTTAGAAATTTTACTAATTTCTAATTTACTAATCTTCTCTTTGGAATATCTTCAAGAAAATAACATTTTGGAATAATACATCTCACTCTCTCTCTGTGCTATCTACTTCTCATTTCATCCAGATCTCTGGATCCCTGCAGCCCCTTCATACAGAAAGGGAAGACAGAGGTGCAGAGGCAAACAGGAATTCGTTCTCTGGATTGGTACCAGCTCTGTATGGCTTTGATTTCCTAACTACATGGTATGTGCATCAGATCTTAAATTTACATGCCTCTTAAAAATGCCAAAATGTTACTTACTCTGAAGAGCTTTTCCAAGAAGTAGTAATATAATCCTACTTAATGATCACATTGGTAATACCAATAACTTAATATTGGATGAGAAATATTCCACCTAAGAGAGTTTAGTCTACCTGCCTCCTTAAAGTATTTGACGTATTTGAAAAACACAAACTTCCAGAACTGTAAAATGGTTTTAAAATAAAGTCAATTCATGTCTGAGGAAGCACATGTTAAAATGCTAATAATTCCCTCAGTTCTCACAGTTGCCTTCCAGACCAAAATATGCACTGTTAACAGGCTACACAATATATTTTAAAAGCTAACATATTTTTGGACGTTTCAAAGTTTTTCTGCAAAGTTGTTGCTGGAAATAATGTTAAAGATTTCAGCTTTAATGTACTCTACTATTGTTTTTTGCAATGCACAAAGTAAACAAACAAAAATAAAACCTCTATGTTTGTTTACATGAAGGGAATCTCTTGGACTTAACTGTTTATGAATATGTATGGATGGTACATGCACAGTATGTTTAAGGGACTTAAAAAGTCCAAACCCAGAAGTCTCATAAATTCCTGATGATGGCTATCAGTTTTGCAGAACTATATTCCATGTTGCTTTCTCCTCCCACTCTGACACAGAATACACGGAAATATCATGTTGCATACAGTAGCAATAGGAAATATGTTCTAGGAATACTTTGCTCTAGTCACGTTATTGCATAAAAACATGGCAAAGAAATCTCATAGCGTTTCAATGTTAAACAGATACTGACAAAAGGCAACGAGCTATTACTTACTCAAAGATTTTTCCTAGTTGATCAACATCTGAATTTCCACGGAAGAGTGGTCTGAAAAAATAAAAAAATGTTTTTAGGATGTGACTTGCTTTGATTAATGTAAATTCATATATGTCATTGACAGCTGCCCATGTAGGGTGAAAACGTGGGGTTTTTTTGAGACTTCGTATCTTCTGCTTCCATTCTTTATCCAGTCTGCGAGTGGACCTTTCAAGTTTCTATTAAAACTGGTAACAAAATGGGACAGATGACACATATTTTTGAATACACTACTTCTGAAAATTTCATTGTGCCATTTTGCACGAATGAAATAATTTTCCCTCGACTAATACTGTCCTATGAATTATATCATTAACAGAATAGTTTTCACTACAAAAAATACTCAAATAGCTGCTAAGAGAGACAAAAACAGAGTGAATGTCATGCAATTCATTAAAACATAACAAAATTAGAGACTAGTTATTATGAATATAAATTGAAAATTAAATTTCTTGTGTACTGTACATTGGAAATGTGCTCCTAGGTTTAAGGGGTCAAATAAATGACAATGGATTCATGAAGGTCTGTAAACAATGGGGTGTGAAACGGTACAGAATTTACCTTGAAGTAGAGGAATACGTCTGCTGCATAAGTAAAGATACATTCAGGAAAGAAACAAATTGTTAGGCTGAATGTCCAAAGGCTTAAAAGAAAACAAACAGTGACTAAAAATACTTTAAGACACACTTTTTCTTTTCAAAGTGCAATTTAAAATATTTTCACTCATCAGGTATGAGATGTTATCACTCCACAGCGCCAACGTAAAATATGAATTTCTGATTTGTATGGCAGTATGGCTATATTGCCAGCTTTGTGTTGAACTCAGTAAGGTGTGAACAACAGTGCAATTTTGTTTTGAAAATCCCAGGATATTCCAACATTTTACTGACAGATGAGTAAGGATCCAGCCAAGAATGAGGGATCTGTGAAGATCAGGCCACAGATATCGTGTACCATTTTGGTTCAACAAATGGTATATTACTCCAAGAAACACGACTCACACACTGCAGACTGAGATAGTAACTTGTGTCGACTTGACAGCCAGGCTGCCCTCTCTTCTGGATCTCGGTTCTCTAAGTACAGAGTATGTTGTAAACTCACGGTTAGAACTGTTCAGCTGAGACACAGTGACTTGACCAACAATGCATAATCCCATGCTTTCCCCGGCAGCCTTTGGTTATGGAGAAACACCCATTCTCCTGCCTCTCTCCACACACTCCTGTCTGATACCAGTCCTTGACACCTTGATGCCAAAGGCATCATTTCACTGCTGCTTTTTATAGGAGCAGATCTCTCCCATCTAGACTGCAGAACAAGGAGTAGTGAGCTATGGAACAAGGGGTCGTCAGTTATGGTCCTTCCCCTCGCACCGCCCATATGCAGGAGCAGGTGTAGGATCTGGATCTCCTCTTGCTAACTGTGAGTTAATACTGAAAAATGGCACTTTCCATCTCAACACTCTCACAAAGGCAGCAGAGCTCCATGTCACTGTGTGTCTCGTGGGTCCATTCCAAATACAGTAATTGACACAGAGCACTGTGACATTTCTTAGTTATACATAACAATCTCTAGAGAAATCTGGGCCACCAAGAAAAAGCAGCAAACTTGCAGACATGCTGTTCTTTGATGAACTAAATATGCATTTTGCCTCCTTTTTGTGTGCTGCCACTCAGGTCATGTCATATCAGCCCATACTCCAAACTGCTTTGTGCAGGGACATTGAAAGAACAATTTAATCAAATCTGACTTGAAACCATCTGACACGAGATTTGATCTGATGGGGTAAAATGTGGTAGCCTGTTACTTGTCCATAATGGGCTTTATTTATTTTGATTGTGAATAAATCATAAATAATGGGATGTTTTGCATCCCAGATACACATGATATTTACTAACTGTAGCCACTTTGACAAGACGATTGCAATTCAAACTTTGGGATTTCTGGTTTTTTTAAGCTTTAAGGTATATAGCAATACTGGCTTCTACAAAAACCCAAAGCCTAACCCACACAGACAAGAGCATCTTAGAGCATCTTCTGCCCTAAGTTTTCAGCCTGATTTTCAGAACATTCAATAGCTACAAGCCTAGCATTGCTTGTGGCAGCAGACCAACAGACACACTCTGTATCTTCTAAAGTCAAACAATATTACAACCTAAGACATTTTTTTAACTACTGCTTGAAATTATTAACATACAGTTACTTTGAATATTTAATTTTGGCTCCAGCATTAGAATATTGGGGCCCTTTAAACTAACAAAATCTACACATTCAAATAATTATATCTATGCAAATGGAAAGCTGATTTCATGTTTTAAAATGTATGCAGAACCTTGCATTAATGTGAAAGCCTGGCAAAGGCAGCCTTGTTCACAAATCACCTTAGGCAGTGTCATGCCAAAACAAGTAATTCTTGGGATTTTTAAGGAAGGTTTTTCCCATCATTGCTGCTGTCTCAAATCCACTAAGGGCTGAAGCAAGAATTTAAATTATTTTGAAAGTGTAATTATACAACAAAAGGTGACCTACCAACATACTTTGGTATTTCATCATAATGAAGTGTTATTAGTTCATCTTTCAGCCTCCTATCCATTCCACCATCATGACTACAACAGGATGCCAACTCCAGGTAAGGCATCACTAACATAATGAAATTTGCCTCGTGAATTTTGGCTCGAGGTTCAATTGGAATATTAGATGGGTGACTGGAGAAATAGATTCACCTAATCAGCAGCTGTATGAAGTTCTCATTTCACATTTTGGCACTAGTTAATCTTTTTTGATGACCTAACAGCTCTGCAAGTCCAGTACACATAAAAACTTTCACATCAAGATTTTTTAAAGATTCTTAAAGGTGGACATAAGCACTCCACTCCCATCACCTTTGAATTCTGAGCACTCAGCAGCCACAGAAAAGTAGAATTTCACCTTTGTTCTTGGTATCTTTCACTTGACTCATACACCCACTCACTCCCTGAGGTCTATTTACTCAAGCTTGATCCAGAAGTCCTTTCTTGAGTGTATGTTCTCTCTGTGATCCTAATCTGGGTAAGACTGGTTAAACTCTGGAGCCTGATTTTGTAGAATTCCTCCTTTTTTTTTCTTCAGGAAAGGCATGGAGCTGAGTTTGTGTCCTGTGACAGGGGATAATAGTCTGTCCTCTGTCTTCAAAAAACACCTAAAATCTGGGAGTATATGTATTTTAGGAAAGGGGGACATTACCATGGATGAAAGATCTATCCATGGGGATCTACTAGCCCTGTGCATGGTTCCTCAATCCTCTCAAACATCCCTGACTTTGGTTGATGCAAATCCATGCTCTGAAGCTTCCAACACCATTATTCTTCCTGAACACACACCAAGTAGGGAATAAGATGGGACAAAAAGATTTGGAGTGCACCTATGACATTTATTTTCCCTGTTTGCCCAGGAAGTCTCACATGATTCCCATGTTTGTTGGCTGCTGCTTCTTTGATTTTTCAGGCTAACAGAATGAGGAAAATGTTACAAGAAATATGCAAGTGTCCATCTTGTTTGGCTGCTCCTTCTCCTGGTCTTGGAGCTAGGCCATTATCCACTGCCTCTGGAATGATGCCCACTGTATGGGGGAAAAGCCTTTTCATGTCTGCTGTAGGACCAGAATGCCCATAGTCTACAGATACTAAGACAAGATGGAGGCACTGTATTACTTACACTGTCCTGCTAAAATCAACCCTCCCTGAGCCAATAAGCACGTAGCTCTGTTCCTGAGGTACCAAATGTGCAGCTGCACAATTAAATGGATATTAGCTATGAGTCTGCATTGTGAAAGCAGAAGCACAGGAATACCCTCTGAACATAAAGAAACAATTTTTTACTGTGGGGGTGATGAAGCACTGGCTCAAAGAGGTTGTGGACCCTCCCACCTTGGAGATATTCAAAAGCCATCTGGAGATGGTCCTGGGAAACCAGTTCTAGGTGATCCAGCCTGTGCTTGGACCAGATGATACCCAGAAGTCCTTCTAATCTCAACTATTCTGTAATTTTGAGTTAGTACAGAAATAAAAATACGGATCACAATGTAAGGTTGCAATGGAAAACTTATGAATCCTGAAATGTTACCATCTGCTTATAGTTTAAAAGGGCTTGCACCATTAGTTTTCTGGCCAGAAGGCTCTCATGCTTATATATGGCTGAACAAACTAGATTTAACCATTTACCAGCTTCAGGCTCTTTTTCTCTTGTCCGTGCCTTAGCTCATCATTTGCTCATGCTGAGCTTCACCTTCCTTGAATATATTCTTTCTATCTGAACTGGATATTACTGTCTGAAAAGCTGAGTACTTTGTTTCATAGACATTGTGTTTCCTATCCTACTCAGTAAAAACTGAGATATAAACATTTCTTACACAAGTCTCCACGAAAGAATTTTCCCTGGTGGAACTCTACAGACATGCAAAAGCCATTTTTTAAGTATTGTATACAATGACAATGCAATGACATGCAAGAGATAAATGAGTTTTAACTGTTAATTGGCCACATTACTTCTAGATTTTTATCTTCAGTCTTTGGTCTACAAAGCAAAGAGAATCTAAAACTTTTTCTAAGCATAAGGAAAGTTAGAATTTTCATAAAGATTGGAATTAAAGATATTGATAAGCACTGTTCTAGTCAAACTATAATGCAGACGCAAGGAAAAAAACGAATAAAACCACATGCATTGCAGCACAGGAAAAGATTTCTGCAGGTTTCTTGACAGTGACGGACATTTTTAACTAATTAGTGACATTCTGATTGGAAAACCTTTCCATTTCTGACATTGGTAAAATGGACAAATGGAAGAAAGGTCATGTGAAGAAAGACTCTTATGGAAGACTGAAAAAAAGGTAAGAAATTCACCTTCTAATCAAAGCATGTTACTGAGCTCTCATGACAGTTCTGGAATTGCCAATACAAGGGCTTCCAAAGCTAGATAAGCCTGGTATCTTTCCAGATATGGAAGAAATAACATACAAAATAACCACCTAGATTGCTTCTGCTAGTCCATTTGCTCTTTGTGGTGACAACAGCATATAGGAATTCCATCCCCTTCCTTGTTATCACAGAAAATTGGTAAGGATAATCTCTTAATGACAAACTTGAATACATACAATATTCTTAGTGAAAAGCCTGTATATTGGTGATCCATGTGTACTCAGTGAAGTCCTACAGGAACTCCCTAAAATGAGAAGAACATCATGGGTGGGAAGGGTACAACCTGATTTTTGGGCAAGTGGGGCTTAGACATTCTGCTTCAGAAGATGCTGAGAGTTTGTTTTGGGAAGAAGAGCAGTGAACTCAGAATAGGCAGCTGCAGCTTTGAAGGCATTACACAAAATGAGGGAGGTGTTGAAAGCCCATGATTATTTGACATAGCAAAGAAAAAAATGTAAAGAGAAATGGTAAAACAACAGTACATGGAAGCTGTACATGAAATTTTAGAATTTTATAATGTTGTAGCAGTTTAGGAGTTTGTATGTCTGTGTGTATAAGAGCAACAAACTGATGGTGAAGAAACTGAAAAAGCTAAAGCCAAGTAACATTTGCCAAGGAATACTGCATCAGGCCATGAGAAACTTGCCAAATTATATAGTCAGAGATATATTAAAAGCATGGGCTGGGCTTTTTCTTTTCATATTAGAAAATATGAATAGATGGTAAATAATTTTGTCAGATTCTTAGTTACTTGTTATGAAGAAAATATTTTCATTTTAAGAATTAGAACCATACATGACCTAAAACTGAAATTATGAGATGACTAGAAATAACATGATCTGGAGCGTCCTGTGGAAACCTTTATTCAGAGGGATTCAGAGCTGATTCCCAGCCACTCTTGCTGCTACCACTGTTTCTCTTTGACAAATTGCCTGCCCAAGCCTGTACTACAGGTATGAAAAGAGAAAGTAAAGCAAGGGGAAAAAAAAAGTATCACCTTTTAAAGATAAAGATCATTGGCCTTTCTGGTATGTAACATGAATAAGGTGCAATATGAAACTTTAATCTGAAAACAGGCCATGCTGACAAGATTTCACACTCTGGACAGTTACCCACTTCCAGTCACAAGTCACTTGCCTCTGCTGTTGTGTAATTCAGAGTTCTCATTTTAAACCTAACATTTTGTGTACTTCTCTCTCTCTCCTTTCCCTTTAATAATATCTCTGTGTGGGTGGGTGCCAGACACTGCATAGGAAGAAGTTACTTCATGTAGAGGTTATTATACTTGATCATAAATTGCTCAAAACTTCTACAAAACTTATCTTCTCTCCTCCAATAAGAAGAAAGATGACATAGATAAACATTATGACTGAGGAAATACTCTTCAGCTAAAATCTGACAGAAACCAGATCAGCCATCTTGAATTGCTCATTTTAGTCTTTAAAAGCCCCATTTCTTTCATTCAAAAATCTATTATTCTTCAAGTATGATAGTATCACAATCATGAATAAGAGATCTAAGATGGTGCTATGTCAGTACTGAACTATTATTAGAACCAGATCTAATGCATCAAAGACGCATAACAAAAAATACTTTTTTCCCTGGAGTGTCTCATGTCACCCATTAGGCAGAAGCAGATAAAAAAGGAGGTAGTTTTGCAAACTTCCAGCTCTGTAGTGTGTTGAATTTGCTTTCCATTGCTGTTCAAAATGAAGTAAATTAATTCTAGCAATAAAGATAATATTCTGACCTCCAAATGCACATATGGTCTAGTTCGTAAGAAACGTATGGGATCTTTTTCTTGAGGAAGAAAACAAAGAGCATTCAGAGCTGGATGCAGATACAAGCCCGCAAGGAAGGACCCAAATTCAGACGTTTCCTTTGCAGGCATAACTGAAAGGGAAATGTTAGTGAAAGGGAAACCAAACAGAGGCACCGTGTACAGCTCTATGACCAAAGCAGGGCAAGCCTACTGTGTAGAGTGAAGTTTATCCAATATACCTAATGAGTCTGAGAAAACATAACCATCTTCAAAGCTTCCTTAAGAACTGGCAAAGGAGATCTTTTTCTGGGTGCTTAAAATTTCCTTGCTACCTTTCAGGTAAGCATAGTCCCGAGTGGCCTTGGATCAGAATGATGGGCCTTGTCCCCCACCACTGACATAAAAGGGAGCTTTGCCAGAGAAATCAGTGACCCCAGGTTCAAGCCAACTGAGATCTGGTTTCAAACTTTTTTAAAGAAAAAAGTCATGCTTCAAGAGAAGGCTACATACATTATATATATGTGTATACATATAAACATACCCACACATATAAAGTTCCCAAAAATCAGGTAAGTGTAGATACGATCTTTGACCAGAATATGCTGTAACATAGGCAGATCTCATATATTCCAGGGCAGAACTGCTTCAGAATTAATCACTGAACATCATTTTCTGAAATAGAAGAGCCTTGATACGTTGAGCGTCCTTCACTTTCTCATCACGCACGTCAGAGTTCTCTTATCTGTGGACATTTGTTTCCTTGCAAGATTTGTAGGCTTATTTCACTAGGACTTTAGGGGTTATTATCTCAGCTCAGGAAGCATGACATAATAGTGGCACCTTGAAAACTGTGGCAATGTTTGAAGCAAATTCTGTAGATACATACACAACTGACCTTGGAAAAAGGGAAGGGAAAAAGAAGTGTGGTCTCTGCTCAGTGTGGAAAAAGAAGCATTCCTTTTGTTTTACTGACAGTTCCAGCAGCAATATGAACTGTCTCTATATTAAACACCCATCTCATCACTGTGCACAGTTAAATTACATCTATTTGTCCATCAGCAGTTTGAAATTTAATGACATATGACACATATAATATGGTCATGGTCTTCCCACAATTATTTCCACTTATTTAGTGTGATGCATTCTCTTTTCTCTCATGAACTCATTTCATATCCCCATTTTAAACGTGCACTCTTTAGAACTGTCACATGGCTTTGCCTTTCTTGTGCAACTCAGTTGTGGGGTTTGAAGGCAATAAATGAGGTATTAGATAAAGGCTGTCTTATATGGAAGGGTAGGAGCCAAGAGGACTCCTCACTCTCCTGTTCATTCAAACAAGCAATGGTGCAAATCAGTGTGCAGGACACTGTGCAGACAGTGTGTGTGTTTGTGTGTTTGTGCAGAAAGCCTCATGCTGTGAACAAATTTGCCCATATTTTCCTCGAACAGATCTATATCCTCCCTCCAAAGCACGTCAGAGCTGTTCTTCACCACTTCTTTAATTTAACCCGTAAGTTACTCCTCACTTAAAAATTTAGCAGACAGCACTCCAAAAATTACACATTTCAGCCAAAATATGAAGAAGCTCTTTAATGCTTTGTTTTAAAGAAAAGGTTTTAGAACATCTATATCACAGCAAAAGACCGACCTTCAAGGTAAGCAAGAGGAGTTTCAGTCTGTTCCTAGTCTTTATCAATTACACAAATGAAACGAAAGCAATCTTCTACATGAAGTATCTACTCCTTTATCCTGTATAAAATTTCACTGTGAAAATCTTTTCAAATCACAGTTTTCAGAGATACAGAATTAATTTTCTTGTAGTTCCACAATTTTTCTTGCAATGCCAAGATGACTTCAAGAAAGCTCATCCGTTGACATTTACCATAGTTACTGGTGTGAACATTCCTTTGGGCTTTGCTCCAATGCTGGACTAGTTTTGATCAAGGGGACGGATATAGAACAGGTTTTTAAAGTCTGAGGCCCTCTAATTAAAATTCAATAATGTTTCACAAACTGGATATATTTTCAATCAGATTGATTTCATGGTACAACTTTAGGCTGAAAGGTTTCATGCCATTGCGTTGACGTCTCTTGGAATAAATTCTTTTAAACCAAATGTCTAACCTTGTTATCATTCCTGTATCAAGTGGAAGACTATGCACACATAACTATTCCCCAAAGGAAACTTAACTCCTACCTACCTATGATTCTGCTTTATCAAAGGGAAAAGAAAGTCACAAATGCATATAGTCTACATACTGGTTCATTTCATCTCGCCAAAGATACTGAGTAAATTAACATCCAAGTATGTGTTCCCAGGTTTTCTTGGGCTTTATCTCTACCTTAGTAATGCTAAGCAAGGAACTTCACAGATGAAAGTATACTCTATGGATAAAAGAGCTTATACAAAATAATGTGAAAGGATAATGTCATAAATGGTGATTTATTTTCACCATTATGAGCAACACAGAAAAAGGTACATCTATGTGATTAAATTACTAGTCTAACTTTAAAAAAACCCCACCAACAGTCTCTAGAACTGGGAAGAGTAAGGCAAAAAAGCAAGAATCTGACTATAAGAGCATCAGAAAAATTCTGTAAGTCAGTGTTTTCTGTCAGCTGCAGCAGTACAGTGACACAGTGACAGTGAGGTAATGGAGGCTGCACATGGGCGCTCTGTGAGACTTCCAAAAAGGGAGCTTTGAGAGATGTCAAATTCCAATGAAGTCCCATGAAGGGAAACAGAATTCAAAGATGTTCTCACAGTCTAGAATGTGAAAATTCTCAATACAGAATGCAGTCTACAGAAAAGCAGGCTTTTTTTTCCCTTCTGGAAAAACACTGAAGGCTAAGAGAGAGAATCCTTGGGTTTTCTCTCCATCTGGGTTTCATCTGCTCCTGTATGGTGTCAAGCACATCTTTTGATCTGGGACCACTTTATTTGCCCCCATACTAGATGTTAATGGCACCTGTTGGACTAAGTCTCTCTAAATTTTCAGACAAACCTGAAATATCAGAACTGTGCCCACCCACAACTATTAAGTCTCATCACCCTCAGCTGTAATAAAACACTCTTGGTCACAAAAAAAATCTGTAAGCGGATTACAACCCTTCAGACAAGAAAGGCAGGGAAAACATTTCAATACTAAATGGCAAACTGTTATGTGAGCAGAGGTTAAATTTCAATTTCAACCTTTTTCCCCAGCTGCTGAGTCTGAGTGTCAAAAGACATGAAAGTGGATTAGAAGGATGGTGTGAAGAAAATACTTTAGTTTTCAGCAGCTGTCCTGGCTTACAGTGAATTAATAAACACCTGCAGAAAAGCTCAAGATTTTATGGTAGAAAGTTATGTATAGCAACCATGCAAGGAAAACTGATACAGTTTTCAAAGGCCAGTTAAACTAGATACAATTTTGCCCTAAGCAACACTTTGTCCCTTGCAATACACTCTACTCAGGCCAGAGAAGCTGTAAGATTTACACTCACTGGCCCAAGACAGCACATAGTAATCTGAGTTCACCTATTAGGAGCTCTCTGGTTATTTATCCTTTTCAGCTTTCAGTGATTTCACATCAAATCTTTTTTTCTCACTTGAATCCTGACCAAAAGAAAGAGTAAATCAATTTTCATATTAAAGAGAAAACCAAACTTCCAGGTAATGACACTGCTCAGATGCCACCCTCCCCTATGCAACTGCAGCACATTTTGTACTGTAGATTTGTGTCTTACAAGGCTCCCCAAATTTCTTTTTGCAACGATTTTTATGCTGCTATCTTTGCTTTGCCATTACTGAACTATAAGCCTTTTGTGCTGTCTGTGGTACAGCTCTATTGGTTTTTGACATCATTTTAATGGGAAGAGCACACAGCTCTGTCTTTACAGAATGAACAGTCCCTCAGTTTCTGAAATATTGAGCACACGTAGCTCCTTGAATCACCCCATATTCTGAACTCTTCTGTCCCCACATCACCATAGTGTTCACCACCTTTATAACCACTACAAGGAGTTCCTCAAGATCCAGATGGAGATGGCTGTCATTTCTGAAAAAACCCAACCTAACTTGCTCAGATAAAAAGAAAAAAAAACCAGAATCCTCTTCTGGTGTAAGTGAATAATCAAGTAAAAGTCTCCTCCCATGGTAAGCCATTTTACGTCTTGCTTTTCACACAGTTGTGGCTGGCATGTTTGCCAAAAATAGAGGGTTTGCTAAAAAGCCTAGGCCCTCTTTAAACTCACACTTTCCAGCAAAATGCCCTCAAAACCAAACTCTTAAAAGAGCTAGGAGATGAGCAACACCTACCTCTCCTTTAGCAATTACTTCACAGGAATGAAAAAATGACTCCAAGGCAGGAGAGAAGCAAGCAGGTCTGTTTCTGTGCTTGAGTGGGTAGGACTCCCACCCAGAATACGGTTCTGACCCTGTACGTGTACCCTCTCATTGCTAATGGTCTGATGAGATCTAGGTTTAACTGAGTATCTTCATTCTTACAGCAGCAGAGTATGATTCATCACAGGCTTAATTTAACAGCTACAGACAGAAACATTACAGAAGGATCTCCTGCTATGTGTACTTCTTTAGATGCTGAAAGCTTGCTCCCAAATTATTTGGATATAAAGAGCACTTAAAAAATTATTAAATTTTATGTATTATATTGACATACAGTGTGTATGCTGTAGTGACATAATCATAAAAGCAGTTTCATGGACATAATCTAATAAAAAGATCTGATAGTTCACTGTAGTTGGTGAAATTCTGGATGATATAGCTCACTGAGTCATGTACTTTTAGGTAACTGATTCAGACTCAGTGAAAATCAATGTTAACTGAATCTTCATGCCAATTTACTCCAGCTCAGTTGAACAGTTGAGTGGAAATGAAGTAATCCTTTGGATAAAATTTGTATTTGACAAACGTCTGTATTCCAAAAGCACTTACTACTGGCAAACTTAAATATGTTAGGAAAGAAGCTATGAATATGAAGAATATTTAAGTAAAAGAAGAAATACTTCTCAGAGTTTGTCTTAAGAGTTGCATCTGGACGGAATTCAGTGCATCTATAAAAGGAAAGCAGAGCAGATTATGTATGAGTTTCTGGAAGAAGTCACATGGTTTGACCATGCCAGATGGATGGTTCCTAAAACACTGCAAAACGAAGCATGCCGCAAGCACAAGAGAACAGCCAGGCAGGTCACATGCTGACACCAAGGGATTGTCAAATCCCGGCTCTGCCTCCAGCAACCAGCACACCGTGGTGCCTGTGTCTCACATGGACTCGTTTGTACACAGCCAGCAGGTCAGGCAGAGCAAGCGAGCGAATGGAACGGCAGTGCCACAGGCCGTGTGCAAACAAAAATCAGAAGCAAGGCAACAACACGTGCTTTCATATCACAAGGCAAACTACGGCTTCAAAGGAAGAAGGGACAGGAATTGCTGTGACTTAGTGTGAGCTGTATCCTGCCAACACCAGGCCCCTGATGGCCAAGGCAGCTACAGCTACACGTGGGGAACGTGCTGCTCTGTGCCAGGTGGCACATACATGCAGGAGAGGCTGCGGCCGCCTCTCTTCCTCACCAAGTTAGGACTCCGTCTACTCTTTAACATCTGCAATGCACAGACTGGCAAGTTGTCTGCAGTGGTCTGAACCCTGCAACGTAGGTAAGCTTTTCCACAGAGGCAGTGGGGAACTGCCTTTGGGCACTGAGACTCCCTTGCAGAAATTGTTTTCCAGAAATCTAAATATCAAACGTCTTTTTTTTCCTCATTGACATTTTGAGGTCTCCTCTCACAGCCAATTGTTTACTTGGTACAAAATAGTACAATATCTCAGAAAGCTGTTATGTTTTGCTCTGCTATCCTTAACTGTTTTTAGGATATTTTCTGTTCCTTTAGGTCTGCTTTCCACTTCTCTCATGTACATTTATGGTGTTTTATTGGATGTAAAGAACATCCAACAGCCTTGGTGACCAATACATATGGAGAAGTGCAAGTCTGAAGCTGCTGAAAAACACAAATATGAGACAGATTTGTCCTGTATACTTCTAAACTAGTACATATTGCTTCCTTTTCTGGACAATCAAACACAGAAAATTCAGTAAAGGCTGTCTGGATCAAAATGTGTGACTAGACACTCAATTTGGAAAAAGGAAACTCCCACACTTGGGAGCTCAGCAGCATGAATCACGGTTAAAGTCTAGTGTTTTCCTGCCCCTCTCCAGAGTGCACCAGTGTCCAGGAAAGGATCCCAGGAATTTAAATACCATTTTGTAGCCATTTTCCTATGAATGAGAAAAGTAAATATAAACAAAGTTTAGTTGTATTATGAGTCAAATGAAAGTACACAGAGTTTCCCCAGGCCAAACTCTAGGCAAAAAGCAAAGTCTCTCCCAGCCAAGTTCCTGCAGAGGGAAGCTGTGTGAAAGAGCCAGGAGACCCTTTCAAATGGAAAGTCTTTGGGCAGTGTACAGCTGGCTATCCCTCTTCAGGCTAGAGAGCAAGGGGCATGGATGACATTGCTCTGCTTCTCTCCTGTTCTCTGGCTGGTGGAGTGACTGCTAAAAACAATCTGCAGCTGGGGACCCCACCAAAGCAGCCCTCAGGCTGCTCTGGCTTATTGCAGGTAGGAAATTGTCTCTGAATGCTCCAGAGGACACAGAGGTTGTTCACGTTCACAGCAACGGGCCAGCAGCTATGCCCAGCACAGCTCAGATCCACACGTTGCTGCTGCCAGCTGCATTTCCAAATACCCACTGCAAACACTACGATGTTAGATACCAAGGACTTATAAATACCTACATCAAGACTGACATGCTGTGGTCTTTCTCTTAACCACAAGCTCTTTTCCTCTGACCTCTGGCCAGACTAATTCAGATTGTCACAGGCTAGAATACTGCACCTCTAAGGAATGCATCTATTTTTAAGGACTATGTGTTCAGGGGGATTTCAGAGTAGTGTTGTGCCACCTGCAATGAAGAAACTATGGGAAGCTCTCCAGGAGGAGCCCTCTCTCGTGAGCTGCCATCTGGGCTTGAGCTGTGTGTAGCCACTGGCTGCCAGCCCAGAGCCACCGAGTCCCGGTCCTGGTCCCTTGGCCACTTCCTTGCCTGATGACTCCACACCTGAACCGACCGGTCAAATTCAGCTTGGTCAGCTAGCACCATTTCTGTGGGGCTTTGCACCACTGCTTCAGGGTTCCCTTTCGGTTTTTTGTCATGGGTAGTGGCAGTTTTTGGTTTCTATGGTTTATCAACGGTTTCCCTTACCAACAGATCTATTCCTCTGACTGAAAGTCTGGCACAGCTGGAAATTAGAAGCAAAACCACAAGTGAATGGCCTGGCACTTACCACCCATCTCCAACCACAAACCCATACAGTTACTGGATCTGACTAACGGCTATCAATCACCCCAACTGCAGACAAACAGATATCGGCTAGAAAAGGCTTGAGGGAAAATGTGAGCTAAAAACCAACACGGTATTTTACTTTTAATGAGGTGATGCTGTCTTGGAAACACATTTATTTCTTACTCGATAATTATGGCATTATTCTGACTGTCTGCCCTTCTCTCTATTAAGATGTGTTTGTCCGTTGCCTAAAGCTAATGCAAGTTCTGCCCTGGAGGTCAGGTTAAACAGAAAACAATCCTCATTATCCAAAAAACTGGAATAACATGAACAAGTGCAGTCTTCTGCTTCCTTTTAAAGTTTCCTTAAGTGTGAAGCAGAATGTCACTGTTGTTCCATCAGATCACTAAGGTCACTAAGTTAAACTGTGCCTTGTGTCCATTCAACTTTAAAAATACCTGAAAAAAATTTTTTGTAATAGGCTGGCCACTTATTTGGGGAGGAAGAAAAAAATCCCATTTTATTAGGTCTAGTTTAGAAAAATGATCAGTGTTCACACACCCCTATGAATGGCAAAAAAATAAAGGATGAAAAGTGCAAAGCACAGAATTCTGAATGCTGACAAGATCTTTCTAAGGAACAAACCTTCTCCCAGTACAGATGGTCTGGACTGCGGTGAACTTCTATGGCACTTGCAACTTAAATCATTCTTGTAACAAAACAAGATAATTTCCAAAAATGGCAGAAACAAACTCAGGCCAGAATCGTACAGTACTTTGGTTCAAAGGTTGCAAATTAAGCTGTGTAGCTTTTACAGTTCTAAGCTGCAACATCCAACACTGCTTGTTAGAACAAAAGACAAAACAGAAAAAAAAAAAGTTGTTATTTTAGTTCTTTCTGCCACCAAGATCTAACTGTAAGCAAGCACACAAGTGAATGATTACACTTCGGAGCTCTTGGTCCACAAGATATGTTGGTTTAAGGTTCACTGGAAAACAACAGATAATATGATTGCAAAGTCTGTGTTTAAATTGCTGCGTGATAAAGAGAACAGTTCTCTCTTAAACTGCATTTAAAATGTTTGGCAGTTTTTATGGAAAACCTAACTTATAAGCAGCATTCATGGCTGTACTTATTTAGTTGCTTTTTGCCATGTCTCTACTGTCTTGGTTTTACTACTTCCCTCCCAACATCCAGTTATACATCCTATTTTTTCTTTTGTTAACAGATTCCTCTGCTGCTCTCTCTAGTCCTCTCTTCTTTCCAACCCAAAGACTGAAAATATATTACAAATCTTTTCTCCGCTTTTGAAAGACATTTCAGAAATCTGTTGAAAATAAGAGAACACAGTATGAGAAGGAAAAGTTAAGAACTGAAAAGCAGTAGAAATTTCCCATATGGAGGAATACAGGATCTAGTGGGCAAAGCAAAATATTGCTACTGCTGCATAACTACTGTGCCCACTTAAAACAGTGAGGACTAAAATATCAGATATGCTGAAGCACAGGAAATTAACTAACAAGGAATTAAGATGCGTCTGAAATGCCAATATGCCATAGAAATATGCCTCGCAATTTGTTGCATGGCAGTATTCTTATTTTAGAGGCTCCTTATTATCTTCAGAGCCTCTTTTTAGACTCTATTCATGGTACTGGTCTTGCATATGCAGAAAGGTAAAATAAAACTGAAGTCTTCACTGTTATCAGAGTTGTCTTTCTTTCTCATGCTCAGTATGTCCAGGATTTCATCTGCAATATCCACACATACAGCAAGAAATTAAAAGGCCAATCTGTTAACAATTCTCAATGCTGTGCAAATGAAGATAATTTTAAAAAGACAAGAAAAATAATCCTTCCCTATAGAAATCAGGCGAGGTTTATCGATGTCAGTTTGAGATAGTTCTGTTTATGGTGGTTTACACGAATATGTAGTCTCTGTTCTGCTCCCGTCCAAACCCAAGTAACTGCAGTCACATCACTAATCACTTGGGTTGTGGCCGGAATATGTCCCACACTTAGAAAAACAAGCTCTATATTCAATTGCAAAGTATTTTGCTGATAATGTTTCAGTATATGATACTTTACTGTTGATTACAGGTTTTAAACAAATGTTTCAGCTTTTCCCAATGGTTTGGATAATTGAATAATAGTAATGGAAATAAAAACTGAAGTAATGACATTGTTACTTAATTTGAAGTGAGGGTCATTTAGCACCCATTAACACTCCCCCCCCCTCCCTGTTGGGTATGCATTTGCAAAGTTAGAGATTGATTATTCCTCAAGACCATTTAAGAGAAAAACAACTCATCATAAGGAATTACTAACCCAGGCTATGTCAGGAGTAGAGGACACAGTACTTTTAAATTTCCAAGCAATTCTCTGCAATAGCAGCATTTCTGTGAACAATTTCACTCAAAGCCCACTGTCCTCTTTACTTCAATCTCCAGATGAAGAACACACGTAGGCCACTGAAAACCTGTGCCCCTCTGTTGAA
Organism: Bombycilla garrulus; assembly: GCA_013400315.1. Classification (NCBI taxonomy): domain Eukaryota; kingdom Metazoa; phylum Chordata; class Aves; order Passeriformes; family Bombycillidae; genus Bombycilla; species Bombycilla garrulus. The sequence continues at coordinate 332,421 of VXBU01008178.1, forward strand.
CACGCTGCCAGATAAATACCTCTTTTTTTATTTTTTTTTTTTTTTAAAGTGCAGCCTTAAAAGTCTGTATCTGTGAGAGATTAGCACCTACAGAGCAGCTAATTCAGACCAAATGAGAGCATGTTGAAACTGATGCTAGTTAGGACAGACTCAAGGAAGAACTGGATTGCAGATCTCTCGCGAGAGAAAAGCGGCCCATCCGGTTCAAAGCACCAGGGAACTGTAGGCTCTGTTACAAGTTATCACTTTGTTGCCTCCGGTAACAAATGGGAATTGCACATCTTTCTCTGGATAAGGACATGCATACAGTAGCTCACATAGTCATGGCTTTACTTCCTTTGTGGCTACCTTTTTGTGTGTGTGTGTTTGTGTGTGCGGTACTTAGCAGACAGGTAACAATAATCATACTTCCAGAGTGGCTTAAATTCGGGCAAATTTAACTTATACATGCTCTTTTGCTTGTGCTGTGCAGCCTCATGAAGCTCAGAAGACAGACTGTGAATTCCACCCTTAGCCTCAACGCTCAGCTGACGGTGCTTCATAGCTCCCACATATATTGCAACCCTTATTTTGAACAAAAGTCTCACAGTCCTGGGTTTATATCACAGATGAGACAGCTGAAAGCTTGTACAGCATCACTGAAATAAGTGCAAGCTGGGGACACCACTATACAACACCCTCTCCTGCCTGGTCAGTTTGCAGAATTCTTACAGTAATTGGTTCAGGAGCTGTACTGTGCACATTAATAGAGAATAGCTTTGCCACTTTTGTGCCACCCTGTCACACTGAATTGTTTCTGAAGAGGTTACAATCTCCTTTGAAGGCAGGGTTAATTTCAACAACGATTTCACTGAGGCCAAGATTTTACCACATGATACTGCTAAGAAGTTAGTCTTTTCACTCATTGGCAGAAGTTCAAACTTTCCCCATCCAGCTTCAGGTTTTGGAGAGACTTTAAGAAAAGGTGTTCCTGTTACACTTGGTTATTTCTTTTTGCAGGCACTTGATAATTTCCATTCCACAAAGAACTGAAACTAAAACTTCAGCTGCAGAGCTGACTGCTCTTCCTTTGCTCACCAGTCAGGTGGAGGTAGAAGTGAGGCGCATATTCTGAGTGGGTCCCCCTTCTCAGAAATACAGGAACACTGGGATTGGAGGAGACCTTAATTGTTCCAGTCAATCCAGCACCATCACAATCACTCCTAAGCCACTGCCTCAAGTGCCACATCCATCTCTTGAACACATGCAGAGACAGTGACTCCACTATCTCCCTGGACAACTTACTCCAATGCCTGACCACTCTTGGACTGAAATTTTTTTTCCAATAACTAATCTGAACCTTCCCCAGCTCAGCCCACGGCCATTTCCTCTTATTCTTTCACTAGAGACATGGCAGAAGAGACCAGCCCCCACCTCACTCCAATCTCCTTTCAGGCAGTTGTAGAGCACAATGAGGTCCCCTTGAGTCTCCTTTTCTCCACAACAGCCCCAGTTCCTTCAGCTGCTTCTCATGAGACATGTTTTCTAAACTCTTCACCAGCTCTATTTCCCTCCTCTGGACAGCCTTCAGCACCTCAATGTCCTTTCAGAAGGGAGGGACCCAGAACGGAGCACAGCACTCAAGGTGTGACCTCATTAGTGCTGACTACAGAGGACAATCACTTTCCCAGTCCTGCTGGCCACACAATTCTTAAGGTCTCCTTCCACAGACTAATTCTACACCTGGTTCTGTACTTGGTACAGGAAAGTACGTGCAATGGATCTGACGACTGCACTTCAAACTGTACTAATAACATATGGCTTGTTTGGAAAGGGGAATGAAGAATTACTGTATTTTAGTGCTTTAGATGATTACAATTACTCAATACCCTAAGACACTGTAGCTAAGAATGAATATATATACTGCTGTTTATTTAAAAACCTGCTGTTTTATGATTTTAGGCAGCCTGTAGGTCCCAAATCCAGTGTTCACATCACCAGAGCTTTAATATTATCACATCTGTATACATTACCTAGAAAAACAAAGTCCCAAGCGCACGTTTTTTCTACATACAATGATGTAACTCCTATAATTGGATGAATTTATACCATTGAAAGATGACTTATATGCCAATAGCTTCTTTCCCTGCGCCTGCTGTTTGTGCCCACCATAGGTATTTTAGTAGAGTCACACATCTCTTATCTGCTGCTACAATTTTCAAGCACAGCTGGTAATGCAATAGCTGTTTCACATATATTAGGAGTTGACAGAGTAGGCTGAAAAATGAGACAACTGCTAAAAACTTGATTTAATATTTAAAAATTAATAAAAAATAACCTCATACTATTCGTGCCACTATTGTGGCTTATGAATTTCTGGGACTGATGATCTTACCAACAGCAGACTGATTAAAACACCATGGGGCTGGTGCATGAACAGTCTCAGTAAGAAACCCATATGAATGGAATTAATTTCTCTCCTGGATAGATGAAGCTTGTTGCACTGAGCTAATACTGTTTTACTTTTGGTTTGGGGAGGTGGAAAAGGGTTTTGGGAGAGGATTGTCTTTCCAGTTTGGGGTTTGAATTGGTGCCTGTAAACATGTAGTCACGTGGCCACCCTCTAGTGTATGAATTCTTCAGCTTCACTGGGCTGTGAATGTAACAGAGGCTACAAAAACTAATAGTCTCCTCTGATGATTTTTAGCCCTGTATTTACTCCAAAGGGAGACAAACTCAGTTGCTTGTTTAACATTATAGTTAAATGTGCCCAGCTGGAATTGTTACATAGACAGCCTGACTCCTGAGTCCCACATACAGACCCACCAACCTCCTAGTCTGTGCAGTATTGAAATCAGAAAGAAGGGTGGTTTTGAAAACTGGGCAGTTTTCAGAACAAAGCACCAAACATTCTGATGCTTTTTCTCAAGACTGTCTACTTAGAAGAGAATCCAAGACTGGTGATCTGAGTTTTCTTTTATAGAGCATTTCACACAAATCTGAATCTGGGATTCCACTTTTTTCCCCCTTTCACCCTCATTTACCTGGATAAAGTATTACCTAATTGAAGCAAGAAGACATTCTCTTCTTCCCTAAAACACTGGTCATGGCTTCTTGCTCAGGAGCTGCCCACACTCCTTGAGCCAGCTGGAAGAGTTTTTATGTATCCAGACAGAAGTGGATGCTCTTCTGATTTTTGCCTTTCTCTTTAATGAGATGTTCACCTAGTAGAAGTTACAAAGCACTTTCCTATTGGCCTGAAAATGCTCAGCCCCAAAGTGCAACCTTCTTATAAGTAATTCGAATCTTTACCTGAACATTAAAGGAAAAGCCAAATGATGTCCCCATGCCCTCAGGCCCCTGTCAATCCTGCCAGCTGTGTCTCTGAAGAACTCTCTGATATGCCAATAAGCCATAGTGTAGCTAACAATTTTCCCTACTGGTTTTTACTGCTCTTGCACCAGAGCTTTTAAATTAAAAAGAAAACAGCACTTGGAAAAATATGTTTACTCTTTTGTTACATAATGACACTCCATCCAAATGTCTAGAAGTCACTGCAAACTGCTTAACTAAACAGGATATTTAAAAACTGGAGCTGTCATAACAAGGAATTTTTGAAGTATCGCTTTATTTTGAGGGTGCTGTCGTTCACCAGAACACATGGACAGAAAAGACACACAAACAGAATAGTTTCTGTGTATATAACATGTACACCTGAGTATTGAGCAGTTTACTGCTGATCTGTAAACAGAACAGGATCCTTGGGAATCTGACTGAGGAAAGATTTTAGGATACAAACTCTATGCGTTCATCTTTGCAGAAGCCTATAAATCTGTACCAAAATTAAAATGTGAAGTTTTAAAATAGCTATGCCTTTATACAAACCTCATACTGTGGGAGGAACAGAGCTGAAAAGTGTCATTTGTTTAGCTGAATCAGCCAAGATGAGAGAAATGTTCAACTTTACTCTAGGTGTGTCTAGACAGAGACATATTTATTTATTTTGTGCCCAAGTCCTTTATACACTTCTAGGTATTTTGGATCTACTTTTAAATAAATACTTGGCTTGCATTTGTCTTAAATTTGTTTTAGATTAAGAGTGATTTACACTGAGGTGCCATCTACTTTAAAGACAAAATTCGTAACATACAGACTGGACCATTCATACAGAGCTCACTTTTCTCCTGCACTTATCCAAGCTTAAAGCACCCTCACTGTGTTTGTGACTGCCTATAAAATTCTATTCAAGCAAACTAAAACTGTCCAATGTTTCCTTAACTTTACAGGATTCTGGTATGTTTTGTGATGCTGTAGAGTGTTTTATTATGAAACCCCTTCCAGTGAAGTCCCTAGGACATAAAAATGCCCACAGAAGTCTCAGTATGCTTCCTAAAAATGACAAACCTTAAAGATCGTTTAAAGAGAAAGCAAAAGACAGTAGGAAAAGAAGGAAAAAAGTACCCAGTAAGACAGCAAAATGACAAGATTGTTTTAATATCAGACCCATATTTATCATGCAAAGTTTTAGCTGCATTCTCATACTCTTAATCCTACCAACACCAGTGGAAATACAGATTGGTGATTACCCAAGGGCACTACCATTTCCCAGCAAAATTGCTATTGCATTTATTCAATTTTTTGGATATACTCCACGGAGTTTGCAAAATTTTACATTTTATTGCTACCAAGGTCACAGTAACATGGGCTTTCTTTTGCAATCCATCAGAAGAATCCGAAAGACAACACAGATCGTGCAGAGAGTATTGCAATGTTAACCCATGGAGCCACTATTCAGGGCTGTTGGCTGTGGCTTTATGGCAAAGAACCTTGAGAACAGCCTTCAGGACCATGCTTGTACACTGAAGCATGTACAAGCATATTGTTTGCAATGAAAGAACACAGAACATACAGACTTGGCAGATTCCTGACCTCTACAGTTTGTGACAGTCTCCCAGAATGTAAGACTGAGAATGTCAGACTGACCCTACACCTGGCAAGAAAAATAGAAGTCCTGGTTTTACCAAACTCTGGTTCAAATCAGATTCATTTCCTTAAGAAAAAAATTATTGATTTTGTAGTATTAATGTAATATTTGCATTTATATATAAGCAGAGCATTTAATTTACTGCGTGGATTTGGATATTCAGAAAAGCTCATAGACCTTTACAAGAAAAAATTTAAATTGGTGGAGTTTGTATATGCAGTATTTCTTATCCATCAAAGTGCTTCAAATTAAATGAGAGGAAAAAAAAAGTTCTGAGCATGTGATAAAGTTCTGCATTAATTTTTTGGCCTGTATCACTCTTACTGCACATGCTAAATTGAAGCTTTTGACTCTGCTATTTGAATCAGAAAAACTATCAGCTGCTTAATACTTTTGTGAAAATGTCAGTTAAGAATGAATCTTTAAAAGTTTGCAATGGAGTGTTTAAGTGATATTCCTAAAATCATCATTCTTTTTTTTCTCTCATTTTCTGACTTCATTTCTGAGTCAGAGACAGAGAGGGTGGAGGATAACTCTACCCAGGCCATTTGACCAGGCAAGAGGTCCAAGAAAAATGATTTTTCCATATAACATTAACAAGTAGTAAAATCCCAAAGTTATTTTGCAAGACTTCAATTAGTATTTGAACTTACTGTATAAATCACATGGTTGTTTCTCAAGCCCTTATAGCACTACATCTCCTTTTAAATTGTACCAACTTTGGGCTTTAGGTGACCCAGTATATATTTTTCTTCCAAATTTTCTTTCTGTATGTCCTTTGGTGTTCTTTTTGTATGTCCATGGGTGTTATATGCTATACAGTTTCTACATGGAGATCACTCAGGTGATGACAACAGGCACCTTCTGCCTTTAGCTCAACCAAAATGCAAGTGATTGGGTCAGTATCAAGACAGATTTACCTTGTTAAAATTCTTGAAGGTTGTTGCTCTCCACACCCTACATGGTACAACCTGCATATCAGCGGCTTTCCACAGGCAAAGACCAGTACATGAGAGGGACTCTTTAATTCACAGCTCACCTGCATCTAACTGCAGTATTTTGTAGTGAGATAGTTCTGATTTCATATAATCAGCTAAAAAAAGATGTTAAATGTACTCAACCCCAAATGTGGGTTGACCACATTTAACATATCTTTTACCCTTACCCTCAGGGTACATAACTTCTTCTTAAAAAATACTACCACTAGAAAACAACTTTACAAAGGCTTCTTAAATCTCAAAGAAGATTCTTAAATCTCTTAAATTTCAAAATGTCAAACCCCCAGAGCAGAACTACAAGCAAACACCTGATGCTTCAATGCACAAACTGCAGAGGAAGAAGACTCTGCTGACTACAGTGCCCTGCCTTCCTCAGGGTAAATCCTTCCAAAATTGATCAACAGCCTCTCTCACCCAGTTTTATCTGCATTTGGATTCAGCTTCAACCAAAAAACAACAATGCTCATGCAAGTTTTACCAAGAGCTGAGATTCCCATCAAAAGAGACTCCAAGATAGCAACAAATATGAATCGGCAATGAGCACTTATATTTTGCACTGCAAATAAAACATCCTATCAGGCTTTTCCAACAGAAACAAAATGTAGTGTATTGTGACAGGCATTAGTGAAATGAATGAAAAACATGAAGAAAATAAAACTGTATTTCTTACTTCCGACGGAACATTTCTGCAAATATGCAGCCAACACTCCAAAGATCAACTGCTGTTGCATAACTGGACTGAAGCAAGACTTCAGGAGCTCTATACCACAAAGTAACAACCTGCAAAACAAAAAGGAACAGAAAAGAGAGCACTTAGCTGCAGAATTAGAACCTCCTAAGTGCTGCATATACAGCTTCCACTTAGTTTAATCTGTACTGTAAAAACTCTCATAGTAGGACCAAGTGGTTTAGCCAGCACACAGAAAACAGTCCTGTATGGAAAATCTCAGTATCCATAGCTGCAATGATGATGATGCAGCATGTGAGACCATTTCTTGTCAAGAACATTGCAATTCAGGGTACAACGAAACTATAGTTTCAGAGTGGAGCATTGATGTGACAATCATAGTACCACACCATGCTACCAGAAACTTTCTGAAGCTTTTGCAGCTCACAGACCCCAAACACTTTCCAGTGGAGATTTGCGCTCTCCGTAAGTCAAACAAGGCCTTGCTTTCCTAACTTTTGTGACTGTAGATGTTGTCACCAGAGCCAAAGTGGAAACAAACAAGCCAGGGAATACTGTGGGTTTACCCATAGGACAATTCAGAACCTGCAGCATGTCTGTCCTCAGCCCTTAATGGTTTATGAACTATTTTCTAACAGGCCAATCAGGGTAAACATGTTTGATCTGCCCCAAAAATTGTCTCAGAAGAAACTGAAGAAATTATAACTGTTTTTTATCAGTTTGACACAGCTTAAGTCCAACCCTTCTCAAAGCCATCCCTTACCAAAGGCACCAATTCTGTCTACTGTGGTTCCTTGCACACAAAGGAACCCTAAACTGTCAGTTTTTAACTAAGCAGCCACAGCACAAGGACTCCTGGCAGATTCCTGACCTTTACAGTTGTGTGACTCTCTCTGCCCACGTGCTGCTGGTCAGGCCAGCAGGAACTTCTCTCACACTGTATGCTCAAATGACACACTCTTTCCCAAGGACATATGCCACATGTACAGTGCCTGCTTTTAGGCTGCTCTTGTCCTGGTGGTTATGTCACAACACGTTGTAGGGACACCATGGGAATTTTGCTGGCACTGCTCCATCAATGTACTTTGATAAGTCCTGCTCATTGGACCCACAACAGAGATGGGACAGTTTATATTTATCCTTTTGTATCCCACAAGTAGACCAAATACTGATGAGGCTGAGTGCCTCTACAGGATATTTGCAGAAGAATACAAGGGGCTTCTGCAGAGTCCTGTGTGAGCTACTATCTTGCTAGAATATAATCTCAGAGCCACAGGAGTATTCCACTCCTGAATACAGTTATAATCCAGCCATAACAACATATGACCATCAGCTAAGTGCCAATATTTTCTTAGTCTGTGCTAAAATTTAAACCTCTGATTATTAAGATGGGGGTTGGCAGGGTCTCTACAATTACTGTTTTTTTCTTCAACAAACACAAAGATGGGAGATGTAACATTCAGGAGGAGCATGGACCAAACCACACCTTAATAAAAACCAAAAGGATAGAAACAAAGAAAAGTATAAGAATGAAAATAAATCTTAAAATTATGTTACCTAGGATAGTGAGTTCTGAATTTTAAGACTAATACAAGAAATGTGTAAGAATAGTGGGGTTTTTTTTATGATAACAATGTAATTGTCTTCTAAAGAAAAATAACAATGGAAGTAATCAGCCAAATTTGCTGGTCAAAGCAGACGAAACAAAACTAAATACAACATTTATTACAATTGTTACATGCCCTGACAGCGTTTGGAAACACTGAATGGCTACTGAAGGGAGGTTCATGAATATCTGCAAGAGTGGTCATATTTGCTAACAGTTCTTTTAAACACTTTGATATTTTTTTATAAAATTTGTCTACAAAACAGTTCAATAACACAGTACAAAGTACTGCACTGGCAAGCTACACTTCCAGATACCCATCCACAGAAACAGATTCCTGTGTGGAAGTTGGGCTTTACTTAGCTCCATTTGTCTTATTCCAGCTTTGCTACCATATCAATTATGCTTATGAAACACTTCTCTCTATAAAAACCAGAGAAGTTTCTTCAGAGATTCACTCCAAGAAAGAAGACAAATATAACTGGAGGTCAGGGATTCTCTCTGGAGATGCCCTGTCTGAGTCAGATATAATTCCTCCTAAAATATGTTATTTTTCCTAAGGTAAATGTATCTCTCAAACTGAACTATGCTTTCATTCTCACAGTACATTTGTGGAAAAGTTTACTGAAGTAATATTGCTTTGAGAAATTAGATAAAACAACTTCAACCCATTATTGTTTGTGAATGGCTGGGTATACTGTCAGGAGGAGGAGCTGTGTGATCTCTGATCTGTGGGAATACCACCAAAATGATTCCTGGCTTGAGGTCCACATGGCTCTTCTTACACAAAGCATAAGGATGATTTATTTTCCCCAAACCCAGAAGCCCTGCAACATTAGGGCTCTGCACTCTCATAGGCAAAGAAATGGAAGATGCATAGTTGTGGACTATATGCCCCAAACTGAAGTCCCTTCCAAGTAAGTGTGGCACAGGACAGCTGCTCCTTTCCTGAGAGCTGCATCACAGCTCTTGTCCGTGTCTGTGCTTGCTCAGGGAACAGTGCTGTTTTCAGACGGCTGCGGAAGTGTGCAGGACGGCGGCTGCTTCTCCCATGTAACCCCTCACTGGCAAGTTCCCCAAGCATTTGCACCCTGCTATGCTCCATGCATGCACACACGGGGGACCGGGACATTTTACTTGAGTAATTTGGAAAGTTAAACCTGTAAAATATAAGATTTCCAAAAGACTAACAGTTAAAGTTCAGCTAATGCCTGACTGCATCACAGTCAGAGAGGAAGGAATCTGTGTTGCACTGTTCTGATATGCCCTGTCATTAACGTGTCATTATAAAAGCGATCAAATAACCACTATGGTTTGTACCATAATGTGTTTCAAACCGTGAACTTGAAAGGGATCAAAATGTACTAAGTGCCAGTTCGCACACAAGTAATGCCACAGATGACTCCTTTTGTGGTCAGGGTCTTCTCCTGAAAAGCACAGGATGATGAGTACGATGCTGTGGTTTTGACAGTTTCACGCTCTCTCTTACCATAGAAACCAAGAAAATATTTGTGGACATTCCATTAACATTTGCAGAGAAGTAGAAATGAAAATTATTCTGAACACAGGATATGGTAAGGCTGAACAAGCAGGTCATCACTTCCTCTTTAGAGTGGTTCTGAGTGAAAAAATGCTTTGCTTAGGTAAGTCACACTACCAGGGATACAAGGTCTCCTTGAGCGACAGCATACTTTACAGAACTGCTTGATTAAGTACCATTTTTAGGATGTCAAAAGTATCAGTACATCTCACATAAATTCTGTCTCTCCTGAAAATCTGATACACATGAAATGCAGCACATGATAATTGCTCTGTAGGAAAAGGATTCTTATTAATGTGCTGAAGGAGATCCTAAATTGTGCAAGACTCTGAAATACTTTGGAGGTTATAGACTTTAGTGACCATGTTGCATTTTAGTCCTCCCTCCTAAGAAACTTCTCTCCACTGCCTTATCCTTGCTTCTGCTCACCCCGGCTGGTCTCTTCAGCTCCTCTCTTACACCAGCCAGCATCACCAAACATGCCCAACTCCCTGCTGCTCCTGTGCCAACACCCGGGTGCACACAGCCAGCTGCCCTGCTGCATCCAATGGGCTCTGCCTTTCCTCATCAGCTCCTTTGCACCTCCAAGTGCCCTCACATTTTACATGCTGTCCTCTCTTCTTCCAGCTGCCTCCAAATCCTCCTGGGCAGAATGACCTCATTTTCCCCCTTTAGCTTCTTAGCCCACTCTGCCTGTTCTGAAGATATCCTGTAACATTTGTATTAAATAGATCCAGCTACATATGAAAAGACTGAGAATATTCACACACTAGAAGTAGTAGGTACCTAAAGATGTAACTAAGCTCCTTTTCCAGTGCATGTTCTATGTTTCTACTATCCAGATAAGACTGGATGGTATCAGGTGAGAAGAGTAGCAGTAGCAGCAGATCACTGCTTCTAACTATTTAAAAGCTAATAGATTTAGGCAGTACTTCATGATGAAACTAAATGACGTGTATCTGAGAGGCAGTAGAAATGAAAAGAACATCTGCAAAAATCTACTGAAGTTTTGTCTGGCTCTCTGAAGAAGGAAATGTACTCAGTGAGAACCAAGGGCAGAGCTCTATTTAGAGTCTGATGAAGAAAGAGAACCTCATTTTGAAATAAAGCTTTCTGCCTTACTACACCTGACAGATGTGGCTATCGGGCACCACCTAGCCCAAGGAGTTTCAATCCTTCATGTCACCTGTTTCTGACGAAAAATCAAATTAGTGGGAAGCATCTACTCACTAGCAACAGAAGATCTAGGCATTGTGTCAGTCTCATATAATTTCCATTTACTTTACAGAACAGATTTTCATTTTTCTGTAACTGTTCAATTTAAATGGATCTGCACAATATACAGCCCTTTCCAAATACATTTGCTGTCTGAATAGCATTCAGTTCAAAAAAGACAAAGACAAACAGTGGTTTAGGGATGAGGTTGAGTAACAGACACAAAAGACTACATTTCAGTTTGCCACAGACTTTAAGTACAGACCAATGCCCAGTTGCACAGCTACACGAACAAAGCAGGGATCAGACTGTAACACAGCAGCTATGTCTGTGCTAGGAAATTAAATGGGACAGGAAATGTTCCTTTGGCACTGAGACCAAAAAGTACAGAGTGGCCTATGTCCATATTATTAAATTCTCAGCCTCCCAAAAAAGGTGACCGCATGCAAACTGCTTATTGGGAATGGTCTTCGGTCCATGCTTAACTGCCAGTGCCTAGGAACTGTCTGGGGAAGGGCTGGTTGGAATAACTCATGCCAGGAACCGTTCTAATAATTTAACACTATAGACAATTGAGCTCCAGTACCCACGAATGTTTTCTGGCACTGTTTAATCCACCAGCCAGTGAGTCACGCTGTGGCCCCGGGTCTTCCTTTCACTCCAGAAAGAAGGCATTTTGCTATGCTTTCCTCATCTCCTCCGATTCAGAGGTGGCTCCACATGAGTGATAGGGTGGGGGAGGCATGGCCTACTCATCTCACCCAGCAACCGGTCTTACTTTATCCCAAATGTGTTGCACAGGTCAGATGAACACACACTGCATTGGATTACCATCCATGGGGAGAATCTGACAAGTAGACATCTTCCTTTTAGATAGCCAAAGCCAGATGAGACTAATTCTATACCAACTAGTTCTGAAGGGGCTTGGAAGAGGCCTGTAAAACCTGTTAAAACACCAACTTTCAGAGAAATCATGCCACAAAAGAAATTAGCAGGATGCTTAAATTCACATAAAGTATTCTTGAATCCAAGTAAAATTCTTCTTGTCAATATTTTGCTTTTGTGATTATGGTTTCTTCTGTGCTCTTTTCGTGCTGATTTTGTTGATAACATTGGCCATTAGATGCTGGCTAATTTTCTTACTTAAAGCATTTAAATCTCATGAAAGATTACTTGTAAATTTATTTATGTTCCTTACAATTGTTCTTAAACTCAGTATTTTTGTTCAGTTCTCACTAACAAGGCTTTCACATGATCTTCAGGACATTTTTGACTGTATTTCATTTATTTTTGTCCTTTCTTTTTGAGTAAAATAAGGAAACATAGCTACAGAATATATGGTACAGTATGCAGAGTCAAGCTCTTTAGTGTAGCTTTGTGGTCTTCCAATTTCACAAAAAATCTTGTGCTTCAAACTGTTCACAAGGATTTAAAGTGGAATCTTAGAAAATTCACTATGAACCTGCTACTTCATGGCTTGTTCTTCAGGTATGGGACTGCAAAACAACTTGAAGAATTTTCTTGAAGCTTTGTAAAAAATGTCTTCTCAGCTGTATGACTAAGCTTGACACATTTGTAGCAGACTAGCTGGAGAGGACAGAATTAGAGACAAGCATACTGATCGAATCCTCACCGCAGAGACAGGCTCTCTCTGCCTAATCCACTTCCCTCTCACTTGAGAGAAACATGGTTGAAAAGACTCCACATGGACTGAAAAGAAGAAATGTAGTTTTTGAGCCGAATATGCTAAAATGGCTTACTGTTCTAACAGTGTAACATTGCTTAAAATGAAGTCAATGTAATATTAAAAACTGCTTAGGAAAAGAAAGGATTTGTTTAATAATGTTTCACTGCCTTCAGTTTGGAGTACGGACCAACAGCCCGGGCTGAGCAGTGGCAATCCAGAGGGCCAGTGATACTACGCTGTGACATGAATGGCATTTTTGCAGGGTCATGGGCCCTACACTTGTCCTGTGCGCTGCTCTGAGTCCTCCTGACAGCCCAAGGTGGCCCCACTTTCCTGCCCTCTTGTGTAACAGATCCACCACCACCTCCTCACCATGCCCTGCTCTGCTCCAGCAATGATGATATTCCCCACCTCCCTGCCAACTTCTATGCCCCCTAGGAAGACACCTCTGGAAGTGGATCACACCTATGCTACATAGGGAAATTATTTTTTGTGTGTGTTCTTGTGTGTGTGAGTCCCAGGAAATAAGGGAGGAGGTAGTCTGGGGTGTGGAGGCAGGAGCAAGGGGAAAAGAGGTGAGGAAGGGAGAAGAGACAATGCCTCGTTCCACCCTGCAGCACCATGCACAACAATTCCAGCACAGGCAGAGAACTCGGTCAAAACCCACCTGTCCCACAGGTGAAATGAGGCCAAGATAGGGGATTTCAGCTTGTGCTAAATTTTAGCCTTTGTACAATGAAGTATTTTTCACCTGGCAACTGTCTTACTGTATTTTGCTATCACTATTCTTAGAGCATTCACTGAGCGTTCCACATTTATAAAGCAAATCTAGGACTCTCTTTAATCCATCTCCTAAGACCTATTATTATTCTTAACTGTGATAGAGAAGGTAATAATTGCTACATTATATGATGTGCTTTAGTTTCCAGGGATAGTATTTGCCCCAACAATTGTATTTGTTTAATCTCTCTTTTGAGTAGTGGTTCTTCCACGGTTATTTAACTGTTTTCAGTTCCATAACAGAAATAGATATGACTAGAGAGAATGTTTCTTTCTAAGAGAAAGATGATTATAGTTTGTCTGTTTATAGAAACATTAAAATAGTTTCCCTTTCAAAGTAAGTGTGTATCAAACTACTCTAGAGGCTTTTAAAACGCACTTTACTTCTTGTCAAAAGATTTAGCATACAAAACACGAAATCCTTTCTAGTGCTATGGGTCTCATGAAATGCACATGGTAATACTAATTTTATCTCTTTATTCACATTTGTCTCCATTTTGTGAACATGCTTGATTAATTGCTTTATGAAAACTTGAATGAATGTTATCATTCCATGAGTTAGATCATCAAGCAAAAGATTATTTATTTATAGAAGACACAACTCCTGATCACATGTACCACCCAGTATCAAGTTGCTTTTTTAGATGGAATCTCCAGTTTTAGATGCTAAAACATTTGTGATTTGAAGGAAACATGGTTTAGCATCTACTGTAAGATAACATATCAAATAAAGAAGCCATGCATTTCTTAGATGTTCTAGACCCACAAAACTAACCAGAATTTACCTTTTTTTATTTCTAGGAAGAACCACATCACCCAGTGTGACAGTGCTGCTGAAGAGCATTTCTAAGTACATCCGTTGTCAGGAGGCATTAAAGTGTGTGTGTGCGTGTTTGCACACCATGTGTGTAGCTGAAGATACCTTACCTACATTCAGTGGGTTTTACCTTAAAAGTCTCTGTGCACTAAACATCTGTGTGGAACAGCTACTAGAAAGGAAAAGCGGCTCTTAACATGAGGTAATATTTCAACCACTAGTGATTCAGACCTTACCTCAAAACTCATCAAGGAAATCTATTTCTACTAATCAGAGCATTTCACAGAATTCTCTACAGAGACGATATAGAGAACATTTCTGAAAGACTACCCGAGACTTCAGCTGAAAAGTGTTTTATCTTTATACAAAAAGAAAAGAGCAAAAATAGTATCAGCAACACTACTCTACCTGAACCAGATCTCACAAAAGTCAGACTTGCTGGGTCTTGTTGCATATTGAAATCAAACCCGTGATTCTCTCTTCTCTGAGCTGCAGTGCAGATTCTATGGAATATGGGACAACTCAATTCTTTACAGAAATGGTCAGCTCTGCATGCAATGAGACTGTGCTTATATTGCAATGTATTTACAGACAGAGATACTTAACAACACTGAGAGTGACAGACTTTAAATAGAAGTAGCCATTCTTCATGCTTCAAGATTCAGTAATCAAATCTGTAGACCAAAAGAGCAAAATCTAATAATCTATCTCAGAACTAAAAAAACCCATAAAGGCAGAAAGAAATAAACACCACTGTCTTCTTATGCAGACCAAGTCAAACACCTACTGTAAGGAAGAAGATATTTTCTTCCACAATTCCAAACGAAACTAAAGCAAAAGATTCTAAAAAAAAATAAAAATCTAAAAGGTGGCAGACTGAGACTATGCCTTAGAATACAGACCTTGTTCTGGGTCTGGCTGCAGCAATCTGGCAGGTTTCCACTTGCTCGGTCACCTGTTGGCTCAGGGAACAGTCCGAACTTCTAGAAGCACATCTTGGGCTTGGCTTCAGTTGCCTTGCTCTTCTCTACATCTTTAAGCCACAAAATCAACTTATCTAGCACCCTGATGGATGGCATTCCCACTGGATGGCATCCACCTCTGCTACAGTCTCTCACATCACTTATGCCCTGTCCTGGGGAGCAGGAGAACACACAGCTCTAACTTGTGCCAAGGACCAAACTGTGGTTGTTGTCATGCCAAGATCCCCCAAAATTGCCCCTGTGACTGCCCGGCCTCTTCTTGGGTTTGTCAGACTAGAGAATCTGAGCCTTACCACCTACAGTTTGACTTGATAATGATAACCAGCTTTCCAGTGCTACCAGAAAACCAGAGTCTGAAAAACAGACAGAAGTGCTCCCACAGTACAGAGAAAAGTGTTCCCACTGCCTGGGGTGCTGTGTTGGACTCCAGACCTGAACAGAAAAAGCCTAAATGAAGCAAAACCATGAAGGCCACCACAGATCTCTCTCCCATGGAACTTAGGCCCCCTTCTGTCAAGCCATCTTGGACAAAAAGAGGAGATGCACAGAAAAGCCACAAAGAATGGATTAAATTGGGCCAGTTCTCAAGGTGAGAGCCTTTACTGTAGACAGCTTGGGAGTCTAGATAGCAGAAATTTCGTGCAAACAAATTCTACCAGATACTATTTTCATTCAGTTGAGAATGAAACTTAGAAACTAATGTGTCTGAAGGCGAGCTACCAATGTCATGAGAGCCTGGTATAGTAGACAAAAGGCTGGTGGAGCAACATCTGTCAGAGATGCCCATGTGAAGCAATAGCTTAGAGTAAAAACTCCTATATTACAGCAAAGCTTAAAGATAACCCAGGGTTGCAAACTAGTCAGCTTCCCTGCAGTAGAAGTTTCACTTGGGAGGTACCTGCCCTCACTACTTCACAAGGTGCAGACTTCAACTGGCTCATCATCATGACAGTCATCACAGAGCTGGGCCTTCCTACACCTACGGCATAAAGAATTTGAGCAACTCTGAACACTGCAAATCTGTTCCACATTTGAAAATTAATGCAGTTGATTTTACTATGACCTTACATAAATGTATGGTTTTAAACTGAAGTAAGCAGAATTTTAAGTGATACCAAAGAGATGAAACTCCTATTGAAATACCTTCCAAGAATTATTTGGGAATTTGGGAAACAAAACCCTCATGAAACATCTTTCTTTCTGAACACAAAGGTGAAAAGAGATTTGTAAATACACACAAAGAAAATAAGAAAAAGTTGAACTTTCCATATACAGATGCAATATATGCATAGGTGTATGTATTAATATATACTTAAATAGACCACAGATCATTAGAAATTAGTTGAGTCTTGAAATAAACATCACCAGGACAAAAACCTGCAGAAGACATGTAATTTCCAGCCAAAAGCAAGACTGGAGAGAAAAGTCAAAAACAGTAAGAAGGGCCTTCAGGCTGCCTGAATCTCACATTTAAGTAGCTTTGTGAGATTAAGACCAATAAAATGCCAGGCACAATCCACTGAGGTTCAGAAGCCCTTTGCAGGCATCTTTAGTTAACAAATTCTTCTTCTTACTCTGAAAGTGTCAGCAGGTCTTATGTGCAGATGGTAACACACATCAGAAAGACCTGTGCTGCAGAAACAAGCAGCTGTGTTTGAGCTACAGCACTACTGTGAGTGATGCATTTTTGGTAGACAGACAGCCTGGGTAAATGGATGCTTTCAACAAAAGTCCATATGCAGCCCTACCTGGTGAAGCCTGTAACCAAGAATGGTCGTAGCAGCAATGCATGTTTGCATCTATGTTAACATCTTGTGCAAATGTTATTACTTTAATCTCAAAGTGGAAACACAGCCGAAGGGGATTTAACTGGCACCTCCTACACCCAAGCACATTCTTTGACCACTAGGCTAGGGGTTTTTTGGGTGACAGCTCTTTCCTTGCCTTTGCTGAAGCCAAATCACTATTCTGCCAGGAGTATATGAGTCATGGGGCAAGACTGAGTCTGAAAGCAGCTGAATGCTTAAGAACAATCAGCTGGAAGGGGCAAGGAGTCGAGTTTCTGGATACTGCTCTGGAATGTGTATGCATTTCACATTAGACCATCGCCAGATAAAAATAAAAGCAAGCATTAATTATATTAACCGGGCTGGATTCTACTTTGTATCTAGACAGATTGTATTCCACCTCTCTGCTTCTAGTGGACGGAACTCACAAAAATTCTAGAAGACAGCATTCTGCCTTCTTCTGTGGAGAAAGAAGCAAAATCTCCTCCCTTGCTACTTGATACACTACTCAGTAGCCAAAACTGGGGCTCACAGCACTAAGAGAAGCCCAAGATTCTGAAAGAAATGGAAAGAAAATTTCCTCCACTTATAAATGTTATAGAACTTTCTGAGGTGATATTATCTGAAGATTTAGCAGAAAACCAGAATGTTACAGTTGGTCCAATAGCAGACCTTAATAGACATAACTTCCCAATTTTAACATTAAAGTTTGTATGATTAATTTATGTTATTTTCAAGAAGCCATATTCCAAGGAAAGTGATTTACAGATAACATATTGTGTTAGTTGGATAAACAAGACCTGAATTAGTCTAGATCACTGAAGACTCTACTCCAGAGTGCTGACAGACTTATAAAAATGTAAAATGTTTTATTTGTGAAAATAATGTTGTAGATCAGACTTCTATAGACAACACTCTCAAAACTGATAGAAAGCATCAATTATTTAAGCCAAAGAGATAATAGCTCAAGACAATACAAACAGGAATGTTCAAGGTAATGAGTGCTTTCATGTTCCAAGTTCTAAAGTCTGAGGGCACTGGATCAGGCTAAAGGACAATGAGATAAGAGCAATATTGCTAGTTACTAACAAATGGCAGATAAAAGACCTCTTCTGGATTCTGATTAAGTGACAGCATTCTACACATTCCTGTGAGTTGAGAAAGTTTGCCTGAGAACAGCAGCTACGTTACACGTGAAGCACCACTAAACAAGCGTATCTCTATGTTTTCAAATTCCAGCGTGAGTAATGGCTCTTCCTCCCATCTCTTGAACTTGAACAGAAGCTCCCTCTCTCCTTCTGGACACGCAGGAATGACTTGCTGTGCTTCAGTTTCCATTAAGACATATAAATGTATATGCGGCAAGTAAAGAGAAGTTCTGTAGGACTCCATGGCTGTGAGCCAATGTTTACAATCCCCTGGGTGGGAAATGACGGGTGAAAGGCTCTCCGTGGCAGGCTGTAGGAGTCTTTGCTGTTGCCGACAATGACCTTCTGCCTCTATTTTCAAAGTAGCTCTTCTGTTAACTCCTTGAACACTGTGTGCAGAGAGGCCTTAGAGAGGAAATACTTTCCCTGAGAGTCCAGATCCATTCTGAGGCATGTCTTTCACAGACCCCAATTTCAACAGTGCTTAAGGGAGTGTGGAGTAATATGTGTACTCTGCATCTGCTGCTGGAGTGTGGCCTTGAGATGCAATTTTAGTTGTCCAAAACTGGGCTTAGCTGTGTTCTGCATGATACAAAGTGAATGTTCTCAACTCCAGGGAAGGTACAACAATTTACAGGCACCGAGCATAATGAGTCTCCAGGACAGAAGGAAAAATCTCATTCGTAGAAATATGTTTTAATTCTCTCTGGCCAGTCAGTAGCAACACTGTTTGCTGGTAGTGACAGTACTTTCTCCTGGGGTCTCCTTGAAAGAGGAATGATACTAAAAATTGAAGACAGGCTGAACCACAGACTGCCATTGAAGATACACAACAGAGCACCCAGTGTGGAAAGAAGATGTACTGCTTTAACAGGTTTTGCCCCTCTCCTGCCTGACAATGTAAAATGCAATATTTAGGAGATCTCTTCTTGTGTCACATCCCTTTTGCTGCTCTGTAAATCACTCATGGCTCCTAACAGTTCAGGAAGAGTCCTTATAAAAAAAGAGAAAAACGGATTTGCAAAAAAGGCCTTCTAAATTGCTTATTGCAATATATACTCATCTTTGAAAATAAGAGAATAAATCCAATGGAAACTAATATTCAAGCAATAGCATAGATGCTTTGATGGTCTCAGAGAGGGAGTCAAGTGCTCCTGTGAAAACATCCATCTTACTACCAGTTAACCTTGGAATATGTTTTCCCATCATCTTTGATACCTGTCTAAGCCTTTTCCCCAAAAAGATCTGTTCTCAGGAACTATCACTGCCTGCAAAAAATTCTTCACATATTCCCTGAAAGGGAGTAAGAGTGCTCGCCATCTCCAGAAGACATTCACAGTATTAACAGCCACACAGAGACAGCAACATCTATCCCCTCCTTGAACTTTTGGAGGAACTCCTGTAAATAACATCCTCATGTGGTCAGGAAATACTTGTGCAGCATCCATGTGTGGCCCCATGGATGCTGAGGAGGACAAAAGAGAGAAGCAGTACCAGCAGCCAGAGCTTCTGCAGAGACACCAAGACCAAGCAGCAGCAGCTCTGTGATTGACACAGATACAACAGCCTCTAAAGGTGTTGCACTGTCTACGGTTCTAAACCTAAAGAGGACAAGCCAGTAGGACCTCAGCTGCTCTGCTGAGGCAAAAAATGGTTTCCATAAGAAGGCTAATGTTATTAGGCTGTGTCAAAAAAACACAACCAGACATCTCATAAAAAGCTCCAACCTAACTCCAAATATGCACGTAATTCCTAGTGATTTCAGTCAAAGCTCTGGTTGGTTAGAGGAAGAAATCTGCAAGCAGCGAAATAATTGATATTTAGACCTATCCTTGTTTTTGTTAGTTCTTTAGAAAGTAGTTTTAGAAACAAAAAATTAGAAATACTCTATGTTTTCTAAAGAGTGTACAATTGTAGAAATAAACGCCGTTTTTTTTCAAGGGAAATGGCAGCCTGTAAAGAAAATAATTTTTTATGATAGAAAACAAAGAACATATTTAGATTGGAATATTTTTCTTTTCTGTTAATATGAGGTTTTATTACTGCTGTTTAAAATCATTAATGATCCTGGGATCAAAAACTAAGTGTTTTCAAGAGCTAACAGTATTATTGTTTTTAGATGGATACACTCAGGCTGAATTTAGAGCAAGTTAGTTTTTGTAATATGAAGCTTTTGCAAAACATGGGTCTAAATGACCCCTCCTTAAGCTTTTTTATTTACAAAGCATCTCTAAACACCAGATAAACTTTGTTTTGTTTTGGATTGCTGCATGAAAATCTGAAAATGAAACTTTGTTGAAAAGAAGTAGGAACAAGACTAAAATAACCCATGAGCACAATCCAGGAGAAGGAAAACAGAAGTGAACAGCACAACTAATGAAAAAATATAATGGATTTTTAGTTACAGCAAAGGTGTTATTGGTATCAATAAAAGAGGCTTTTAGTCCTTCTTCTGAATAACTGAAGCATTAGTCTAGAAACTTGCCTTGAAAGCACTTATGTGGAGACTAACAGTATTTCTTAATGTAAGTCTGGGGTCTAATCTTCAGGCTGAAAAATAATGTAGAGTACTGGAGATGACCTCTCTTAACCATCTTGCCCTTCCTATACGTAGGACCTGGGATGAACAGCAGTTCACTGGGAAATGCTGTACAAAAAAAATGCAATCTATGAGTTGTATCTCACACGTCAGGCACAAGTGTAATTTTAATCAATTACATCTCAGGCAAATACAAAGTAGATTACATACCACTCCCATAATAAGTGATCTATAAATCAGCTTATTTTTCAAAGTTTAAAAGACTTTCATTGTCCTTGAATGCAGAAGGAACCAGTGCACTTATGAGAAATGAAGCCTGTTCTAATTAATCTAACTTCCTGTGAAATTTTAAGTATTTTGTAATGAGTAGCACTTCACTACATACAAATATATGGGGGGTTTTTTATTATTATTTTTATGAGGAAAGAAAGGCAAATCTGTAATTTGGAAGATGATTTTGGTATCAGTACATTTATGTTGCTATGCATGGTCCTGCTCTTGAACTTTGCTGACTTAGGGGACTTAAAACTGAGTCTCATGCCTGGCAGTGATCAGGAGCAAGTTGTACTTATCTCTCCCATAGATGTGACCCTCTTCTTTACCTACTGCTTCTACACCACTTTGACAGCTTCTTTCCCACTGACATCCCTAACTGTGAAAAAATTACATATATAGATCCCACTAGGGACTATAATGAGTGGAGGGTCTTTAAAGAGACTAAGAATCTGTTTCCACATGTGACAGGATACACAATAGTTGGTTATAAGAGTATGAAGAAGGCATCCATGCATAGGAAACAGCACAATTATTAACAAAAAAATTTTGCATCAAGGGCCACTGGTTACTGGAAGATGGTCCAAGTAGCTCTAAGAATGGTGTATAAATATATGACAACTTAAGCTCATAACAATAACTTCCTTCTCATCAATTGAACCTGTTGTAGCAGTGATGGTTCTCCTTCCGGTAATAAACTGACAGCCTTCACACCAACCCGCATCTTCTTTGGAGAGGTGGCCTAATACCTGCAATCTCTTCTTGCTTCTCTTCTCTGCTATGTACTAGTAGAGCAAAATGACTTAGAACATTGCATATAGTAAATCAGGACTAGAAAACTTCCTTAAAAAGATGCCAACACTTTAACTATTTATAAAGACAAAGAAAATAGAAAAATGGTACCAAACTAGAATGTTTATGCAGCCTTCGGTTTTAATCCAAGTGTTAGCGCTATACCGGGGGCTTTTTCCTAAACCAGATAACTGTAAGGTCTGATTTCACTGATGAGTTTAAAAAGGCAGCATTCACTGCTACTGAGGGTCTCCTTCTTGCAGCTGTTGCTGTGATGGGCTGTATTTAATGAAATTTTCTCCCTGTTCCATCTGAAAACTTAACACCTATGATTTAACATTTAAAACCCAGCTTCTGTTCAAACACCTCACAACAATAACAATGCATATGCATTGATGTAATTTTATTGCTTGTAACAAAATCATTAGATTCATGAAGCAACAACTGAACTGCTTCATACACAGTATATAGTTAAAACTGCAGAACTGAAGCCAAAATATGCACAGCTAAAAGGAATGTTACAGGGGGGCCTCTCTTAGTGAACAAAGCAGGCTCAGTTTGGCTCTTTTTCCCTAGCGCTACCACATCCGCACATCGTTAGTTGGAAAATTCCAGATATATGCTGTAATTTTTTGTGCTTTTTTTTCCCAGTACACTTGAGGCTTTAGTGTCCAGATGCCATTTTCCCCCCCTTATCTGTCCCTGCTAGTTTGGGTCTTTGCCAGTTGTGGTCAACAATTAATACAGCAAAAGAAAAATACAGTACACTCCCTGGCAACTGGCAGAGGCTCACAGGAAATACCAAATAAAAACTTTATTATGTATTGTTTAACTATTTTGTTTGCCTGTGGGCCACCCTGTTGTTGGTGTAATTTAGAAAAGCATGCTCCATCTGGATGATCTGTGCGCAGGCTCATTGTTCCCAGAATCTGTCACGCACAATCACTGCTTCAGCCTGTGGCCCTCTGCAGAAAGAAGCAAAGGCATGGCAGCCCTCCAGCCTGCATTCCTTTTCATTAGACAACTTGTGACCAAATGTTAGAATAGAAGAGTAACCTTTTAATATTCATGTAATTAATTTACTTTCCCCTTTAATTATAAACCTTCACGTGAAAAGAAGAAAATAAAAAGACTTCCCTTCATGATTCTCCTCCCTCCCCCATCCTTTCTATCTGCTTTCTGGGACATGGAAGGTGCTGGTTTCATTACACATAGGTACCAGTACTTCTGTCTATGGGGAAATTCGCATGGCCTGAACATGTTGGAAGGCTTTTAGTTTATGTATTAATTGGTCTGGTACACGGAACAGATTCTGAATTATACTAAAATGGGAGAAATTAAATTCTTTCCTCTATACGCCCTTGCAGCATCTGCTTCCTTGTCTTAATCAGTGGGATAATCTATTGAACACAAAGCCATTCTTCTGTATTTGAAAACACAATAGACATCTAATTGAAGTTCCCTTTCAAAGTAAGGTCGGCATATGACTCAAAATCCTGTCAGCTGGGATTTTGGCGGTGCAGGGTTAGGTGTATAGGCAGTGCTTTGCCAGTTCTGCTTTCCTGGAAAATGGTGGCATTTTTCATCTTAGGTTAGACCAATGCTGAACTGGCTAACATGATGCAAAAGTTTACTCCCTACAATTCAAAAAGTGCATTGATTGCAAGTGCATCTGATGCTTTAAGGTCCCATCATACAAGTTAATTTCAGCACACTGAACTGAACCCTAAATTCCACATGGGCAGTTCACCTTTTAGTTGTTAAAGCCCATTCAAAGGAATCCAGCTGTAGTAGGTTATAATTAGAGTAAAGGAAGCTAAGGTAAAAACTGTCTGTCTTCAAGGCAGCATTGAACTTCTTATTGCCTGACAGTGATTGTAGTTTAAATTGGTGATGAGGACATTAAGGATTCACAGCCACTTGGCATATCAAAGGATGGGGGCCAAAACAAAGTCAAGTATCCTGTATAAGATGCAATGGTTTCTATGGCAACTGGGGAACTGTTACTGAACTTCACTCATTTTTCTTTTATTAAATAGGTATACTGCCATGTTAGGCATGCAAGTGATCAACATTTATGTTGGTGGTTTGATCAGTTCATACATCAACCCATCATAGGAATGGAAAGCAGTACGAGAGATTTTCTGTTATGGCCACTTCAGCAAAAAATAATGTAACAAGTCAGAACGTTTTAGATGAGGGCAAGACTTAGAAGTGAAAAGTCATTCACTTAGTAATAAAATAGCATTTAATAAATGAGTTGGAACAATTCTGTCTGTTCAGTACCTTTAGCAGAGAATATAACAAAAAAATGACATTTTTCATATAAATTGCATATTCAGGGTATAATATTTCACATATTCACTAAGAAAGAATTCCAGTTATGTGTCAAATTAAACTGCTTGCATAAAAATGTAGCATCTTCTGTCTAGAAGGCAAAGTAGCAACTGGAAATAGAATTCAAACACTCCTTGGCCTAAAGCAACAAGAAATTAAAAAAGCCAACCAAGTATAATGCAATAAAAAAATCCTTGTCATTGTACTTAGTTAGTATGGCCTAATTTTTCCTGTCAATGCACTGACTGTCTTTTTATGCTTCCTCAATTTCTTTTTGCTCTCTTTTCTCCTAATTCCCTCCGTGTACTCTACAAACTGCTATGGGTGTGCCATAAAATACATAATTTTTGTGGGAAAGAAAGGTGTTAGGAACTGTGCTAAGCAGAATTCAAAGAAAGAGGTAGGATGCTGGATTCAAAGAAAGAGTTAGGATGGACTGTATTACAATTTGTACTGTACAATTAAAAAAAATTGCAGTATATTTACGACAAGTCATTTAAGATGTAAGAGAGGTCAAGCTGCTCCCAGGATTTCCAGATTCTTCCCCATTTTCCTGAACAAATATGCTTAATTACTAATGTAAAAACTCAGTAATTAAATCTACATGAATTTTAATGACATTGCTCAGAGGGTAAAACCATGAGAATGAAAAGCATTATGCATAACAATATCTGGATGCTTACAAATATCAAAGGAGACCAATACATTCCCATAAAGAAATATTTTTTCCTCTGAAGAATAGCAGATAATATTAAAATACTGATTAAATATTAAATTTAAATATTTTAAATATTAAAATACTGATTAAAATAATTATGTCGACTAATTGAAAAAATTGGTCTGTTAACTAGGAATTTATCATAACGGAAAAATTTAATGCTTGGCCATAAATACGTAATATCGTAAAATGTCTTCAAACCAGAAAACAGATCTTGATTCAAACAGAAAACCACATCTTGATTCAAATCTGTACAGCATGTAACACAATGACGTTCTGTTCCAGGATGATGGAGTTCCAAAGGAGTCGTCTCTGCTGAGGGAATTATGATGCAAAAGCTTAACTGCAGAGAAGTTCTCTCCTGATGTCAGAACAGAAATCCATAGTTTCTCCAAATGACCACAGCTGATAGGACAGTGCTGTAACTTCCCATTCCACTGACCAAATCTGAAATCCCTTACAGTGTAAAAACTGTAAAACTGAAAAAAAACCCCAAAACAAACAACCCCTGTTCTACCTGGAAACTGTGGTGGAAGCATGCAGGAATATTTCTGCTGAGCTTCTCACCTGGACAAGGTGCTTATACAGACCCACCAATTCTGGGAAATACCCAAAGCAGAATGGTGTTCAGAGCAGGGTATTTCAGCCCCAAAATGAATGTACAATCAGGATAAAAGGGCTTCTCCATTTCAGCATGTGCCTCACCAGCAATCACTGAGAGGTTTGTGTTCATACCTCTGAATGGGTTTAGAGCCTAAGGGACATGTGGGCAACTCTCAGAAGAAAATGACAACAAAAAGATAACAGGTATGGTTGTCTATTTATTATCTGTGCTGTTCTTTCAGACTTCTGGGCTTAACTGCAGCTACTGTCAATGGAGCTACTGATCTCCATCACAGAATCACAGAATATGTCCAGTCTGAAGGGACCCATCAGGATCATACAGTCAAGCTTCTGGGTCTGTGCAGGACTCCCCGAGAGTCACAGCATGTGCCTAAGAGCATTGTGCAAACTCTTCTTGAACTCTGTCAAGCTTGGTACTTTGACCACATCTCTGGGGAGCCTGATCCACTGCTCAGCCACCCTCTGGCAGAAAAACATTTTCCTAATATCCAAGCTAAATCTCTCATGACTCAGTTTCATGCCAATTCCCTGAGTTCTGTCACTGGTATCAAGAGTGAGGAAATCTATACCAGAACTTGCCCCTCCGCTTCCCCTCGTGAGGATGTTGAAGACCACAATGAGGCCTCTCTCAGTCTCCTCTCCTCCAGGATGAGCAGACCAAGTGACCTCAGTCACTTTTCGTAAAATTGCCCCTCCAGACCTTTCATCACCCCTGAAGCTCTCTTTAATAGCTTAGGGTCTTTTTTATATTGTGCTGTCTGTCCAAAACTGCACACAGGACTCAAAGTGAGGTCACACCAGTGCAGAGCAGAGCACCAAAAGAAAATCTAATGTTCTAATCTAATCTTCTCAAGGTACAAGGTGAAAGCTCCTCTATTATGATTTGACTAGCAACATGGAAAAAGAAAAATAAGACCTGAATATCAACTGTATAAAAATTCTGACTTACTTCAAAGAAAGCAGCAAGTGATCAGAGAGCCTATTTCAATGCATAAGAAATACAAAATATATGATTCCATTCCTTCACTTTTAGCTGTTCTTCAAGATAAAGTATAAACCACCTTCAATTGTTTAATTCTGTTATCTTGTAGTGTAGCCTACTATCACTGCTTGTGAAGCTACTGAAGGCATAGAGGAAAATAAAAACTCTGATTTTTAACGACTTAGAAAGCCTCAGGCATTTTGTACATTTTTGACTGCCTATGATACGAGAAGATATTAACAGTCCTCTTATTAAAAAATAATATTTCATCCCTTGGCATGAAAAATAGTAAGAAAAAATTACTAGTAAGTACCCAGCATGAAGGCTAACAGTACACAAAGTGATACAGGTTACTCAATATAAAGAAGAATTAGCATCCACTTATCATAAACATTTTTATTTCTAGTCAGTCTAATCGCCTCCTCAGTTCAGTATGAATCTAGGAGTTTTGGAAGGATTTATGCATTTTAATTGCTAATAGTGTGAGGGTCAGATTACAGTTGCAGTGTATCAGCTGCAGGAAATGTAAGTTCTACATCAGCACAGCAGTTCCCCTGTCAGACAACCTGGTCTTTGCACACTACGCTGCACACTAATGACACAGACAAGGGTAAAAAAATAGCCCCTTAATCCTTTCTTGGTGAGTCCATTCTCAACAATCAAATTTCTTTAAAAAGGTGAGGGTCAGAGTTATCGGACCCATCTGGATGACAAACAGCACCGAGAACAGAGGGGAAACAAGAACATGTACACATAAAGGAAAAAAAAAAAAAAAAAAAAAAAAANAAATTCGAAGTTGGGAGATGAAAGTATCTATCACTGCTTTTAAATTCTAAGAACAGCTGTCATTTTTGCCCTTGGTTTTCTGTGAGTTAACGTCCAAAACTATAGAACAGGATAATCTGTGCACATATTCAGCTGTCTATGACTTCCATTTTCAGAACCTGATGGTTCAATACTGACGCAGTGCAGGAGGCGGTGTCACATGTGACTATACATAGAAAATGCACAGAGCTTCCTCACAGCAGGGTGGGAACTCTACCCCCTCGAGGGCCTCCAAAAATCTCTGCAGGGTAAATATATAGCTGATGTTGTAAACACAAAGTGGAGAGAGACAGACTTCAGGAAATGCAGGCTAACTTCAGAGATGTTTACATTGACTATAAAAACTGAAAACAGTGCTTACATTGAGACTAGCTTTCTTCTTTTCTGGCTTAATACAGATTCTTAAACCAAACTTGTCAAAACCTAATGTATACACCTTCTAATTTTTAATCTGAATTTATCTGATGCAAATATATTTTTCTTCTTAAATTCATTTGTTTTATGTAAACTGCTTTTTAACATATGCATCTATTACTGCCTGCAACAAATTTCATTTTATAGCATGGAAATACAGCTCTCAGTAGTTTTGCTGATAACTGAAGTTATGGATAAATATTCATTTTTATGCAGCAATAATTCTCAATGGGTTACTACAGTTTTAAATGATGCGCTCAAAAGCATTATTCAACAATGTCTTCCAATCTTATTTCACATTCTTGAGCCATCGTAAGATTTTTCATTCTCTTTTGCATTAAAAAATGGATCACTGGCCAGGACTTAAGAGTTTTAATATGTTAACTTGTCACTGTTGTGTCAAAAAGAAAAAGGGGACTGTGTTCTACAAAGTACCAATGAGAATTCTGTGGCCAAAACCATGGACTGGATAAGCACTAATTTCAATACCATTTCCCAAAGTCCTTGTTTTTCTTTGTACACTCCACTCCTCCAAAGCAGCTTGAATATTTGTTCACAGAATGTGTTTGTATTTTTGCAACAGAATATGAAAATCTGGAATGAGATTCTGGCCACAGTGAAGTTAAAAGGATATTTTCCATCAACTGCATGAAAGCTAGGATTTCAGACCATGGAGATTCAGTATTATTGTACAGATTTACCATGCCAGTTTCCCATCATCAAAATTTGAAGCTAAAACCAAAGTGGCATCATTTTCTTTTTCATTTGTATCTAAAACATCCTTGGTAGAGTCAAATTACTATATCTGCAAATACCAAGCTTTGTATTTAAGACTTAGTTCATAGCACAAATACAGTTTTCCTACAAACTCTAAAGTTTTTACAATTTCAGATAGTGATAGTAATACAAATGGTCTTGATTTCTGTTGAAAATTATTCACTTATGCCCTAAATGACTTGAATTCATCTGGCTACATTGTGTGACATTTTACAATGTAAAGTGCTTTTAATGTCCTCTGAAATCACAGTTCAAACCATGTTTAAACCTGAAAGCCAACTTCCAACAAATCAGGAAAGTCCATATTGGAAAAAAGGGGGGATTTTGCCCATTCTGTTCAATCAATGCAATTTTTTCTCAAGAAAATCTAGCTGCATTTTTCATAAACTGATTTTTTTTCCACTGGTGAAAACTAGTTTTCCGAAACTAGGTTATGCAGTGACTTTGGTCCATTTAGCAAGGTCAGACTGTTTATTCTTGACCAAATTCTTTCCCACTGTAAAAAGGTACTTTTAAATGCCACATTCCAGAACAGTGCCAGTAAGTCAATGAAGCATATTTTCCCACAAGAACTGATACCACGCACATGCCCCTCTCCTTATTGAATTCTTCTAGTGATTAAATTACATAAGGCGCACGATGTCTTCAGTGTCCCAAATAATTTATCAATCTATAGTGCCAGCTGTGCTTTCATTAAATGAAATAGTTTTATTCATTTTAAAGGAATACTATCTGAGCACCATCAGACAGTAAAAGAACCTAAAAGACATTTAAGTAAAAATTAAAAAAAAAAAAATTATAAAAAAATAAACCAAATGCAAAAGTGACTGTCAATTTAAAGACAGGCCCTCTTATTTGCCTTATAAATTGGCTTAATTCATTGAAGCCTTGCTGATTTACACCAGCTGAAGTATGTGGCTATTATGAACTACTGCAATAGCCATAAGAAAATATAAACCAGTAAAGCTTTTCAACTTTTAAGCTATGCTTCCGAACTGGTTCTGAACTTGATCCCAACACTGCACCTTAAATACACACACCCCTCTCCCCATGACCTACCAAAAACAAATTCAAAATCTCTCCTATATGTCTTTTCACAATGTATACCTATACAAAACTTCCCTGTTTTTCAAAGACACATCCTCAGCCTGTATTAACTGACAGTATATTTTGCCTGAAAATTCAATTAAAATAAGGAACTTATTAATTTTTACAGGATACGTAAGGAGGAGAAGACAATGTGAAATGATGGTGGAAGTCATGCATTTGTTTAATTTCATAAAAAAGGTGTAGAAAGTCCTGCTTTCCTGAAACAATCGAACAAGAGAATATAGTTTTTCTCTAGGACTTATTCCAAGTAGTCCACCCAGAAACTCTCAGCATTCTCAGCATTTTGATGTATATTTTCCAGTTGATGTCTTTGACTTTAGTGTCTGCATTTGTGCATTGCTTCTCATTGCTCTTCTCGCCAATTTTTCCTCAGAAGAGGAAAGCTCATTATCTAATTCCTGTAAGGCAAATCATGGTCCCTGCAGATCCATGCAGTGTACATGACGTAAATGTAGATTGTTAGCTCATACCTAGACAAAATGAATGCTGAGGCACACCATAGGTTCAACTTCTATATGCTATCAGAATGAACACTAGATGCTGACTCCAGTCCCTTTTGTGCTGGTCTACAAAGGTACACAGCTGAACTCTTGTTTTGTACAAAAAGCTTCAAAACTGCACATTCTGGACACAAGTTTTCCCTTATGTTTGTGTGCAACTTGCCTGGGATCCTATAACTACTGAAGAATGAACTCATTACAATGTCTGCTACTGTCAGGCCTCTTGGTTCCTTGCTTTGTGTACCTTCAGCTGCCTCAAAAAACTGCAGTCTGCTACCATCTAGCACTGCCTGATGGGCTTCCTGCTCAGAGGTCCCAACACATCAGCAGCTGTGGCTTCACTGTGGCTCTCAGTGATACAGTAGCAAGTTGGATCTGCCTTTTGGGAAGCCACTCAGTGGCTGCACAACCATGGTGGACGCATTCTGCACTTGTTTTCCATTTTCTCCATGCCCTCCACTGAGTAAAATTTTTCCTCTAGGTTAAGAAGGGATTTCCCAGTGCAAAAATGTGTAACAGTTTAGCAAGTATAGCTGAATCTTTCTTCCACTGATACCTGTAGTTATCACCTGATATGTCTCTACACTCCTTGTAGCTGTATCTTGTCTTTAACTTCCAGACTAATACTATCTGCTATCATCACTGTGTCATTCCAGCTGCCCTAGTGGATAAACCATAAACATCCATCCTTCTGTAAACTACATGAAAAGAAAATATATATATCTTCGGAGGATGTATTTTTTTTGCCAATATATTTTTCATGGTTCCACCTCATGTTGCATTTGCAATCAGAACTTCACCAATCTGTCCTGTCCTCAAAATTTCTCTCATACAAATGACAGAGAAGAAACTGTAGAGATTTACGCAACTTTAAATGTGTGGATTTTGTTGAGTGGCATAACGTCATCCAAACTTGTGGCACTTCCATGAAAGTCAGTACTTCCATGGAAGTGTAAGCTCTAGGATTTCTACCCAGTATGAACAGAAACAGTTCTGAAAGGGTTTTAAAAAGTGAAGAACTCATAAAAACTATTTCCAACACTGAAAATTAAAAACTCTGACTCTTGTTAACTTATACAGCTTTTCAGCCCAAATCATTCCACAATGCTGAAATGCATAAATAAATGTTCTCTAATGTCCAGTACAGGTGAGTGGCTGTGGAATTGACAGTTCTGTAGAGCTGCAAGTTTCTTGTCTTCAGTGGAAACTCCCCCAGTCACAGATTGTGCGTGCAACGTAAAAGACCTCTTTTGGAAGCATTTCACTGTCCACTACGCATTTTTCCTCCTGTTCCACAGAATAGAATATATGCTTTTTTAGATCCTTTGTGCTAGGAATAATGCTGCTGAAAATGTTTCTTCTGAACCCAGGTCATTTACTCTTAGTATAGCAGAAGAATCTGTGCAGTACAGGAGAATGAAATACTGTGGACTTTTTTTCCACTAGTTACACAGCTGTTCCTGTTCCAGCTAAAGAACTCTTATTCCGAATTGCCTCCTAAGTTTTCTTCGTAATGTACCTTTTTCCCCATCCTTTGGACTTACTTATAACAGTTAAGGTGAAAAGCAAGTAGTACAGCATTAATAATACTATTTATTCACTGTAATAAACAATTATTTTATGATAGAGTCATTAATTTTGAATGATAATAGCCATAAAAAATATGGTGCGGTCATTTCTGAATCATAGATAAGGGTAAAATCCAAGAACTAGCTGAAAGCACATCTCTCTCTGTACATATTTCTTCAAAACTTATTTCTTCTTTCCTGCCAGTGAACAATGAACTAGCTGTTTACATGGCAGGTTTCCATGGTTACAATCTTGCATGGGGCCCACATGGTACAACCTATATCATTGTTACATCAAAAAATATCTCCTGTTTCCTAAGCAGA
Organism: Bombycilla garrulus; assembly: GCA_013400315.1. Lineage (NCBI taxonomy): Eukaryota > Metazoa > Chordata > Aves > Passeriformes > Bombycillidae > Bombycilla > Bombycilla garrulus. The sequence goes on from VXBU01008178.1 coordinate 364,416, forward strand.
AAGTCTCTACACTTGTTATTCCTCATTTAAATCCACAACATGACCTCAGAACTCAATCAGCATGAACTTGCAGGTGGTTGTTTTCTCTCTTTTTTTTTTTCACCAGTTTTCTCCTGTTTCTGTGTTTAGTATAGTAACTGCACAGGTTTCTTAAGGCTAGTTTGTTTTGGTTTTTTATAATCTGTTCTTTGTCAATCAGGCCCAGTAAATGATGAAAACTCTGATCCTGTTTCAAATCACTTTTAACTTCAAAAGCAAAAATATACTGAGTCTTCAAACCGTATGTAGTCATTCAATTTTTTAATTATTTTTTTCTTCTTTACTGGAAAGTTACTACTAAGATGCCGATGTCATTACGATAGTTGCCCTGGAGAGAAGAACAACTTGCTGACTGCAAACGAATTATCCACAGATCAGCTCTTCCATGTTGATCACAACTTTACCGGGTATTTTCATACACTGTATCTGTAGAACAAGTTTTCTTTGCATTCATTACAGAAATAGCAAAATCCAATGCAGTGGTTAATTTATCTGCTCCTTTAGCTATTCTGACTCACACCTGAATTCTACAGACTTTTGCGGTAGACAACAACTTTGTGCATTTTAGAAACCTCATAAGTTTTATTTTCAATTCTCCTGCTTAATTTTTTAGCATGTCTCATTCAGTAACTAATCTGTGAGAGTCCTGCATATTTCACAGAACCAGTTAGACATTATATTAGACCAATTTTAACTACTACTACTGCTCTGAAAGACCTAAACAAAAATTCAAGGCCCTACTTGTATGTCCAATGTCTGACTTACAGTCAGGTGCAACTTACTGAACTATACTGGAGTTTTTGATATATACTAAGATATCCTGGCTGGTTTTGTACTTTTGAAAAGAATTCTACAGTAATCTCTCAAGACACTTCTATTTAACTGAATTATTTCTAAATCTTGGCACTTACATGACTTTTTCCTGTTTTAGAAACCATAGTATTTTTACTACTTACAAACAAATGTAGTTTATCTGATCAGAATCTCTTTTTCCATTGTCTTTTAAACAAAGAATTGTTATGGAGTTTCAGAGAAGCAGATTCTGTTATAACTGTATCATCTTCTGATTCCTTTCAGTAAGAAAATATTCCATCTCCATGGAAAATCTTACAGATCCCCAGTCCTTCTGGTTTCTTTGCTTTACCTTGATTACAAAAACCCCATCACTGTCAGCCTCTGTGGTATCTGTGTGCTGTAAGAATTTAAGTGTCCTTGGGTGTCTCTCTCTTCTTCCACTCTAAAGCTTTCAGTATCCAATCTTGCTTGGATTGATGGCTGTCCTTGACATATTATATCATGATCTCATAGTGGACCTGAGCAGTATAAATTCTGAAGCGCTGACAGAGCTGGGCTACTTAGAAAGGTTACCAGAAGTCTCCTTTCTGTTCCTTTTCCTCATCATACATATAGTGTACAATGTGGAGATAAGCTTCCCTGGGATTTTCAGTAGGCATTTCTATTATTTCAGCTGGGAAAATGTAAGTCTACAGGATGTACAAAAAGTAACAAAATATAAATAGTCTCCTGATGGGTTCATTTTTAGGTCCAGGTGTTTACTTCACTTCCACAATAGTCTACGTTCTTTCTTATTTGCGTGCGCTGATTTTTCTGCTCAAGTCCTTTTTGAAGGTTATTTTTAGTAACGACTTCCAAGTTTATCCAAGCTTTTCTGGCATCCTCTGTTTCGTGGAAGGTCTGACCAGGTTGGTGGTCATTTATTGATGTGACTTGCCAGATTCATCCCATTTCCAGATGGGGAACATTGCAACCAGATTTCGCACTCCATCTGGATTTTTTCAACTTGCTGTCCCAATAGGATTCAGTTCTTGCTTTCAGATCATCTTTCATCCCTACCTGTGAAACTTTCAGGCTGTACTTTTGCTTCTTTAGTAAACAGTCTCTCTTTTACATCTCATTTTGATTTTTTGTTCTTCCGTAGACTTTGTTTAAATTGAATCCTCCTTTGGTTTTGAAGACAATCTCCATTACTTGCTCTATCTCATCTTAGTAAAGCTTCATGATTTCTTCCTTTGGAACATGAATTTGGCTTTGACATTTATGCCAATCCCTCTGGCCTGCTGACACCTTTTTCCATGATGAGAGGAGCTCATGAATTGCATTTCTGAAAAAGCTGACTATATAATGCACATGAAATCTTGAAGGGGCAAATACAGAGACATGGAACTAGAACAGACTACTCCACTTATCAAAATTTGCCAACTTGCATCACAGAAATTCGCCATGCTCCCTCTCAAACTTATTTGTACTTCTTGCCTGCAGTGGCCCTACTGTAGGATGTTTCAGAATCTCACTACTTGTTTTCTAATATCCCGAAAAAAGTTATTCAAGTTATTTGAAGTGATGTCAGTTACTTTAAACTAACTAGTTCTCATGCCATCATCGTTTTTTTAATGTGTTCTCCCTGTCTGTGTCCTTGATGATGTTTTTAGGCATCAATTGTATTTACTGTTTTGATTCATTTTGTTAAAGTAATTCAGATTCTTCTTGCCTCACAGAAAGTGTCCTTTGTTCTCCGATTGTTATGCAGAAATCTGTCCTTCTCCAAGACTGTTCCTGTCCAAAAACTTATCTCAGCCACAGAGAAACTAAGCTGCTTACAGGATTTGAGATGAGGTTCGATCAACTAATTTGTGTTGTGGAATCAGTATTTTATTATTTCTTATAAATTACCCTACAGGTAACAGTCTACCTTTTCACATGCTCTTTTCATGCATCTGAATGATAACTCATAGCCCGTATGTGATCTCTGCAGCTTGCTACCAAGCTATTTGTAAGGTCCCAAACCAGAGGAATTAATCTTGTAGCTCAGTAAATCTTTTACTGTAATATATCTTCCTCTGGATTTATCCACTGAAATGCTGAAAATCAGAAATCTAGAAAAAATCTAGTTGAATTCTTTGTTGCCCTGTAGTTTACTGAAATCTGGAAAATCTAAGGCTAACATACTTCCACTATTTATCAAATGATTTATTTACCACATTTTGCAATGATGCATGTATTATAAATATAGGTAACTGATCTTTTGAATGCGATTACAAGGCACTGGTCATCTGCCACCATTTAGCACACAATAACAAGCAATATAATGGATTTAAATTAAGAATGGGACATTGAAGGTTGGATATCAAAGAAACTTTCTGAAAGTGATTCTATACAGGTTTTGGAACAGGCTCCCATGGGAAGTGATGGAAACCCTGTTTTGGGCACATTAATGTTATGGGCAAAACATTAGAAATGCAACAGAACAATCTTACTTGTTTCACTGGACTAGATGATTTCTCAGCTCTTCTCCTTCTGAGCTCAAGAATTCCACAACAGCAATGCTGAACAAGTACTAAATATTGTTAGCCTAAGAGGAATTTCCTGGGCTGTACCTGTACAAGGGAATTCTCAATTAGAAATGCCTTCTACAGCAGGACTTCAGCCAATGTGAAGAGAACATTTACAGTTACTTCCCTGCCACTGCAAAGAAGTGCCAACGTTTTTATTACGCATTAAGCCCTAAAAGCATTTCTGTCAGCACTGTACAGACACCTGCCTTCACTCTGGAGTAGCACGAGCTCCAAGGACAGTATATTATTTGGTCTGCTCCTCTTCCTTTGGATGTCCCACATTCAAGTACCAAACATGCCCATGCCTGCTTATTCAATGTGCTTTGATAAGAGCATAACCTGAGGCTGTATTTTAGTGTTTCAGGATGGTTTGAAATTATGTGGGAACAGTTCTGTAAATACAGAGGGAGAGACCTTGTCAAACAATCAAATTGTTTTTACAATCCAACCCACTCAATTATCTCTGGGAGTAGATGTGAAAACAGAGTCACTTAAATCAACAGAAAAATAGTACAAAGAAGATGTAAATCACTGGGTGGGGGAAATGCACCACATATTTTTACATCTGAAAACGGGAGACAGAAGTATGGTCACACAAATGCAGGATGCTCTTTAATAATATAGAGAAAATACACAGTAGTAATTTTCTCCCTTACTTTCTCCCTTTTACAACCTCTGGCCCAATTTTTTTAGCAGCCTAACAACAGCCTGTTCCTTATAAACTTCTACATCCTACAGTCTGTTCACCACATATTTCTTTGAAACCTCTACTGCAGTAATGTTACCATTACTAATATCTACTGTATCTCATTAAGTGAAAGAGGAGGAGAGGAGAGGAGAGGAGAGGAGAGGAGAAACAACATGCCATATTGTCTTCACATCAACATGTGAAGGCTATTTCCACTGAGTACATTTTTCTTGCACCAGTGGAACTGTGCTGTTGCAAAATAACACCAAATTTTACCCTGAGGTGAAAAGGCAATGCTCACAAAAGCAGAATTAAGAGTCAGCTAAGTAATATCAGGCATCAGATTTAAAACAAAATAAAAATATTTTCTCACAGTGCCAAAGTTGACTGTAGCCCAGAGTAGAAATGGTTCAAAAAGTAAGGAAATCAGTTTATGAAAGATGGGTACTTCAGTAATTTTTATAGACAATGATCTAGATACAAGCTCCAGCACTGGAAATCGCTACACTTCTGATTGCTGAAAGCTGTTTCTTCTCTCCCTCCTAAGCATCCTCTCTTAAACATTACCCTTTGATAGAGCACATAGTCAACCTTCGGTCCAGCCCAGCAGAAACGTCTGTTGTTCTGATATAAATTGCGCTCAAAGTTGCACTTCTTTTCCCTTTTTTTTTTTTTTTTTCCCACCAGGATGAGGTAAATTTCTTCTGGAGGCTTGCACTGGTGCAGCTGCAGGCCTGCAAAATATGCTCAGCTCAGTGTGGACAACCTCTGTCCTCAAATATAATATATTCTAATGTCTCCAGCTCTGGAAAGGGGTTTTCTGGAAAAGGGCACAGAAAATATTCTCATGTGAAGCCAATTTGCTTGTTTACTGTGAAATAATTTACTTTCTTTGAAAGATTAAAAGATAGGCTTTTTATGGTTCATGATAAACCTGAGTCTGAATCAGAGCAGAGGCCTGCATTCCCTGCATTCCTGACAGGTCTCAAGGGTAAGTCCTGGCATCAGCTGCAGAGGAACAGCACCAAGAGCTGAATGCAGGTCTTGGCACCATGGGGGTAAGAAATACTTCAAACACTGATACAGATGCCCTTAGAAGTTTTGTTACAGTCAGATACAGTAATAGCCTTAAATGAACCAGCTGACTGGTTCATCTAACAGCTTCAGAACAGCGTAAACCAGCATGAGCTGCGAGGTTTTGGAAAACATTTCTGCCTTTGAGTTACTTTGGTTATTCGAGGTCTCAGGTGAGCACTTCAGATGTGGTTTCATAACTGACTCCAACAGATCTAAGATGGTGGTGGCTAGGGAGTGGATGACCCCATATTACTGCTCACCCTCCCTTGGGTGTCAGTGCTTCCAGTCATGTGGCCATGCAGTGATTTGCATCTACTAAGCCACCTGAAGATTAGTAACTACTTTATACAGAGTTCATTTTCAGTCAGACTGAAGGGAGCAACCACTAATGCCAAAAAAAGGGAAGCGTGCAGTCAAAAGCAGGGCCACCCTTTCAGCAGCAGTAAAAATGTTACATCTACTTATGCTGTGAAACAACACCTGTGGATTATTTCTAGAACATGTCTCTAGAAATAACAACTTTGTCATAAATCCTCTGTCTCTGTGAGGGCAGCCAGTACAACTCTTCCAAACAAGCCTTAAAAATGTAAAGATCCTTATGATGGGCAACAAAAATTAAGTTGGTTTTGAAAATTATCTTTTATGATTATAATGCAGATGAATAAGAAACTTCTAATTTCCTGATTTTGTTAATGTGTATTTCCATCCTGCCCTTCGATTATTATTGTGACATTGAATGATCTGTTTTGTCATTGTTATTTTCACATAAATCTGGTCTTCATATAAATCTGATCTCATCTGAGTCAAGTCACCATAAATATATCTTAAAATGTTTTCAGTCATCTGCAGGCCTTACAGTCAACATGCTGATAATGATTTTTGTTCTTAAGATGACTCCAGAGATAAATGACTCATTTTATGTGATGGAAATAACCTTCCTAGAGGGTGTTGGGAGGATGCAATAAAGATCCCACCAGATGTTAAAATATCAGAAAAATTCACTCATTTTTTCACAAAGCCAGACACGTGGAGTTTTTATGCAGAACTGTGTGTTAGTAGGGAAGACAGATTTTCCTTAAATAAGACAACAATTTTCATCTTACTGCACTTCTGAATAGCCACAAACTCTCAGCAGCAGCACTGACAAGCTCAAACCCACACGTTTTGATCCACCTGATGGATGTCTGTCTGTGTCTCATTTTCCTTTTCAGAGACATTTGGGTGGACTAGACAAATGGACCATAATGAAAGAAATGGAGATGAGGTCCCAGATCTCAGGTGATGTGCTTCCTCACAATAACAAAACAGTGAAACTTCCACCTGTCACAGGGGGGAAGAATCATGATCTTCTTAAATCATGTAGGAGATAAAATCAACTATCACTGTACTGATTTGCACTGATTTCATTAGGACACTCTTTGACACTTAGTTTAACCAGTGGCAGCTGGCTGCTTAATTTCCATAGGTTTCCTCTGATGTCTGATGGTAACTGTGCTGAATCCCCATTTAGGGATCCTCAATGGATCTCAGGTTAAAGCTGCACTGCAAGAGACTTGGAAGAGGTGGCCATAAAAATGTGGAAAAAAATGACAAAAAACAAGGCAAAGTAAAAAAATTTCTTTGTGTTCTCATCAATCATATTGCCTCAGACAAGTGTTTATATTTACATTATTTACTAACAGGGAGCATTTACTGGAAAATGACAATGCAACAGTGGGCAGGAAACAGAGAAGTACTCATTCCTCTTTTGAAGAGTTTTTCTGTCATTTTGTGGTGTTGCTTTTGTTGTTGTAACTAACTTACATATTTGTTTTTACAAAGAAAGGCTCGTTAGTGAAAATTATTTTATGCTCCCTTGCTACTATACCAACAAAATGAAATCCAAATTCTTGCATGATGTGACATGTAAACCATTTGCACTGAAGTGACTGCCAGAAATGGATGGAAAGTTTTTATCCTGAAGAAATACTCAAATAAAATGCTAGCATAATCTAAAATTATTTACTGAAAGTAACTGTAGAATATTTTGTGTCCTCTCTTTTCAGAAAATCTATTTAGTTGGGTCTAGTACTCAACAACATACAGCATCAGCAGAGAAAGTGAAGTATTTTCCTTTCTGTGTTGGGTAAATCTGAAAACAAGTGGGTTTTTTAAAAAAGGAAGACATAAACCACTTTTGCTGGCATTTCATGGGAAAAAAAAATCTCAGTAGTGCTGACTTCTAAGGTAAAGCACACATGTTTTCAAAGAAAGTATTATAAGTGTTACAAACACTAATATTCTGCCAGTTTCTCTCAAGATCCTGATGCAGGCCAGGTTTTAAGAGCTGGATAGCCTCAGCTCCACCTAGATGCTCTGATCACAACTGCATGCACTTATCTCATTTAACACTCTTGTATGCCATGATTAAGCTTCATTTCCTTTTTTTAATGCAGTCAAAAGTCGTCAGAAGTAGATAAATGGATTATTCCTTTTTAATAATACAACTTCAGATTTTCCAGACACCCAGAGAAAGTTAGAACTGAGTGCCCATTTTTCTGCACCAGGAAAGATGTGACAGTTCATTAGCTTTTGCTATCCAGCTCTAAAATTACAGTCACATCAATCTACCTCCTCTGTCCTATGGAACTTCTCTGTTATCACAGAGCCTATTCAGAATTTCCCCAAGGGCCAAGACCAACACTTGGAAAAGAGTCTAACTTTGCACGAAACCAAAAGCACGCCCTATTCTCCACCATCTCAGACCCCCGCCCAACCTCATTCTTTCTAGTGCTGTTATTTCAGACTCATATCAGGTCTCAGTCTGAACACAGCTGGGAGCAGTGATCTCCACCCTGCCCCCCAGCCTGTGTAACCTTAGTTTGAATCTTTTATTCATTCATTCACCGACAGAAATATCGAGAGGTTTCTTTAAATGAAGTCCAGGCAATATGCCTGGACTACCGGTCTGCCAGAAGGATTCCTCAGCATTGTGTAAATAACCGGCTGTTAGAGAGAGACTGCTTTGAAGTTACCATTTGCAGCACCCACAGCACTTGGGCTGGATCAGTTTTTACTGGGCTACTTTCATGGCAAGCTCCTTTTGTCCCATCTGAAGAGTTTCTTTGTGAGCGATGAATGACGATGCATCCTGGGAAGGGTCTGATACTTCAAAGACGATTCTTGTAGTTTATCTTGCAGTAAGCTTCTCCTCTGAAGGAAATGCTGCAGAGCCCTTGTATTGATCACAATGATAGTCTTTCATAACTGGGCTGTCTGCACCATCACTATCCAAAGCAGATCTTCACAAGATGTGACTTTTATTGATTGATATATATATAGATATATTCTGTCCTTTATAATGCAACACTTTTTCTCTGCAAACACTTCAAAACAAGCTGGTCTTGCTGTAGTCCATGATAGTACTCACTGCTTGGTGAATAACTGCAATTTAGACTATTTTTGGGATGGTAAAGTCAATAATGTCTTTATGTGTAAAAAACAGAAGTCTGGAGCTGTTTTGTTTAGCTGTGTTTCCTGTACTAAGTTTCAATGGAAGTAAAAAGAAGCAACATTTCCACATCTAAGCAGCTGCCCAAAGGTAGAAGTTAAAATCAGAAAAGGAAAATTGATAGCTAAAACACATTATTAAAAGTGTCTAACCAGCAATCAGTTTGCAGGAGTAGTGAAGACTGACATTGAAAACCATACCACATTTATCACATTCTAAACAACACACCCCTATAGTTTCCTACATACCCAGAAACAAGTTTATTTTGAAGAAATAAAGGTTGAAAACCCTTTAAAATAATTTATCAACTTTTTATTTAACTTTTAAACTATTCATTTTTAACTTAAAAAGGCCATGGTCATAGCTGGTTTTGTTGTTTTTTTTTAAAATAAGAAAATAATGACACACTAAATTTTAGGTGTGAAAGCCATTACTTATGTCTATGCCCATATACCTGATTTATCCTTGATCACAGAATAATTCAACTATTTTAATACTCTTTAGCTTAGCTGCAATGACACTTGGATGCTTATCTGAACACAGTACAAACTTGCATGTGGATAATCCCTTAGGCGGAATACCTCTTGTTCACAGTAGTGCAAAGAGTACCAGCTCACAGGTTTTAATCCGTGATTTCTAGCACACAAATATTAGACAGTTGAGCAAATATACATACTTTACAAAGCAATCCTGGCAATGTTCTCTTCTGCTGTGGTAGATTTCTGGGTGTTTTAAACTTACCTCCTAAGAAAGCTACATGGAAAAAAACTGAACATGTTCAGCTCTGTAGATTTTTTTTCCTCATTTCATGCAGAAACTTTCAAAAATGTCCTGCTGGACACCTTGTAACATTTTGCAATTTTAGCTTAAATGATTTTATGCATCAACAGAAACACTCATTGAAGCTGCTACTGACTGATAGAGCCCATCAGGAAGAATCTTTCTCTCCTTCTCCTCTGTTTTGAGTTACATGACCAATCTTCTCGGATCTCAGCAGCCAGAGTCTTTCACCTTTAGATTAGACTACATCCTATAGACAATGAAGAAAACTAGCCCCAATACACAGGTTTAAATCTGTTTTACATGACAAGGATACTTCCCTATGTTTAGCAAGATGATACAGTTTTCTGTTGCCTCCTGCCTTCATTCACTCTGAAGCCAGATGTCCATAGTTACATCATACAACAATGGGAAGACCCTTGCACAAACTAATAATAAGAACTAATTGTTTTTTATCGACATGAGTCAGGCTAATTTTTACAATACACTGTAAAACACAAAGTGGATCATTTCAGTTTCTCTTTTCAGCAGTTCTGCCTTTTCTCTCTTTATCACATGAGTTACTCTTATGGCAGTTGGGATATTCAGAATGGAAAAAGGAAACAGAAAAATCATGAGCAGGCAACAAACCCCAAAGACACCCAACATGAACAGAGCATGGCAGCTCCTCAATACGCTCCAGAGATGCTGTGCCAAGCTACAGCAGCTGATTCTGGGGGAAGGGCCAGCAGAGCGGCAATGGGGTCAAAAAGCAGGGAGCTGGCAGGGCTTCTCCAGCATTAATGGAGGAGAGAGCTAAATGTGCAAGTGAGATCATGTCTGAACCAAGGACAACCAGGAGAGCTGGTGGGAGAGGGGCAGGCAGGAGACCTGGTGATACTGGGGGATGCTCCTTAACAGCTGGCTTGGGAAACAGCTGTGATTTTGGCTGCCAGGTCCACTTGAGCTTCCTCCAGCACAACCCTATTTGGAATCATTCAGTAACATATGGAAGGAAGCAGCGAATGGATATTCACAGAGGTGAAAAAACAGAGTATGATGGTGCGGGCATTTTCACAAGGATCTGTGCGGTTTTTTTCAGGCAAAATACCTGGGATTCAGCAGGAACTTTATCTTAAAATGGATATTTCAGAAACTTTAACCACACCTGTTTGACTTAATTTACAAAGGAAGTCAGTATCACTACAGAAGCTTGACTCACGGAAGTTTCAGAAAACTAGCACCTCCTTATCCCTCTGTAATCAGTCACAATTTAATTTAGAGCCAGTAGTCAGTAACTGATTACTTGTACAATGCAATCATCACAACTTCAATCCTGGCTGGAAAGCAATTGTTTTCAGAGACACAAGGAACTTTAGTTGTAGACATGGTTCACACTGCTTTGTTAACAGAAAAATAAAAGCCTTCAGAAACTTACCACTGAGGTAAGAGCCATCTGAAAACTGTAGATTCGTGCAAGGCCAAAGTCAGCTAGCTTTATCTGCCCATTGCTGGTTACAAGAATATTCTGAGGTTTCAGATCCCGATGCACCACACGATGCGAATGCAGAAAATCCAGTCCCCGAAACAGCTGAAGCATCATATCCTATATATAAGGAAGCAATCATGCAGTTATCACGCAGTTAATATGCAGTTATCAAGACAAGGTGGCATGCAAACAAGTAAATCCTCTGTCATAATGTGAAAAACTAATTTAATAAATATTGGCTTAAATATGTGCACAGGAGATAAAACTAACTATTAATATAAAATGGACAGGATGTTGCTAAAACGAATGGAATTGAACCAATGTCGTTACCAAGTTAATGTATGGTTTCTAGTTGAATTATCTGGGGCTGATTAACAGTAGTATAAAGATAAATCAATGTACCTAAAAAAACCAGCAAAAGTGTGTCTCCAAATCCCTGGACAACTTCAAAAGAATGCTGTCCAAGTAAGAAAAATACATAGCAGTTTTTTGCTCTTAACTTTAAACCACACACCACTTTGCATTCTCATTAGCTTATGTTCTGTCCTGCTGTGGTGAAGTGAAATTTTATCATTTATTTTAACAGGCACAAGGATTTGTTTCAAACAGAAAAACTGTTTAAATGACAAATCTATTTTTCTTTAATGTTATAGAGGGAAAAGATTCACTTGGCAAAACGTGTTGTATAGAATTTACTGAGTAGGACAGAAACCGCCTTCAGATGTAAGTTTAGCACTAAAACAGTGTAATAATCATAATTCTGATTCTTCTGTTTTGTTATAGTGATACAATTTTCCACAACATTTCCACAGCTGAAGAAACTATTTTATCTGTACTCATGTTTTGACAATCTTAGTAATGTGAAAAGAATGAACCAGCAGATTCAAAACCAAATACTAGAAATCCCCTGCGTTCCAAATTAGAAGGATACTGTCAACTTGAAAATCATATCTGCGGAACAGGCAGTTACAAGAAGATTCTGCAACAAGAAAGAAAATAAATGGATAAAGAACTTTTTTTTCTGCATGCAACTGACTTGAGCTCATGAAACTGCAGTTCTGTCTATGCTGGTGGCATATGCCCTCTCCATAATCCATTCAGCAGAGTGTCCTCCAATCTTGTTAGCAACCAAAATGATCTTGGAGAAGGGCACGGCATGAAAAAGAAAAGGGAAGAAGGATAACTTGAGATTGGTTGCTTTTGTTCTTCTCTATGGACTCAGGCATGTTGCAAGTAAACATTCAAGGCACACTACTGAAAGGAATTATACCTGAACATGTGTGTAAAAATAGCTCCCAACATTCAGCTTGATAATGTTGGTTAAGTTGGATGCATTTTTAAGGTAGGCTTTTGATATATTGCTAAATAATTTAACACAAAATTATTATTTTCATGTAATGTTTCCTGATAATTTATATAGAACATATTATAAAATATATAGATATTAAGTTTGGAAGCTCTCACCTGACGCCTGATAAAACAAGGCCATTTCTGTATACTGACAGTTCATAAAGCAATCAGATTTTATTTGAAGATACCAATGATGGAGATTTTTCCATGAAATTATGGATGCTGTGACAGTATTAAATTATTATCACCTCTGAAGGAAGGTGGTGAACTGAGAACCCCATTTTCTACTAGCTGATACTTTTTATTTCCTTTGCTTCCCCAGAAAAAAATGGAAACTGATAATTTTGACAACTGGTTTAATATGGTTTGGACCTTTAAAAGAAATACACAAAGTATATTGAATCCTCTAGTATTTATAGAAATTTTTTTTGCAGTTCAGAAATTTGTAAGAACTTGGGTTACAGCTCTGCAGGTTTCAGTCATCAGTAGAATTAATATATGTCATATCTGGTCACTGTGCCATTTTAACTTTTACCAAGTCTTAGAAGTTTTTGTATCAGTCTTGCAGATGGGAAGAAGATGCCAACAACATTTAGGCATATGGCTATTTTAAATATGAACTTAGTTGTTTCACTGAATTTGGGCCTGTTTTTACTTTTTTATACCAGGCTGACATAGTATCAAATACTAAAATGAATTATAGAACTGAAGTATTAGTCAGCAGACCCTGGCAAGTCCCTTTTTAGTGACATTTATGTATCCTATTCATTTGTCAACTCTGTAAACTCATTTAAGCAGTTACCAAATATATCAAGAATATTTTTTTCAACAACTGTTGCTGGTTTTGCTTCAACTTTCTTCCTCAAGGTCAGCACAACACAATTCTGCTCTGCTCGTTTCAAGCTACAAGCAATGTCTTCAGGTTGTAAATTCAGAGTCTTCTCCCAGCCACATGTAAAAAAAGGAAAGGATTTGAAAATGGAAACTGGTATATCTTCCTCTCTACCCACTGGACTCAAAATATGAATATCATTTACAGAAGTTCTCTTCACACATAAAAAAATAAAATGTGCTGCAAAAAAGTGTACTGGGGAAGTGTAAATTTAAAAGGTGTTAGAAAGAAGAAGAACTGGGGGGAAAGAAGTGCTACATCTCCTCTTCCAGGAAATTCAGGGTTGGTCTGTATAAGCTGTTTTCTAGTATTCAGGTTGGACTGTTGATTACACCTATTACTTACTATGATAGGTATTAACAGATTTCAATTCAAAATTATCTGGAAGAACAGCCCAAAGTTATGTGTGTGTAAAGAAGGGCATATGGATGTAAAAAGACTGTATGCTATTTGTCATTCATTATTGCCCTGTTTTTAAATTCTCAGCAAGTCAGAAAAAGAGCAGAAGCCAAAATCACAACACAGGCTTATTATTATTAACTTCAAATACAGAATAACAAATGCAGCAGCTTAAAATTTTGTGCTGCACGTAAGCCTAGTCAAAAACCATTAGGCCTTGCTTTTGGAAAATGATTTCATTCACTTGGTCAGCCACTTGCAAGAAACATAAGCCAGGGTCTGGGCTCTGTGCCTTCTTTGACACTGTAACTAACATCAGAAGATACTAACCTTTGCTAGCAAATTGGATAAAGGCTGTAAACACGCACAAGCCAGATCACTACCTAATTAAATCAAGATAATTTCACTCATCTAACGGAAATGCATCCATTTTTATTAGTGGCAAATACCCAGTATTATCTCAATTACAAAGTTCTAGAAATAACTGCAAGAGAGCCTTCATGTGCCTCAAGGATTAGTTTTCTCCATGTCTCCTTTTCCCTGAGAAATTTTCTGTGGTAGATAGGCATACCACACTTTGGAATTACAGAGAGAATCATATTTCAAAAGTTAATTGAAAAACAATCAATTCTATTCAACAAACAAGAACCTTTGTGTTGCAAGAGATTGAAGGAACAAGCTCAAATGAGTCATGATCAGACCTCTACTGATGTCTATCAGTGTTCTTTGGATACTGCAGGTTTGTAAACAAAGACACAGAATGTGCCTGTTGTTTCAGATCAGAGCTTTCTGCCATACTCTAGTATCACAAAACCTATGGTAGTGGGCTGTTGCTCAAGTTGAAGATACATGCACACATTATCCCACTGCAATTACCTTCAGACAATCACAGCTTTACGATTTTTTTTCTTTTTCAGATGACATTTTCAATGCCATCTATGTGCAAATATAAAACATTTACCTGTAACTCAATGGAAAACTGAGCTATTTTGGGATGCAATGAACAAGTACATTTTCTTTAGAGGAAAATATGTAGCTTTAATTTTGTAAAAGTCTCATAACAAAAACAGGAGCAAAATTCATAATGGAAATGCTGCATCTTTGCTTGCTCCACCATATAAGATATTGACCATGATTGGTCAGTCGGATATTTTCTGAATTTATCAGCTCTGAACGTCAAGACCAAATTATGATGAACTTTTCAAGTGACACCATATTATGTCATGAGTCTCAATAATACACAGAAATATATCCTGCATACTCTTCCTCTGTCATCAGTGAGGATGGGGCCAGGCTTGGGCTCAGCTGAGCAGCTGCTTCTGCTGCCTCTGCCAAAGGCAATATTCATGGTTCATATTTCCCAACTCAGGCAGTAGGAACAGAAAGCCCTGATTTCCTACACATTTTTGTCTCCACCTTGTCCTACCCGCTCTTGATTCTATGCTTCACTGACCTCTCTTAACCCTCCTCCACCATCTGATCCATAAATCCCTTCCATGCCATTGGCTTTCAAATATCACTCTGAGTCACTCACCATCTTGACTCCCAACAAAAATATCTGTCAATTATCTGCAGCAACTTACTGCTTGTTTAAAACCTGTCAGATTCTCTGGAGGACTCTGCCTGCCTACTCCAAAAGAGGATGGCATGGCTGTCAACCAAAACACTCAAGTATCTGCTCAAAGACAAAAGAAATGATGGAGTTGGTTTCAGTGTCAGTGCCTAGGCAGCAGCAGCCAGGACTGCAGGGGCCGCAGCCAGGGGACAGCAGGGGTTGTGCCCTGCCAGACACGCTCAGCTCCAGCCGGCTCCGACAGACCCACCACAGCGCACGGCTGGGCCCATCAGCCAGGACTGCCCCGGTGCCTCCATGAAGATATATTCAAGGGCAGAAAGGCTGCAGGGAAAGAGGAGAAGGGAACAAAAGGAGTGAGAAACCGCACAGGAAACACCAAGGTGAGAGAGGAGGAAAAGAAGTGAGAGGAGAAATAGAAAGTAGTCCAGGTGGAGCAGTTATCTGCACTGCAGCTCATGGAGCAGGCAGATATTCCTGAGGGAACTGCAGCCTGCGGAGGTGACCTAGGGTAGAGCAGGCACAAAGTGTGAGGAGGAAGGAGCAGGAGAGAGGAGCTGCTCCTATGCTGCTTGGGCTGGGGAGAGTCAGAAGCGATACATAACCTGGAAAAAATCAGGAAGAAGGTGTTATTTGAACATCTGCCCCTTTTTTGTCCACCACTTGAACTAGCAACTATCTACCTTGCCTGGCATTAGACTAAGTTTATTTTCCCCAGGATAAATCTATTTTGCCCTCTTGGCAAGCAACCTTCCTCTCTTATCTCAGCCCATGAGCTTTCTTGCTCCTTGTTGCTCTCTACTTTCTGTAGCTGAGGTGGAAGAAGTCAGTGAGTGCCTGGATGGGAGTCTGACTGCTGGACTAGGCTAACTCATCACCATGGTAAAGTATGGATGCCAGGTTTTCTCTTGGTAAAAGGGAAGAACACAGTGAGATGCAACCTGAAGGAAAACACCAAGAGTAATATATCTTCATGGAACACATCCAACCTGAGGTAACATACACTTATGACTGGCTGCTTATATGAAGCTCATGCTTTTCCTCCACTGTCTACAATACGAAGAAAGAAAAGCCTTTAAGCAGGTTGCCCTTCGTTACAGTGACAGGAGTTCCTAATACCAAAGAGAGTAATTCAGTGGAAGCCCACAAATATACTCAGTTGTGTCACCAAATAAAAACAACACAGTACAGAGACTTGCAAACTACAACAGACCCCAAATTTGGACTGACACACAGGTTTTACATGGTTGTTTGTTTTTTTTAACCTGCCTATTTTCCTCTTTCTGCTCTACTTCTATGCTAACATTTAAAAAAGTACAACAATCCTTTGGCATCTCCTAATGCTTCTCTTACTCTTCTGCAGACTGTCTCATGCACCTTCACAACTTGCATCCTCCACCCAGAGCTTCTGTCTATCTGCAACTCATTTTTCTTTTTGCTGTGCAGAATGGAATGTCCCTATTTTACATGGCAGGTGTTGGAATACTCATCCTGAACATTTCCTGTAGGAGAGTTTGCGTAAAAGGCAACCACAAGTGTAAACAAGGGGGATGAGTTTTAGACAGCAATGTGTGATGAATCAGTCAAGGTAGTTTCATTAAAAGGTTCACCGCTTCTCATTGGAACAGGACCTTCTCAGAGCAGAAGAGGAGCAGGATGAGGCTTCTTTCATATCCTACTCAGTTATATAGAATCCCCAACCACTGAATTGCTTTCAATTTAAAGGGTGATTTTACACATGCTGGAATGAAAGTTTAAAGAGCTGTCCCATTCTCTGAGGCCTATTTTTGAAGCAGAATAATTACAGCCCTTCTATGGTTATACTTTGTAACAAACAGTCAACATTAATTAATGCCAAAAAAACAATGGCATTCCTGAGGAATTACACAGTACAGATACATGAATAGCAAAAGACATGATTAATGTTGTTACACTGAATCCTGAAGGCATTAGCAATAATGTAATGATTCCCTGTTAAATGCAGTGATCTTTTTTTTTAATTTTTGTCCTCACACTGGGCTGGGAACCCATCACACCAGCCTATCTAGAATGCCATGACTGTGATGGTGGGGGCAAATGCAATTTGCCACTGTCTATGGAGCTGCAGGATACTCTTCTCCATGCAGCTGGCTGGAACACAGTAAGAGGCAGACAGACCCCTGCCCTTGTGCCCTGTTCCTTTTCTCAGAAGAAAGCTAATCTGATCAGTCTCCCTGCAGGGCATTCAGAAAGGGGATGAGGAGGCTGTTTTTGCCCTCTCCTAGCCACATCATAGCTGCTCAGGACTCATCCATGATCCAACCAAATATATATAGGATTTAGAGCTCTTCACCCTCCTTACACTGGGTAACTATTTATCTTAGAGTAATCCTATTGCTTTTCATAAATGTAAGGGTCATTCCTCAGAAGAGAAGACTGCTGTGATACTCCTGTCAATTAACAAGGAAGTGCCAAGAGAATGTGAACTTGCACAGCATGTTCAATTTAAATCTGTTTACTGCTTTGATAAGAGAACAATAAATTTAAATGATCTATTCACTTAGTCGTATTAATCAACCTTACTGTACAAGATAACATATTCATTTTCTGTTCATAGAGTAAAATACTATGCAGAGAAAGGGTATGCTTTAGGGTATACTGATATCCTAAAGGTAAATAATTTGTTGAAAAATAATTAACTTATATATATTTTTAAACATGAAGTAAAATACTTACGTAATTACCTTTGAATCGTAAAATTATTTCAATCATATAAAAGGTACTTTAATGCAGATTAAAAGATATTTTAAAATATATTCTGATAAACGGACTCAAATCTATTTTAAACTGCTTTTGTAATAAAGAAAGCACAGCTCATACAAGGTATTTTGGATTATCCAACTGTTAGGATGAAGAACCCTACAGACACGCACACTCACAAAAGCATGCATATATGTGCACACACATTATAATGTTTTGAATAATCTCACTGAAGACAATGCTATCTATAGTAGTCCACCACAATAAACAATGAAATGAATATAGTTGTGTTGTTTGGTTTTCTGTTTTGTTGGTTTTCTGTGATGTTTGTTTGTTTGTTTGTTTTTAATGGCTAGAATTATTTGTGTAGCAATTTAAAAGATAAAATACCTGAAGGAGTGGAGTCCATAAAACACTGTTTTGATGACTGTTTTGGTTGCTATTGGAAGTAGCAAGGTAATCAAGATTAGAAAGTCCTAAATAAATTACTCTGAAATACAGTAAGTCATCAATTAGTTCAGAGCCAGCCTAGTGAAAATGGCAAATGTCACTATTATGCACAGACCTGCCAGCACATTATGAGCACTATATGTCAGTCCCAATCAAAAGAACTGCAACCGTGCACAAGATTCAGGAAAAATGCAAAATTTTAACTGAATTACAAAGGTCCACAGTAGTATTTGAAAAACCTTGGGGCTCATCAATACTACTGGACTGCTGCAAGCTTATGACTGAATGTGTATCACAGCTTTCAGTATATTGAGGCACTGTTTTCCCTTGCTGGGCACCTATACACAGACTGAACTCAATTCACAGCCACCACAGGAGGCTTACCATGGCTCTAGTCCCTTTGCTTAAACTTGCCAACTGTTCCTTCTCAGTTAGAAAAGAGCTGCTGAATTTGTACTGCCACAGGAGAACCTGACCAAAGATATTCTGGAGTGCTCCAAACACTCCTCAAACACCAGAACTCACAACCAGGGGCAACATAAGTAGGGCTAAACTTTGACAATAGATGAACTTGACTGTGTTCAAGGAACTGCTCAAGTAATCTTCTGTCTACCCTCCTTAAAATAAGGGCCTGGAGTCATATTCTATGGGTTAGTAAAAGTTTCAATCTAAGTACATACATGTCTGTTTCACCAGAACCTTAATGCTGACAGTTTCCCATATTGATCTCAGCAGCTGTGAATCAAAGATCAAATTCAGTATATAACATATCTACTTAACATCTCTGGGGGACTTATGTACATACACATACTTGGGCACGCAAGTAGATGCATTTTATTTAACTTTATCAAGTCCTTCCACATCAATTTCTAATTTTATAGCTCAACACTTGTCAAGTGAGTTTGCAATCTAGATATTTCAAGTTTTACTTTTTTATCTACTATTTTTCATATTTGATGAGAAGAATATGCATGACTGAAAAGAAACCTACTTATGTTCAGTCATTCCATGTACCAAAAATTCCTGCTGAAGTGGAATTACCACACATGCAATTGAAACCAGTATTTCCCATCTGGCTACTGGTATTTTTCAGACAAAATACATGAGAACTGAACAGAGGGGAAGTCGGTCTTAACATTCTGACAGAAATTGGCAAATGTGGCACTGTTAGCAAGACTTGTCCCATATGGGAAAACTACAGCAGGTAAACGTAACTTTGTGATTAACAGTCTTTTTCAGTGCTCAAACTCTTCCACTCTTTGTGCCCTGCAGAAAAAACCCACAAGACTCAGCTTTTAACAGAATTTATGGATCTGAGCCTAGATAAGCAAAACATTCATGTTTCTTTCTTGTATCTATGGATGATGATATCACAGTTTTGTACATCCCCAAATACCTTCTGGAAAACTTCCTTTCTTATATTACAAGCTTTTTATAACTGTATTGGAAACAGCAGTTTCTCACCGAGTTACCTGATTTGTCAAGCTGTTACACCTCTGTTCTTTTATTCCTCATACAATCTGAAAAAGAGATGAGGACTAAAATGTACCATGAAATCCCCCGAATTCTTTACTGCCTCACCCAGTTGGTAAAGATCCATATAAATGACTTGAAATAGCACCTGTGATTTGTATGCACTGGCTGTGAAGACCCTTCTAGCACATATCTAGGGATTGACACCAGCACAGATTTGGTACCTAAGCATCACAGCAGGTCAGACTGCAGTTTAAATTCTGGAGCACACTTTTTATATAATTATAGCTTCTTTAATTATGTTTCTCAACAGGATAAGTAACATTTTTCCTTCAGATGATGCTGTGAGCCTCTTTCTTCTGAGGTAAAATCCAGACTTTAGCTTGACTAAGTCAATCTGTTCTGGAACATGGTGTATACACCCCTATCTCGACCTAACCTCAGTGCTCATTTTTTGATTGCTCCTAATAGTATGTATTTCCTTCTCTCATTGTGGGATATCATTGCCACTTCCTCTTCAGAGTCTTTCTGCATTACTACCCATCTGTATTTTGGGACATCATCACTTGCAATCCTTGTGGAAGCTCTCCTGATGTAATCAGAGAAATCAGTCCACTCAGAAAATCCATAAAGCTGGATGTGACTCCCTTAAACTACTTCAGTATGCTTTGGGGAGGAGTGCACAGAAATCACTGTCTCATTCCCTGCCACCATCTACAAACTACAGTAAATTATCAATCACTGATGAGTTGATTGTCCTCCTGTGCCTCTCACACCAGTCCTTATGAGGAAAGGTATCAACAAACAAACCCTCTTCTCTAAGAAGAATGCTGCTCCAGCAGCACTACAGCTCTTTACCAGCACCTTCCTGATGCCATTGGCCATAACAGCTCTTCCAAATTTCCTCAAACTCCAGGAAGGGTTAAAATATGGCATATGCTGACAGACAACACTTCTTGCTAACAGGAAGGACATGTTGCTGTGGGGCCCAGATCTCGGCTTCTCCTTCTCTGCAGCTGTCTGTGGACAGCAGCTAATTGTATCCACTTGTTTAACCTCAGGGATAACGTCTGGAGGGGACCAAGTGCCACAAGCGTACTTTCTTTTTTAACGGTCATTTCCTCTCTGGTGTAACTTGCATGACAGCATGTGACAAGCAGAAATTAATGGGGACACTGCTGTGCCAATACCTCTTGAATTGCTTTGACACTGGCTGCAGGCTGCCTGCTTGGCCACCCAGCCAAGACCTCACATGAAATGTGGCAAGGGGCCCACAGCTCTATTCACTAACAAGCCAGCTGGTCAGTGATTAGAAAGCTCAAACAACGCTGTGCACATGCATCAAGAAAAATGCTTTACAAGCAGCTTCGGACTTAGGTGGTAAAGCATCTTGGAAGAGTAAATCTGTAAACTTGTCTTAGGGACTGTTAACATAAGCTAACATGAGAAATAATGCAGAAGGCCCTGGAAGATGACTGGCCTACGTTGTCACCTAAGTGCAAGAAGGACTAACCTAAGAACAAAGACTTAACATCCCGATGTGCTCAAAATCATGTACTAACAGCTCAGACCACATGGATTCTGGTCCAAAGGAGCACTCAAATTATGTAAATATATAGACATTTATGACAGACTACTCTTCCTAATGGTCTGTTAACACCTTGGCAACATTACTGACATTTCTACGGAAAGTCTCATTCAATCTGTCTGCAGTGTTTATACTGATTTGTTTATTTGCCGCTATACAACAACAAAGGATGAGCCTTAGAAGCATCCCAAGGGATTTGGATGATCACATGTCATACACCCAAGGCAGCTTTGTACCTTTCAGTCCAGACTTTTTTGAAAACTGTCAGATCCTTGGCTAGACACAAAAGATTCGAGATTGCTCCTTTAATTTCTCTCTTCAGTTGCTTTTTTAAATAGCAGCCACTGAAAGTGCATAGGCTCTTGATGAAACACCTGATGGCAACAAGAAAACAAGTTCTGTTGGTTTTTTTTGGTTTTTTTTTTTTAAACTGAGAAAAAAAGCAGTCAATAAGGTCCTAGAGACTGGGAACATAACCATCATTTAAAATCAGTAAGACTTGGGCACTTAATTCCTAGGGCTCCTTCACAGTTATAAACTCATTCCAGTAATTTTTGTTTTATGAAAAACTTGTTTAAACTTATTATAACACAGGCCCGATCAATCTCCTGATATATAAGGAATTATATTTGTGATTTATACAGATACATCAGGGCTCAAGGCACTGTAAAAGGAGGTGGCTGGAAGGCAAAGTCACTTTCTTGGACTAGAAACTGAGGTTACTGAAGAGTTTGGACCTAATTATGAGGGCTTCCATTATAGAAACTTTGAGGAATTCAGCATAGTCATGAATGACACTTGCATGCTGAGGAAGAAGATGGCCTCATATTATGTACAATGAAGTCCAGTGAAGTTACTGGAAGTCTACTCATCATTTTTTAAAGACCTATGCTGGTCCCACTGCTTTTTATTATTCCCATTTTCCTCCCACAGTCACTGGAACCAACAGCACCTTCAGACAGATGTAACTAACCTTCCTTGAGACAAAAATGTCCACATGACACCAGGCACCAAAATACTACTATTCTCTGAAGTTAGACACTCCTTTAATAAATAGCTAACAGCCTTTATTAAAGATGTGAACACAGAGGAAAGTAAGAAGACAATCCCTTTCTAATCTCTCCAGGGAATACATAATAAATAAAGTTAAACTGTGTACTTTTAAAAAGTCACTTCAATTTTTTTTTTTTTTTGCTTGTAGAATACTTGGCACAACAGAAGAATCATGATGCTCCTAAGTGCTGTAAAATGGCTCAACATTGGGGTCTATTATTACCCCAGCTCTAGACACAAGAGTACATTTAACTTTGCTACCTTTCTTGCTCTGTATTATAAATTCAGGGATAATGGTTAACTAATTCTGAGCATTGCAAAGATTAACTAGTTAATGTTTGTTAAATACCCCAGAGAACTAGATTGTGCTTTCAGTTATAAAGGCTTAACAAGCTTGAAGAAAATCATAGATATATAAAAGAGGAAATATTTTTATATGATTCACAGGAAAAAACAATCTTAAAAAAAAAAACCTGAGAGGGGACAGTGGCCTACTTGCCCAGGATCAGCTTGCCCAGGATCTCCCAACCAAGAACTTTACATATAGTTTTGCAATGCTGTTATAGCATTGTATGAGCTCTTGAAATAGTCCTCAGGATGAGCATCTTACTGATGCCTTAGTAAACCTAAATTAAAAGTAGGAAACTAGATAATAGTTTCTTGGAAGCACTCAGCAGATCCAGTTGCTCTTCATGTTTACAGCAGCAATTACTTTGCAATTCTATTAACTTGATTTAAAAAACAGTGGCTCCTGAACAAACAACTTTAAAAAGGGAAGAGACAAGGCCCTCATCCTACAGACAAGGCAAAGAGAAGGCATTTTGCAAGAGGAATAGAGCATATACAAAAAGACTTCTGTTTTCACTGCAAGAACGAGAAGTTTGCTGTTAGCACCAGCCTAGGGGAATGGCTACCCATTCTATTGCACTTACATGGTCTATTACTTTCTCCCTTCTTTTCTTATTTCTTACCTTTTCCTTTATGTCTCTCTTTCCTCCCTTCATGAGGCTTGTTGCTCCTTCCTTCCCTGCCCCCATTTCTGACCCTTCTTGTCATGCCTGCACTGCACCCTGTTCCACTTCACACTCACTCCCACCCCCTACTCCACCACTTTGGGTTGCTGTCTCCCACAGGCCAGGTGATAACCAGGCAAGGTAGGTCACTGGAAGATGCCAGCTACTGGCATTCCTGAGCAGCCCATCTCTGGATTTCAGATATAACAAACTGCAGCAGGCAGCGATGTGACTGTGATGTCTGCTGTGGCTGCAGCAGTGGGAGATGGTCCCACACATCTGCTGAGCCTCACCAAGTGACATGTGCCACAGCCTCTCCAGTTCTAAGCAAAATGACACTGATTTACATTAGCACATATTAGTGTAAACCTTGCCTTGTCTTCTTTTGAACACTTGACTGATTCTAAAAAAAAAGTAGGCATCTTCAACTTACAGTGACACAATGAGCAATGAGCCTACTTATTTCCTAATATTAACACAATAGACAAGAATCAGCTCTACTTTGGGGGTGAGAAGAAAGGTGCAATGTGAGAGCTGACAGTCTTTTGGGAAGGGAGAAGATGGTCTCCGAGGTTTCACCTCCCCAGATATTAAACAAAACAAACTCTATGACATTTTTAATAAAAATCCACCGGTGTGTTAGAAGTTAGTGTGCAAAAAGGGCCAATCAATGGAACAAAGTGCTTCCATGAAGATGTGTCTTTTGAAAGTGAATGTCACAAATTATGCACCTGAGAAATGCAGCTTGTGACAAATGCAACATTGCTTCTCAAAAGGGTATCCTGTGACAAGCAGAAAAGCATGCGATTAATTATGCAATTTGGAAAATAAAGCTACATGTATTCCTGTGTGTCTTTACTGTAATTAGTAATGGAGAACCAATGAGAAAAAAAAGTAGCTATGATCCAGACAACCTGGACCACATATGTCTGTACGTTGCTGAATCAGGTCCCAGAAACCTAAGTCTTTTGTTTTTCCTGTCAACAACAAAATAATTACAAATCATACAATCCAATAATCCAACTCTATGTTATTCAAAAACTACAGTCAATTAAGTAGAAACAAACTGTATCATCAGAAGAGCAAATGAGAGAGGCTAGGGATCACTATCAAATGACTTCTGTTTTCTTTTGTTTATTAAATAGCAACTGTATTATTTACTGCAGCTTTGCAAGCTAGTGAGCAGTTGGGTGTGACACATTTCCATGCTCTGTAACCTCTCCTTATGCTTCGTTAGATTCCTTATCAGGACCAGAAGAAAAGAAACTTCTCTGTTATGCTTTTCCTGTGGCAAAGGAAAAGACAAGATGATGACTTTCCAGCTCATTTCACTTGTACAACGTTCTCATCAATCACCATGGGGTAGGTCTTTGTTATTTTCACTGAAGGACTGTTCTTAGTCTTCTGTCACAATAAAGCATGACTCCACTAATTAGCAAATCAAGGTTACCTCTGCCACATTTGCAAAAGAACAAAATACGAACATAAGGCTAAAACTACTTCTGAAATATTTTCCAAGGTCCCAGATTCACAGCGATAAACCTAAGTCAAGCTAGGTCTAAATTCCTTTAATTGAAACAGAAGTTAAGGTCTGAAACACTCAGGGTAGATGATGTAAAGAAGCTAAACTAACAAGAACCAAAAGTTTTCTGCTTGTTTTGCGTCTTTCTGCTCCAGAAACCAAGCAAAGAAACTGTGGTTTATTTTCATCTTAAACTCTCTGTGAAGCATGCATCTCTCTGCAGTTTTGGTTTGCTATAGCCCACGCAGCTTGGCCTCTATTCTCCTTTTCCTATGTCTCCAGTAAGTGTCTTAGACATCAGCAGGAATTATGTGAGCAAGCAAAAAGCAAGAAAAAGTGTTATCTTCTAAGCAAGGCAAAACCAGAATATGAAATGCTTTGTAACATGGCCTCTCCTCTAACTTAATGTTTTTATATGTATTTTCCCTTTTGGTCTGCATTGCTTCTCACAGAATGACAGCTATACACAACATACTATTGTAATAACAAGCATACGGCTCAGAAATCACTGCTGACATTTTCAGAGTTCAATTTAGACCTTTTTTATTTAAATGCATGAAAGACATCCATATACTCTTTCATTAACTGTATTTTACATTTGTAATGTTCTACGTATTCTTTTGGAACCATTTCCATTAAAATGACAACTCTGGGTTTGGATAGCAAGTACTTCCTTTGTAACACTAAGGGAGGAGTATGTTACTGTCAAAACTTCTCTCTAAAAAGTTCTTGCTAAAATATTTACCCTGCTAGTCAGAACAGGAATATCTGAAGTTAATTCCAAATGAAAGAATATTTTAGAATGAATCATAAACTAGATGTTAAAAAAAGGTAACATGCTGCCATTCCAATGCCCCTTCCCTGCTGTAAAACTAAATGAAAAACAACCCTGCATTTCCATCCACAGAATATTGTAACATTTTGGAGTGTTCTGAAGTTTCCTAATTGTAGTTATGCAACAGAACTATCACAGCCTAAAACAAAGGACAAAAATTCAGCAGCTGAGTTTACTGGCATGGAAATTAAGCACTCTTAAGAGATGGTTAACATGTCCTCTTGATTATTTTTGGTATTTTGAAGTTACAGGTCAATGCTTCCTATTGTATAGACAAGAAAAGTGGGACCTTTTAGAACACTTACAATTTTTCAGCGTCATCTGTAAAGTCACATATTTAGCAACAGTGAAAACTGTTGAGCAGTAACTTTAGTTACAATTAAGCCACTAATTTCAAAGAGCCCTTTAAGGTATAAGACACTGCTCAACATTAATAAAGACAGAATGCGATGACATTTGTTGAATTGGTCACAATGGTAAAATACAGCTTCTTTTTGGAAAGGGGTATTCTCAAGGCTTGTTACTTTCAAAGAAGGCAAATAGGATATTCTGTGGCCACAACAGCTATGATATTAATGAAAAACAGATATAAACAAAACAGTCCATCAAACCTTGTGATCCTTGGAGCCCTTTGCCATTACTGAGTCAATTTATCATGCTGACCACCTATGACACATTTTTATGAATAGTCAGGAGTCTGGTTCCAAATGCACAGACACTGCTTACAATTAAGTTTTGAGGAAGACTACTTCTCTGTGATAAAGCATTTAAACACAAGCAAAACACATATTTTATGACTAATCTGAGACTAAAGAAACCATGGTTTCAATTCTTCTTCATTCCAACCTTAGAATTCATCAGGTCAGTAGCACGGGATAACAACTGATTCTCTTCTGTTAGCTCCTCTAATTCAGTCTTTCAACCTCATTTTCAATACTGGAGCAATCCGTTGACATAAAATTAAGCAGAAGCTCAAGAGCTTTGCTGAAGCTGAGCTGCTGCTCCCTTTGAGGTGTTTTTCTTTGGGGTTGAAACTGAGGAAAGTGCAAGTATATATTCCAGCATGAGTTTAAATGTTTTATGTATACAGATGTAGGTGTTAGTACTGTATAGCTGTAACAGTACAGAAGAAGTAAAAAGAAAATAAAAATTAGTGATGTTTATAAGTCTTTGGATAAGGTTTCCAATAAAAAAAAAAAGAAGGACGGATTTGATACAGGAGCTTAAACCTTTGTAATTTGTTCTTTCTTATAATGGCAAACTACTCAGGCTTTGCAGCAGAACAAATGAAAGGCCTCTTGCCCACCGCTGCTAACAGCGTTGCCCCACACTCACTCCTAGAGGAACCCCGAGAGCACAGTAGTTACACAGTTACCTTCTGCCAAGGATTTGTACTGTGGGTACCAACACTGGCAAATGCTAAAAAACCACATTTGATTTATTAAAACTACAAAAAAATTTATCATTAAAATTCCTAAATATTTTCCCTTGTTGCACCAAGAAGAAACAACAAATGGTATTTCTGTTATTTACTCGTGTTTCCATTCTGAATTTTCTGTCTTCTGGCAGCTGCTTGCAAATTTACTAATAATGTGTGTCTTTTGCTCGGATTTCTTAACAAGGATATTCTCAAAATGGAAGGAAGCTCATTTTATTTCACTTTGAAACCTGAGAAACCTGAAATATGAACCATACGCTGATTATAGAGCACTGATATATAAAAGAAGCAGTTGCATCAACGTGTGAAGTGACTGTGGCGGGGAAACAGCAGTACAGTGGAGAAGCACTGTTTCACACAAATAATGCTGTTGGTAGGATCTGACTATCACAACTCATGTTTAACAAGGTATTGTGTAAAGATCAGTCAAAAAGGACGACCTACTATGGTGAGCACCAAAGTCAATATTTTTTGCACAGCTTCTTCCATTAGGAGCTCACAAATATAATGGACAGGACAGACCCCACTTCCATAATGCTACATTTTTATGGGAGTCAGTATGACACAGGCAAAACAGAAAGAAAAGTGATGGAGAGAAAAGTCCCAGAGGAAGGGAAAGAACAGAAGAGTACTTTACTGTGTAAATACAAAATGAAAGTGAGGTGAAAAAATAAAGGTGAAAGAGGAGGAGGAGGGAAAGAGCAAAGGGATCAAAAAATAGGAATTGCACAGGCAGAAAACATGCAGTTGAAATCACTGAAAACAGCTTTGAGTGTCAAGAGGTTTTGGCTTGGGTAGCTCCAGCAACTGAATGTAGCTGGCTGATGCCCCTGGCTGGTGCTTCTCTGCAGTTTCAAGTCTGACGGCCTGGGGACAGGAAGCAGGGAGGAACCGTGTCTGCTCTGGTATCCACAGGGGCAGGCAGGACGGGGGCTCTCCATGTGTCTCTCATCTGACATACTGAATAGGAGGGAGAGGCACAGCTTCAGCTGGGTCTCATTTTACTCCTTCCCTATGAATATAACAGCTCAGCTGTCTTGGGTGATGAGCTAACAGATGGACTCTGAGAATCAGCACGTACATGCCTGTACATATAAACACAGACATACAGATATACACACACACACACACACACACATACATACGTATTCATACCTACACGCACCCATGTGTATGTGTGTGTACATGGATGTGTAGTGTGCTTTCATGTGTATACATGGAAAGGCAATGTACACCAAACCACTCTCTAGGCACAGCAGGAGAACTGGTGTTACCCCTCATGTAGCTGTGCAGTCTTTAAGCATCTGCGTTGCCAGTTCTGGCCTTTTCTGGGCCACACCTATTTTGAGAACGTGAACTCTGGAGACAGTAGAGTGATGATCATAGTTTCCCTTTCTCTCACTCAAATAGCAACTTTTTTTTTTCCCTGCAAGTATGTTAGAGGACTTTTTATAGAATACATTTATATATATGTGTGTTTATGTGTCTGTGTATTCATAAATAATAGAAAATTCTTTAAGCTGACTTTATGTTCTACATGAAAACATATAATATAAAAAATTCCAACTCTGCCCATTTTTATGGAACTTTGTTTTCTGGCATAAGTTAAATACATCTGCTATGGACGAAAACAAACAAACAAAACATATCTTGATTAAATCAGTATGCCATTAAAGTAACACGCTTCAAATTAGTTTTTACTGTGGGATACAATAACCTGCCTATTCACTGGCATAAAACCATACAGCTATCCAAAAGTATTAACTTTCTCTTGGGATGGAACAGAGAAAACAGTTATATGGAGAAATAACTTACTTGATTACTATATTATCTTCTATTAGCTATGAGTTGTCTGTGGGCAGCTTTTGAATTGCTTTACACTATGGCTTTATGATAGTTTTGAGTAAATATAGAACTTTGTAAATATTCTAGTTTAGAGAATCTGAGCTGCAGTAACTTGGGTTGACCGAGATGGTAAATGTATACTGCTACAATGCTTCTTTTCCCAGATCAGCTGAGTTTGACCCTTAGAATCCTGAGTTCAGTAAGAAAAAATATGTTGCCCAGTTTTCCCAAGTATCTATCTTGTCACAATTTGTGCTACCTACTCCTCCTCATCTCTGTGTGTTTATTTTGGGATGAAGTACAACTTCATGGATATACTGCATAGGGGACTGATTTCCTTCCTGTGCAGACACTACTATTAAGAAAGTGATTCTTATCTGCCCCCGCAAAAATCAAGAATCTTCTTTTTACCTCACAGTCCAATCTTCAAATTACTAGTCAAAAGTAGCATATGGCTTGTAAGCAAATTTAGAACACGGGTAAATCCAAACATTTCGGTCTATTTTTCTGCCACTGTTTAACGCGCACCATGAGTTTTGTCTTAATTGCTTTAAATGTGGCATATCATGTTTGATGAAGAGAAAGACTCTGGAAACTCTGAATGAGTGACACTTCTGCTGAGGAGGATGTGCTTGCAGAGCAAGTTGTGCCTGTGCACCACCACCACGAGAAAAAGGAAAGCATCTCAAAAACACTCCCCACTTGGAGGAACTGTCACTGGCTGAATGCATAACAGGGTTGCACTGTCTCTTGACACACTGCCTGGCAGTTCAGCCCCACTTCCGTACCTGATCGACAATTATTCCTACCACGTGCTCCCTTTCTTTCAGGGTCATCAAAGCATTCCAGATAGCAATTGGTACCCTACTGATGTTCCAGTAGCAAAAAACTAGTATCATTAATAATTTGAGAGTGTCTCAAGAGAATGCAGAGCACTAGGATCCATAAACTTTTGTATGCATCACATCCATGTCCAGCTCTGCTGAACTAACAGAAATGAAATGAGCTGATAGCAACATTTCACTTCCAGTGTTTTTAATACTGCAATTTTGCAATGACTTGATCATAAATCCATTCTACCAAGGCTCAATCTCTTTCCCTGCCCACAATTCAGAATCTTTTCAGTTTCTTAATTTCCTCTGACTTTCTGAATAAAGACGATTTCTGGCCCTCCATCTACTGAAAACAATAGCTTCCTTCTGACTTCAAAAAAGATGTGTCCCTTAGGGCCCTACTGCACTGTAATGCTGCCTTGAGAGTAGGGAGTACAAAAGAAAATTAGGTTGAGATGTCTATTTACAGAACCCTTGATAGACATCATTTCACAGTGACATTTCTAATTCAATGTCATTGTTTTGAAAGACTAAAATTATTATTTCAGACAGGTTGCTTTCATGCATTATGCTCCACTGTTGCTTGACTGCTTTCCAAACTGGAACAACTGAAAAAATGTGAAGCGCTCCAATGATTTTAAATCACTCTAGTCAGGACAAAATGATTTAAAATTATTGGACTGCCTCACATTTTTATGAGCTCTCAGTTTCCAAGCAATGGAGGTCTGAGCAGCCCTAGGCTACAGCACTACAAAAAACAGCTATACATTACCATCAGATCTAAAGGTTTGCATTTGAATTTGGAAATGGTAGGAATTCAAGGAGATTTAACACCACCATAATTAAAATCAGTGGCTATACACTAACAGTAAAAAGGTCCAAACTAAGGAAGTAACTATATGGATAGCAGACTGTATTGCATAACATTCTGTGAGCTGCAGTCCCTTTCCTCACAGAATCACGACTTTTCCTAACCCCTTGGTCAGCTTGTACATTGCTACCTGCTACCAGTCAGAGACGTGGCTGTGCCTCTTCATGCAGCACAGTAAGGGAAAAAAATTACATCACCTACAACAGAGGGAATGACCACTCTGGAGAATATCCACTTTTTAATGTTTAGTTCCTTCAGAGCTTGTGCAGGAACCTACTCTCTCTCCTGCTACCCTTTCATGCACAAGTCCAAACCCTAATAGCAGGATAAGAGAGAAAGAAAAAAAAATATTTATCCCACAATGATATATCAGTTCAGCCCTTTTGTTTTTCATTTATTTTTACTGACAATTCTTCTTTAATTTATAATACAGATTCAGAACAAAATTTGTTGCAAAATAATCCACAAAAATGAAATCCTTAGCAGCTGTAAATGGGCACCATTTCACTGAAGCTAATGGATTTACACTTGTTAGTATCAGCTGGGGATCTGATCCATTACTTGTACACTCCAAATTCCTCACTAAGTTTTGCTTCTTTCTTTACCATAAAAATACTGACAGGAAACAATAATAACAGCTCTTCTGTTAGTATCCTTCTTATTAATTCAAGCAGGTTCTTTTTTTTTTAGTGACTTTTAACTTTGATGTTGTTAAATGCAGCTACACTCTGAAGACTCTCAGTACTGGTAAATCTGTTTTCCTGGAATATCTTGCTTTATTTTCAGAACTGCACGACTGTGTGACATCTGCTTCACATCTCATACGTGATCAACTGAGTAGGTACAACCACGGCGTATGTCTTAGTCACCTCACAACAATGAATACTGGTCTGCTTTCTGAAAAACAGCGTCTTCATACTAATTTTCTAAGAGTCTTGCAAAGATGTGACCAATCTGCCCGGTTTAACTGCAGGTAATACAAGCTAAGCACATGCACAGGGATGCAACAATGCCATGTATTCCATGACTGAGGCTAATATTTAAAAATTCAATTTATGGGCTACCATCTGATAAGCCCACAAAAGGGAATTAAGGTTCACTGTTGTACTTCCTGAATTTTAGAAATCGGAATGCCAAAATCTGTATAATTGAATCAGATGGCTATGCAAACAATATCCACAGAAGCCATTCACTTGGGTGAAGAACCAGGACACAACAGA
The DNA here is from genome assembly GCA_013400315.1 of Bombycilla garrulus. Classification (NCBI taxonomy): domain Eukaryota; kingdom Metazoa; phylum Chordata; class Aves; order Passeriformes; family Bombycillidae; genus Bombycilla; species Bombycilla garrulus. The sequence goes on from VXBU01008178.1 coordinate 396,405, forward strand.
GAAAAGCATATGCATTTAATCCTGCTCACTCGGTGATGTGGCTGCCCTGTTCAAGGCTGGAGGAAATACCATGAAGATTCACTAATCACAGACCTGGGCAGAAGGTCATTCCCAGCTTCTGCAACATTCCATGACAGATAACATACGCACCTGTTATACTGGAAACCCTGGTTCTGTTCCCTCCTGTGCTGACTGTCAGATTGAAACACCCACAGCCCACTTAGCACATGTAGCCTAAATTGTAAATTTCTATAAGAAAACTATTGCAAGAAGCCACAAGTCTACTTTTAACAACATTACCTTGCAAACTTAACTTTATTAATTACTAGAATTCAAGAACCTCAGTAACAGTTTGTTGTCTCCTCTCACTTTTACAGGCTCTTTGGTCCGGCAGCACAAGATGACTGGAAGGAACTCCAAAGAACCATTCTGTAACCACTTAACGTACAGCTTAATATACTCAGCCATCACAGCCACAGATTAATTTAAAGCTAAGTATTATTAAATATGTTGCAGTATCTTAAATCAAGAAACATCATCTTGGTTGCATATGCATTATTTCCACATGAAAAATGTAGTTAGTGTTGTAACAACTGTATCCATATCAAAATTACTTAGGAGCTAAGAAACCATGCCAGTCTCACAAGCATCAGAACAAAATGTGACCACACAGCTTAAACACGCTTCTGTCCCAAAGCTAAGACATGAAAATGCTTTAGTGGCCTGTTAACTACTTAAAAAGAAAATCATCTTTCTGTGGCAGATGTGTCATTCCCACTTCCACCACCCTTATGTCAACTAACAAAAGTTCCTAATGAGCCAAGTCTCTCGGAGGCTCAACTGCTAAGACCATTAACGTTACCAAAGACCTGTGCATGACTAGCAGCTGTGTCCAAAGGAAACTGAACTCATACCTTCAATTTCCACATAAACTGCATAAAGTTAAAGAGTATCCCAGGAAGAAAAGAAGGGAGGAGACAATGGGTAGAGAGGAAAGAAGGAAGATGTTGTCATTGCTGATTCTGATTCATGCCATATGGAACATATATTATATCAGGTCTGACAGAGGAAGCCAGCAAGTGTGAGCGTGACTACAATCCAGCAGTTACAAAGGCTTATTAAGTAGATTAAAGGCTGAATATAATTCTCTTTCAAAAGTGAACACTGTGTCCACAAGTATTTGGAGTAGTGTTCCCCATCCCTCTAGCTCAGAGTAGGCTCCATTCAATAATAATGGAAGGGCTTCAGCAGGAAAGATTTAAAACTCCTCTGTCCAGAAAAACATGGAGCTCAGAAGCCAGAGCCACATTAATGGACGAGAGCATTCACACTCCTGGTGACAGAAAGGGGAAGTGAGCATGTCTGCTCTACATCCTGGGTGTGTATTCCCACTACCAGGCAATGTCTCATAGGAAAACTACTTCACTTCTATCATGTTATGGACACCTGCCTGTATCTTCCTAAAACACCCTCTGGGGTGACTCCTACTGCAAGGCCTTAGGCATTAGAAAGGTACTGCTGAGCAGCATTAGGACTAAAGCTCTAGTTGTGTTTAAATTATCAATATGGTTCATTTCTCTGAGTTGCTACAGTCTGACGATTGCCTGCAAAATATAAAGGAAGTTCTTATAATGGTACCATGGTGTCACTTTTATGTCTTGACAGCTGGTAGCCAAAAGCCCCAGCATGCCCAAACCAGCAAAAGCTGAGCCTCCCTTCCCCTAAATGTTATGTAATGATGATAGTCAATTCACACAGAAAAAATCTTTTGGGGCTGATACCTCTCTGACAATAATTTTATGTCATTCAAGGTCCACTAACAACTGTTGATTTTACACCACGGTGCCAAAGAGGTACATTAGATCCTTCAACTTCAAGCTATCCAGACCTTGGCTCATTTGGCACTTCTGTGCTGCTGACACATGCAGAACTTTAACAGATGGTCTTACAATACTGGCAGTTGTTTTGTACTGTGCTGGCGGTGAGGGGAAATACTCTACACAAACTGTCTGCAATTCTGGAAAATAAATGAAGTACAAATCCATATTAACCTCAAAAGCCAAACTATAAAAAGTCAGATTAGTCATTTAACGATGTATGTGCTCTGCGTTAAATGCTCAGCTGCTACAAAATCGTAGTATTTCCCTGCAGCCAGGAGAAGTATGTTTTGCTTCAATTTCTATCAGGAATATCCATAAAGATTGTATAATTACAAAGGTATTGAAAGATACTAAAAATAAGCCTTAAGATCCTTCCTCATGTGATCAGTCCTGACTATCAGCAAAAGTACCTCCATAAACTGGGTGTTTTGACATGAACATGAAGCAACAGGGTGCAACTTAAGTTAACTGAATCTCTCTCTTTTCCTGTGCCAAACAGGATTCAAGAAAAAACACATAAGCTACTGTGAAAATGTTGAAATCAACAGCAATGGTCAAGTAAACAGCAATTTTACATTTTTCCTCACCCATCTAAAAAGAGATTATGTACCACAAACTGAATTTTACAGTCACTAATTTCACTAGTTGCAGTGGAACTTGCACTTTACAAAGAAGACCAAAATTGCTCCTCTTTGTTTCTGTGTGGCTTTTCTACTTTACTGTGCCAAACTATCAGATATAGCAACTGGGTTAACTAGTAAACCATGTATGCAGAAAAGTGCTTTTCGAATATAAGCACAGTGATTTCCTTCATCACTTTATGTATGAAATCTCCATAAAATGTGCACTCAAACATATATTTGACAGTCTCATAATGCAACTTCAGAACAGAATTTTTGAAATCACAAATACTTTAGTACAGTGATCATGTCCTGTGCTTCCTTTAAATGCAACATGTATCAAAAAATATTTCAAACTGAGATTTCAGAGGCTTGGTCTTTCCAAGTTTCCATCAATTTCAATATATTTAGATAAATAATTTGCCAGTCACCTTGCATCTTGTTTTTACAATGATATTTAAGTTGAAATACAGTTCATGTAAATAGCTTCAAAGTCCTAGGAGGACAATAGAACCTTAATAGCATTATAATAAAATAGTCCCACAATATAATAGGTACATTCTAGTCTTCTTCTGACTGAATCAAAACCCATTTTTCAAAACTTTTATTTTATCCACTATGGTTGGTTAAAAACATGGTTGGTGGAACTGACTGATACTTTACATACGTGACTTTGATACCAGTGAATAGATGTTTATCTGCTTTAGTTCTCATATTACACTGAAAGATCAAACATCTCCTAAGTCTGAAGCTGTTAAAAAAGTTACTAAAACAACTAAACTTTCAATAGTTTTCATGTTTTCTTTTCCTCCCTGTGGACTTCTGCCAGACTAAGATGATAACTCATACTTCCGGAAAGTACTTATATAAGTGAAAAATAATGCACCTCTCAAAGCATAAATTATTTTTCCTTACAAAAATGAAAAAAATGAATGAAATGTTAAAGAGGCAAAGTCAAAATGTAGCAACATCAATACCTCTGCTTCTCTTCCCAGGTATAAAATTTTTGTCAAACACTTCAAGCTGTGATTCTCAATGTGGCACTTTGCTGTGAAATTCCCAGAAAAGCAGAGGAGTTGGTACATGCATTTTATTAACAGTAATGCAAGCACATCCTATCCTCCCTTACAGATGCAGAACATGAGATATCATGACAATAAACTTCATTATTGTCCTCCCAGCTACTGAAAGCCTTTCCAGTTTCTACAAAAACTGGTCATGACTCTCCTCACCCTTCAGCCCATCCTTTCTGCAGAGCACACCACAGGTCCACAGTGAACATTTCTTGCTCTCAGAATATACACAAACTCTCATGGCAAGGAGGACACAAAACAAAAGTAATCTCTTGGGGAAATAAAAGGCAAAGGAGCACAGGATTTATTTTATCCATTCTAACAATATCCAGCACTTCACCTTTAAGGGAAAGTTCAAGTAGTCTCTGCCTAAACAATAACAGGTCATTCTTAATGAATTCACAGAATCATGGAATCATAGAATGGCATTACTGGTATTGGAAAGCACCTTAAAAATCCTGCTGTCAAGCACAGGGACACCTTTCACCAGACCAGGTAGCTCAGAGCTCCATCCAACCTGTCCTTGAACATTTCCAGGGGTGGGGCAGCCATGACTTCTCTGGGCAACCTGTTCCAGTGCCTCAGCACCCTCACAATAACATATTCTTCCCTAATATCTAATATAAACATACTTTTTCAGTTTTAAACCACTCCCCTTTTTCCTGTCACTACATGCTCTTGTAAACAGTCTCTCTCTCTCCATGTTTCTTGTAGGCTCCCTTCAGGTACTGGAAGGCTGCAATTAGGTCACCTCTAAGCCTCCTCTTTTCCAGGCTGAACAATCCCAATTCTCTCAGCCTTTCCTCTTAAGATAAGTGCTCCATCCCTCTAATCAACTTGGTGACCCTGCTCCAGACTTGCTCCAACAGGTCCCCGTCCTTCCTATGGTACATTTGGTACAACAGTAGAGATTCAGTAAATTTAGAACTCTGAAAGAGGAATAAAACCCCAAGTACAGCATACTCACAAAGAGATTATATTTGTTATTTTGTGCTGCATGTCCCAAGCTGGGCACTACTCAATTTTGATGCAACAAAATCCTGTGGGATCACAACACAGTTTGTCTTTCTGATTTATCTCTGAAATATTATCTCCTAAAATCTTTCTCTTTAAATACCTTTATAGTTTCAGTAGGCACTCCAGGCTCTGGAACTTTATCCAAGTAAGTAGTCAAGTCTTGATCCACATGTTCAAACACTAATGTTAACTTGGTCTCTCTGTCTGTTCGTGACACGGTGCACACATCAAACAATCTGAGAAGAGGAAAAGAACAGTAGAGGTAAGTATACAGGAGCCAGTACAGATCTACCTCACATCTCAAGCGCTTCTATTTAAATTTCTTACAGTATACTGAATGGTAAAGAGCCTTCCAAAGGCAGACCAATCTCTGAGCTCTGGATTCACACGGTAACAGTTCATAGATGAAAATTTCCATCGCAGTCTTTCACTTGTGAATTCTGAAATAGGATTAACTATTAAGAACTCATCAACTGTTGAATGTAAAATAATTACATTAAAAGAATTCGTTTTTTTCACACACCAACCGGAGTTAATACTGAAAACTATGTGATATTTTCCCACATTCTAGGCTCCAGTAATTACAATCATTTCAAAAAAAAAAAGAAATATAATTGAAAAATATACAGAGAGTGGTTGCATGCCCCTTTAATTTCTTTCCACATAATTCCCACGTATACCATTACACAGCTTTATAATTAGATCTCCTTCAGCAGAAACAGAATTTTTTTGCTGATTCTTCTTGCTAATTCCTGCACACAAGGAATACTTTCAGAGTCAGCATACAATTTGGAAAAAAGCTTTGTGCACAAGATGTCACTACTTCTTTCATCACTTTCAGTCATTCTTTTACTGGAACTTCTTTATCATTTCACCTTGTTGCACAACACCAAACTAATTTACAAAGCTCTTTATAATACCACATTCCTATCTAATTACTTTATTTTCTATTGTTTTCTCTTTTTAAGTAGGATTTCTCTCATCCTCGCCACTTCATGCCAGCTTTAACCACTGTTTTACCTTCTTCAAAAAATCTGCCCACCCTTCTGTGCTTTACACCTATATTCATACCAGCGAATTTCACTATCTTTCCTCCCATCCCACTTCTACAAAATCGTGATAGGAAACCATCTAGACAGCCAGAAGGACATTTCTTCCCTGCTCACATACTTTACTCAGGTGCTTATTCATTTAATTTTATATTCGAAGATCAGATTGCATTTCTCACTGAGGCGAGGCACAAAAACCAATCACCACTTCTACTAGGTGACAGTACATTTAAAAAATGAATGGAGTTACTGAGAGAAAGGTCTAGATAGTTAGACTGAAGAATCTCTCATTGATAACTAGTATAAACTAGTGTTGATACCATGGCTTATTTTTTCCAACATCACATCAGTGATGCTGTTGTATTACTTTTAGCTTTCATACTCTTCCTTAGAATTACTTTATTAGAATTAAGAAGTGCAGGATTTCTGGTAATGTCATCAAATAATATTTTTGTTGTTTGCACAAGGACTAAAGGCTTTATATGCAGGATCTGAAGACAACTGATCACAAATAAAGCCTTGGGGATCCCTTCTTTTCCCAGAGGACATCTGACAAACTAGACAAGGACAATATGTACATGAGATCGTGCACTGAGATTTTACTTCCTACCTTAAATCTCAATGTATTTTCACAAGTGAAGGAAACACTAGAATTAGCATAACCACCTCAGAAGAATGTAATTCAGGTTTAAGAGAGCAGTATTTTTCACTTAATATTTACCATGGTAAGGCTGTGCTCTCATTTGACAGCATTTCCTAAATAATCTTTGGTCTGACACCGAAAAATTGTTTATTAGCCACCATATTTTGAAAATGTATACATGCACATTCATTTTAGGTTAAGGAAGCTTTTCAGCGAGTAATAAATTAGGAACCAGAGTTCCAGAATATGGAAAGACTGTCACCCTACCTCCACTTGAAGACCAATCTGCACTTCATCTGTAATCATCATCTGAACAAACATTAATTATTATGGTAACACAATGACTGTAAGAGAAAATGTGCTGGCACATTTCTTATAACGAGAAATACCATTCTCTAAGATTCCCTTAACGGGGTGTACATGTCCTGTACACGGTAAATAAACTTTGTGAAAAGTCACAAACATTCCTGAAAAGTGAGATTTTCTGGTATTTGGCTGGAGGTTAATAATCTGCAATATATTTATATAAATCAACGTGGAATGTAGCCGGACTGCCTATAATCCCAACACATGCAAATAGAGAGGAGCCAGACAGGTCTCAACATCTGAACATAAACACTGGAAAATATTTCCAACTGTATGATTCCTTTGTGTTGACCTACATTCACCTAAAATGTTCTAGAACACCCCTTTTGCCAGGTATTTAATACACTGGCAAAAATATATTTGCAACTATAGCAGAGTTATAATTCAAGAAAAAAAGGAAAAAAGATTTCACTGTATTAAACTTAGAAGCAACATGTAATTTCCAACTTGTTGTGGAGGAAAATGTTGACTCTCTATTAATTCTTCTGTGAGTGGGTTATTTTGATTCTGGCACTTTCTGGCACAGCAAAATAAGGAATTCAGAGAAGCCCAATTCTGCCTACCTTTTACTGAGTAATAGTATTATCACTGAGTAATAACATTATCATACCTTTTTATATACTCTTTATGTGAAATTCTAAATGCTTTACTGTTAATCTAAAAGCTCCAGATTCCGCATGAGGCTGGGTAGAAGCATATTATGTTTACTCACAGAAAATACAGCCACTACCTTAGAAAGATAGTAATTTAAATCACACTTATATGAATCCATGATATTACAAAAAACAACATTTGGCATTGCTCGTGCTTATCATTCTTGAAGACTGAGAAAGACACAGCCTCTTTATTTAGTAGTTTCCACAGGGATAAAACTATTTTTTATAAACTATATTCTTTTACATTCACTGTGAGAATATCACCCATAAAATTGTCTTTCCTAATTAGGAACATCTCTGCTGCCTACACTACACATCTCTGAAGGCATTTCCTTATGATTTTCTGTGTGTGACGGGTTAACACTGCGTGTGATTGCCTCTCTGGAACAGGCAACAGCAAAAGCCCTTTTATTTAAAGAGTTACTATGTGGACATTGTCCTAAGCGAAGTAAATGTATCTCAATTAATACAGGATTTCCATACTGAATACTTCGTAAACACAAGCCCTGCCCTTCTATTGTACTTACAAAAGAAACGTTTGAATTATTTGATTAAAGTAAAATCCGCTGTGGGAAATCCTGCAAGTATTTAACAAGATGTTTGGCTCGGAGTCATACACCGCCCAAAGAGCGATCTGAACTGGAACACTGCTGAAGAGACGCTAACGGAGAACCTGCGTTTAATGCAGCCATTTTTTCAAGTCAATTGCACTAAAGGAGAAGCTTATCAGCTACAAATCTGTCTCTGTTTTATTTCATGTGTCTAGAGCCTAGCGGATCTTCCTATAATGCAGCAGAATACCTGCCTTCCTACAAAAATACTTTGGCATTTTCTGCCTGCAGAAAACCAGACGATGCACCTTGATGTCTCCATAGCTTCTTACAACACAAAATCTGACAAATGCAACCTCAGTTCACCTTCATTTTACTATATGAATACCAAATGCACTTAAAGGAAAGACAGTTACTACTTTGAAAAGCATTGCATCTACTGAGTGCATCCCAGAAAGTCCCTAAATGTTACTAAATTTGCTTTTGAGATGCTCTGAGAATTGCTATGAAGTTTCCTGCTTTCAAGTAGCATAAACATTTTTTCCTGAGAAAACTGAGATAACAGTGATGGAGATCAGATCCATCAGCCCAAGCCACCTCCAAGAAATACCTGAAGACAGATCTGACTGTAAGACCTGAAAAAAATGTAGCACATAATTTCTCTTGGCTGTTGTCAAACAGATGAGTAAGTACCTTTGGAAAATTAACTGGGTCACAGTCAAAAGAAGATCAAGAATTAGATACTTGCTGCCAATGCATCCAAGGGCTTACTGTTATTTTTACTGCAGTAGGACTAATCCAACATGAACACATATGTATCCCTGTATGGTCACTCACAGCACTGAACAAAACCAGTCCTCACCTCCTAAAGATTTATAATAACATGGATTTACCTTAATTTTCTTTGGAACAGTGTCTTCCTCCGAAGAATTATTTCCTAGCTTATGCCTAACAGGGGAAGGGAACTGGAGTGTTTGATTTATGTGTAGGAGAAATGATTTAGAAGAATGTGGTTAGGTAAATAGTGGCATAATAATACACTACAGTTTTAAGATTTCACAAGTCTGAGCAAAAATACAGATGAAAAAAGTTTGGTGGCCTCAACCTAACTCTGAAATTTATTTGCATGACAGAAAACCAGCACAGAACTTGTGTATTGACAGTGTTTATGTACACAACACTGGGACTGGGATTGGCCAAGACTATCACAAGCCATGGCTGAGGTTTATCGACAAATAAGGGGAGGAGGACCTGAACAACTTCTGCTTTTACTGCCTTTGGCTCAGGATAATCCTGGAAGTTCGTAAGCACAGAAAACTTCTGCCTCTCATAACTGGAAATATTGAAGGACAGCTGGTCGTCCTTTCAGTCCAAATTTCAGCAGTAGCCTTACACTCTTGTGTTCTTGAGAAGTTACTCAGCAGCAGGCACTTTGTTCACCCCAACTTTATAAACGAGGTACTCCTTGAAAAAAAAAATTGGTTTATCCCTACTTTCAATATTAGCTACCTTTTCCTTCCTTGATTTTGATCCAAAAAAAGACTGCTGACAGAAATCTCTATTTGGAATCACAAAAACCCAATGTATTGGAACAAAGGGGTCATCTTTCACATGAAGAAAACAGAAGCTGGGCAACTGGAGTGGAACATGTGCATTAGGAGAACCAAATCCCATGCAGCAAAACAGGAAACAGAGCTTCCCACTCTGAACCATATGACAAGAGCTCTTTCCCTCTGTTCAGGACACACTACTTTATCTCATTTTAATCAGCAATTACCCACTTCTCCTTGCCTCTGAAAGCTGTCTCTGAAAGCAGATGTAGAGTTTTCTTACTCGAAGGAGCTTTAGTAAAACACTTTTAGATGGGAAAAAAAAGAGCACATGCAAATGAACAGGCCACTAAATTCAAAGTATTTAAATTGCATTTTTCCTGGGATAACACTTGTAGAACCACGTAGTAATGCAAGACTTAAGCTCCATTTTAAGAGGATGTGGGGTCTCTAAGAGCTTCACAATGTACTTGTAAGTCCAGCTGCAGCTGCCCCAATGTATATCAGTGCTTAAGGTATGCCTCCACAGCAGACACCAACCTAACACAGACTTTGCCTGCGCCCAACAGAACCACCTATGGAAACACAGAGCATGAGGGAACAGCACAGCCCACGGTCAGCTCCATCCCAAAACAGTCAGATGCCCAGAGCCAAACTCCATTAAATAATCTTGGGTATGTCTACAGTGTCCATGGCAACTTTGTAACTTAAATCCTTATTCTCTACTTTCTATTGGGCTCTTGGAGTTAGTGAACTTTTTTCCTGCTTTGCTACCCTTCCAGGAAAGAGTAGCAGGATCACCTTTTGTCTCCAGGAGAAATCTCTTTCAGGCAAACAGCAGTAAAGGCAGAACTTAATATCAGGTAAAATAAATGAATTTATCTAGGACAGGTAGATGTTCTGTAGATAGATGTTTTCAACTCTGAAGTCACTCACTTATTATCTGCTGTGCACAGAGCAGAAAGAGCTACCACGGAGAAGCAACTGTACAATGAAATAAAGGCAGCAGAAAGTCCTGTTCTGGAGACTTACTCCAGCAGAACCCAGCTAATATTGTTGCTTAACAGCCCACTCACCACTGAGGTTTAAGGGAAGGAAGGGGGACATTAGGATGACAAGGCAATCGTTCATCTGCAAGCTGAGCTTTGTGCTGTAATTTTTTCCAGTCTCTCTCCCTTTCTGACTTGGAAAAATTATTTAAAATGCTTAGCTGTATAAAAGAGGTTTTTGTTCTTTAAGTGTGCATGAGGAAGAGAGACAGAGAAAGTGACAGAGAGAAATAGATGCTCATGAAAGCAAAGTAAATAGCACTGGCTAAAGTCCGATAGAGTGGGCTGACTGGGCAAGTGTTCAACGTTCAGTCCCGACTGCAGCCCTGACCTGCAACACCCCTGCTCTCCTGCACTGGGCCCCACTCAGGCAATGATGAGCTCTGGTGCCAGACTGAATGGTTTTGTGATGCAGACAAATGTCTGCTCAGAAGAAACCACCAAAACTAGTTTTCATTTTCAAGAGAAACCAAGATTTGTGCCCAAAAGATGAAAAGGCCAAGTACATTTTTTTCTCAGTGTGCCACCCAAGCCACTATAAGGTGCTGTTGTTAAAAGAGTTTTATTTCAAGGAAAAATAGGCCTGACAAGATGTTCTCTGCACCTTTCTTTGTTTATAGCAGCATGCTGTCTATTTTAGCCCTCACACCCTCATTTCTCTTTCACCTTCTTCGCAGAGGGAGATTAATAGACAAGAATCAGAAAAGGATCTCGTATGACTCCATAATTCAAACTATATCCTGCCTTGCAGAACCTCTCTTCAGGACGTATCCTACAGTTCACCAGTGTTTAATGTTTTAAATGCTTAATTCCTCACCAGTCCATGAATAATCTCATTGCAACTGATTTTACCCAAACTGGCCACAAACTGAGCCCTTGACATTACAGCGGGAAAATACCAGCTATGTGCTGCCGTACCAAACACTGTCTGAGGGCAGGCGAGGGACACGCCAAGTCACCCCCAAATCAGAAAAATAACATGGCCTGTTATGAAGACAGTCGTTGACAGATTGTTTAGGATCAGCAATAGCTGTCTGACCTATTCATAGTTCTCTCATGTGATCCTTCAACAAGCAAATGTACACTGCCTTTCAAAGTCATGTACACTGCTGCTATACACTGCTGTGAGCTTCCAGTAAGCTTTTGTAAGCTTTCAGTTCAAAATACAAATTGGAGATGCTCCCATTCACTGGCAGTGTGTTTCCATCTGTTGTTTTTTTAGATTTTCTTTATAATAATACCTTCCTCAGGGAACAGCTGTATTCCTTTTTAAATTCCCTAATTTGCTCAACATGTAAGTAAAACTTATGCCTGAATATTGATTTTGTTTAATTCAAATGAAAGGAGCCCAGATGTTATTCTGGACTTCCAGCTGTACATGGTGCAGGACGAGATACAACAAAATCCATTCTTTACTGTAGCTCACAAACTGCTTGCTACAGACTCCACATTTCAGTTTACGTATTGAATTCATGTTTGTGCCAGACTTACAGGATCTCAATCTCATGAACATCTCTCTTCTAGGTTTCAGTAAAAGCAACTTATCTTCAAAATTCATACTTTGCAACAGTATAAATTATCATTCATTCTTCAGTGGCTTGATAATCTAATCTATCTACACATGTGATTTAATCATGATGCCAACATACCAAAAGTAACAAAGGAAATCACAATCCTTCACTCCCCATAAAAAATATTCACTGCTAAAAATGAAATGTACTGTTTGATATTCTGTACAATCTCGATAGTTTTTAAATGCTTGCAGTATCACAGCAGCCCCTGAGGTACTTAATTCAGCTTTTTAAAAGTTGTATATAATTCCAATTATATAATTTAAGTACAAACTCTTGCTTCTTATAGATTCATGGGAGAATCAAAGAATAACAAATTAGCTACTGTAAAAGGTGACAGAAGAGGTCCTCTGTTTGGATGCTTATCATCAATCCGGGGCTGCTGTTCCTGAAAAACCATCAGGTTACTCTACAGCCAAAATTACTGTGGACAATGGATGCACTGAAAACTCATGTGCTGTTTGAGTCCTAGTTAACCACCCAGCATAAGCTCAGCCCTCAAGAATATAAGCAACCTGAAAAGCAGCAGCCTGACTGAGAGTAGTTCTGAAGGACACTGAAAAAGCTCAGTAAGGGTCCTTGCTAAAGGCTGCAAATACACCAGAGTGCTGATGATGTTGCTACCACTTACCAGGATGGACCAGTACTGGCAACACTTGAAGGAGTCCAAAGGTGTGATGGTGGTGGTGAAGAGGAGGGGAGACAGAGCAATAGATGCAAAATATTTTGCCGTGTTTCTGTAACTGGCATCAAGTATTGTTGTAATGACTTGTGAGACACTGACACATTAAAGCCTTGTAAGAAAAAACATTTCTATGTTTCATAGATAGAGTTGGGACCAAACAGTTTGTCTTTGTCAAAGAAGGATCAAGAGATAACTTTTGAAGGGGGAAGCTTCCACAGTTTAACAATACTATGAATTCTATTGCTAAAGCAAAAGAGCACGTAACAGAAGGAAAAGAAAAGCCTTAAGAAAAAAACCAAAAAATCTGAATTGTCTAAAGTTGACAATACTAAACATGCACAAAGTAAATAAGCAGCATATATATTAGTAAAAAGAGATGTTAATAAGAAAATAAATTCTTTTAAATTATTTTAATTGTATTCTTCTAATGTATTCAGGGAATACTATTATTAAGGGAATCTACAGACCTTTTAATGTAACATACTATATATCCATGTATTAAACAGAAAGCAATTAGCAGACAAAGGAGTAAACCACAGTAAAATAGTGCATTGTTCATTCTCATGCCCATTTGTTCCTATTTGGGTTTATTATTAACTGTGTATAACTTCTTAAATAAAAAGCTCTTATCTCTCTAAATGACATTATAAAAAGGAAATCCTTGGTAAGAGAATGAAACCAACATCACCGGGAAATAGGGTGCAAACTTCTACCAGTGTTTACTGCTATGACAGCATGGTCAGTTGACAAGACAACACAAGCTTTGAGTAGTATTCTATGAAATTTTTTTAGACTTGTCAGTAGAGGAATGCATTTCTGAAGTCAGAGTACCAGTGTGCAGAGTAAACCTGTCATAGATCTTGAGCTTGCAAGATCCACCAGCCCTGAGCTACCAAAGAACTTACGCTGCACTTAACTTGCAGCATTGCAAAACATGTGGGTGATTTTCAAAATACAGATAACACCTAAAGCTTCACCTCTCTTATCTGCCTGATATCTTTCCTATTTCTTATACTCAGCCAGCCATTACCTGGATAGAGCAATGCAAACCCCTGTCTGCCATTTCAACCCCTGTCTGGTTTTCAGCCATGCAGTGGGAACTCTTCAACTTGGGGCCCAACATGCATGGTCCCCTTTTGCACTTAAGCATCCTTATCTCTACCACAATCTCTAGGTCTGAACTTTTTAGTTACCCTTAAGTACTCAATTCCTGCATATGGGCATTCATCTCTGAAAACTATGGTCATGATGTATTCCAAGGCATCCATCAAGGTTATTTGTTTGTCCTTAAATTCCGAAATGAACAAACTGTGAACTGTTGTTTTCCCAGTTTTAACCTGGGGGGCTAGAAAACAGCTATAGATGTGAATAGTTCTTGTTATCTTAAAAATGGAAACAGCAATTTAACACCAGATATTTAAACTGCAAGAAAACAACTTTTAGAAAATGTCTACCTCTGTTGAAAGAATCTGTTTATGGATTCACTAGAGCTGCTCAAAATTTCCTGAAAATGGATCAGACATATCTGCCCACTTTCAACACAAGCAGTTAGGTGGTGAATGCAGTTGCCACATTCAGGATTAAGTCAAGTGAAAATCCAAAAGATGTCTTACACTTTGTGTGTTGCTTTCCCCAAATTTGTCCTGCATGAGGTTATATCACAGAAAAACAGAAATGCAGTTCACAGTGCTTTTTGTATAGACACGGTAAGGAGAGTGACTTTGACCAGGCTTTGATGCCAAATGTATTCCCAGGAATATTCCTGTGTGCCATGATGCCAGCAGCACCATGAACTTCAGACAAAGGGAATTAATTCCTTATTCACTTCAGCAGAACCTGGAAGGGAGCACAGTGAACTCAAGCAACCTTCCAGCGGCACTGTACTGTGTCCTGTCACCACTACTCCACATGCTACTGACTCAATCTGCCCAAAAGTAAACAGCACTCAGCTGATTTCCAAAAATCAAAAGACAAAGGCAATTGCTCACTTGGGTAAGAAAAACAAACAGGATCTGGCCAGGTTTTGTGAGGAAACCAGATCTACACGAATAAAGATTGCCTCTTCTTAAGCTGCATTGTAAAAGAAAAACTGAGTGGCAGAGTAACAGATAACTTGAAGAGAAAAAGTGAAGTGTGAGAGGGCATGTATTCTAAAACCAAGCATCAAAACTATGGGACTACAAAGTACTTAAATTCAGCAGAAGGCAGATTTAAGGCTTGCAAGAAAACGACCAACTTCATTAAACACAGCAGTCTCTGGCTACCCATCATCAGACAGGTCAAACGCCATCCATCCATACCACAACCCTGCACAGCTCGTGAAGCACCAAGCTCTCCTCTCAGCCCCCATGGAAGAGACACAACTCCTGTAATGGAGCTACTCAGCAACTGGTGGTCAGTTTGAATGGGTCACATAGGCCTTCATTTATGCAGGGGAAAGAAGTAACTTGATTAAATCACTCTGAGGAGTGGTACTGTCTCTCCCTTGCTTGCTATAGAAGATGCCTAAATGACTAACTTAGACAAGACGCTTTAATTTCACTGAATTTAGAAGAGATTACTTTTTCCCAGAAAGATTGTAACTGATCAATTTTATTTGGTGCGATTACAGATTCTGTTAATTTAATTTCTGAAGTTATTTGGAAGTATTTCTTCCATGTAGAAGTTAAAACAAAATGAGAGAGAAGTCAAAAGGAAAAAAAATAATACTAAAACACCTCTGCCCTATTCACTCAGCCCTCAAAGACCAGGATCAATCCTAAACAGCTCAGCATACAAGAGCCTTTATCTAGGCATCATGAAGTCAGTACAGTATTTAACTGGCTTTGGCACAAGTCCAGAATTGCCTTTAATTTGAAAGGGAGTTTCACCTGTGACAAACTTGCAGGATTGAGCTTAATATTCATGTTCTGAAGAACAGAAACAAATGGGACTAATAAATCTTCAATCGAAATTTACAAGATTCTTAGGGCTTAATAAATTTAGCTGGGGGCACTTGCTCTTAAACACTCAATACATAAAAAGGGATCCTTTTTCCATTAGCATGCAAATTCCTTATGTGTTTCATCAGAACTACATCTTGCAAGTGTTTTAAGAGGTGGCCATCACAGTGGTCTTTTTCCCATTCATGACAATTCACATGTGGCCATGCAAGCTCCTTGCCTGTCTTGTCATTTCTTCTATCAAGATATTTTTTTAATTAATTCATAGCACATGTAAAGCAAACCAAAAATGTACATTTTTCTAAGATTCTCAGGTGCTGTCATCCTCCAGTTCTTAAGGCAGATGTCTGATACATGTTTCCTCCCTTTCTAGCCAGTTTACACGGCACAGTGAGCCAACCATTTACAGATTAATGCACATGGAGTGAAGTATTCTACAGGCTATATAGCTCTTTAAGTATTTCCTTTAAACTCTTGCACACATATGTAAAAGAAAACAAATTAAAGATTATTTTAAGAGTTGGCAATGAAAATGAGGTTATTAACATTTTGAGCTGGCAATAAATTTTATTCGACTGCTTTATTACTACAGGGCAAAGGCAACTATTTCTTTTGGGGCGTCTTTCAGCAGCTTGAGATGAAGGTTTACATTGTAATGTATGGGTAGTTTTGAAATAGATTCAGCATTTTGTAAATTACACTTTACGTCAGATGTAAACATATGGCAAAACTGCATTTTGATTGTTTTGCATACATCATCTTTCACATTTCTGAAAGAAATGAGCAAGCTGTAATAAATCTTGCAAAACAAGGTCTGGTTCCTGGAGTGCTAAAACATTTTTAAGTGTAGGCAAATGAAAACAAGGTCCCTGTACCCAGGTGGTGCCAGCAAAGCAGGGTGTGCTCTGTGATACCCAGGCAGACAGCGTGGGTCTGGGATGAGCTGAGGGAGGCCTGAGCACAGCAGAGCCCACGGCTCAGGCTCCGGGGGCTGGCATGGCTTTGTGGCCACCAGCCAGCTCACGGCATCAGCGGAGCTGGGAGGCATCTGCCTGGGAGTGAGACAGGGCTGGCTCCCATCTGCTTGCAAATACTGCAAGGACTTACAAAGCAGTGGAGAGGGATTACTTAAGATCATAGACAAGTCAGTGAGAGCCCTAATTTGCCAGGAATTATCGCTTCAGGTCTATCCCTCTCTTACACTATTCCCTACACCAGGAACTACCTTCCTCACTACGGAGTATAAATACTGAGCGAGACAGAAATTGTTCAAACCCTTTCTAAGCCACAGATGAATTGTTTTATTAATGTAATTATTCTCATTTCAAGAATGAGTCAAGAGACAATGAGGGTTGAAGGAGCTGCTCCTCATTATTTTCTGTATTCCACCCCTAAACTACACAACCACCCTATTTACTTACCTCTGTTGGGAGAAACAGCACAAAAATACCACAGCTGATGGTCTTGAGCCTTTGCAGAATTGACTAAACAGGCAATGGTATACACCATTCAGGCCTCACAGAACCACCACAGTCTACAAATGCCTTTTCTGTGGTCAGCCTGCCTATTCCAGTGACACACCACTTTTTTTATTTTTTTTTTTCCTGATCTTCACCTTTTTCCCATCTAACAGAAACACTCATCTTAGTTCTACTTTAGTGCTTCCGTTTATCTTCAACTTAAAAAAGCAGTCAAGGAAAAGACAAGTCGTCATAAACATGAAAAGTGTGTAATCATATTGGACATCATTAGAAAAGTACAATTTTTATGTGAATCTTCAGGCTTACTGCACCACAGGTATTTAATTATGGTGTCACTGAACCACCAATTTTATCAATTGCTATATCATATAGCTGAACTTTTGTGTGAGTGAACAGTTACCAGTGATACTGGCTTACAAAGGTAATTTTTTTTCACTGACATATCCAACACACAATGGAATAGAAGGAGATAGGAAATAAAATAAGATTCTAAACTCAAGGACTTATTAAATTGAATAGATACAGGGAACACATTGAGGGAATGCACGATCTTAGATAGTAAAAATGTGGCTCCATTAATTGCATGGAGAAAAAAAAAAATCACAAAACTCACAAGATAAATTAAGTGATTTAGGAACAAATGTCCCAAATTACAAAATAATCTATGTATTTAGGGTAATCAGTACATTTGGGAATCACTTGTTGTCCAAAGTCTGAAATATTCTCAATGACTTCTCAAAGATTTTTGATTAGTATCCTAAAGCCTAAATCACAATATAAGACTGGAAGACAAAACTGAGACTAGTTGCCTGCATTAATAAGCACTCACACAACAGACATTTACATTGAGAATGTGTAGATACCACAGGCCACAGGATGCTTCCCACTCTTCCACAGCACATGCAGAGCTAGGAAAGCTCCAGCCCTGGAGCTTTTCATTAATGGCACATTTTAGTTTGAGAGCCTTACCGTCACCCCAGGTCCCTGAAGCAGGAGGATATTTGTGAAATAAAACTCCTAAGTTATTCCAGGAAGCTGACCTCTACCATTTTACACAGGATATTAAATAGACCCCAGCTGTCTCCACTTAGAAGTGGCTTAGTTCACATGTTTTATAGAAGTCCATTCAGCTGCTTTCTGAGGTATCACAGAACTGAAGTCACTTTCTGTGAAGAAAGACAAACTATCCAGTGATTTCCCTCACCTACTTTTCATGCAGGCATATCTTGGCTTTCAAACATCATAACTGGCATCTAGGTGTTCTGACATAAGAATCTCTGACTCGATTATGAAAATATTTAACTGACAAATAGCTGTCTCAAGTCCACTGGAAGAAGCATACATAGTAGAGCTTTATTTTTTGCTAAATCCAGTAGACTTCACTTCTATGGATGCCTCTGTATGCAAGCACTTAGGGTGTATGACTACGGCTCTAAACGCAGTACAGTTCACACAATTTCACCACAGAAGATGGAGAAGTGACGTGGATTTACATCTTTCAAAGCAAAAGAAAGCTTTTTCAGGCTTGTGAAAATAATAGTGATCAATATATTAGAACAGCCATGACAATCCATGTTCATTCAGAAAATTTTAGTTTTATTTTAAGAACTCAGCAGACTTGCAGAATTTTTTAATAAAGGATATCCTCTGGGATGACTGAGCTCTCAAACTGAGTGACTAAGGCTGATAAAGGATGGCAATTTCATGCTTGAAAGAAGAAAGATTAAAGTGACCTTGAATTTTGCAAGATCTAAACCATTTTTTTAAAAAGTCAGTATTAAAGGAGATACATCATCTAAATATTCTCTGTAGGCCTTAAAATATATATATTTGTACTGCAAACAAGAAGAGAACAAAAGCCATTTATTAAAAAAAACTAGCTGTGCTGCTTTTAAACATTGATATTCCCTGTTCAGCTGCCTGCTGCCCAGGTGAGGTTAAGCCAATAGATGCCTAAAAAGCTGGGCTCTCTGCCACTGACATTAGGATTTATAATTTTTATTTACTTTTTCCAGAACATATTTAATAAAATGTACATTTTATTATACTTAAGAGTGAGATAGCACTTCAGTTCCATGTTCCAATTCTCCAAGTCATGCAACTTTTTAAAAACCATTAGCTTTTGGGATGTCTTCTTCTTGACTTGTCCGCATCCCCTTTCCATTTTTTCTAAACTTTAAAAAAGAAAACTGTTGACCCCTTTTTTAAAGCACAGGCAACAAACTAACTGCATTCCTATATGTCAAACAATCCTAATCCATGTTACAAATTAATAATTCTTAAATTAAATGCAGTCAAATCTTGATAATTTCACGGTTTTCCTTTTCCACATATACCCACATGCGTAATATGCATATCCAAACAGCTTAACAGAGCAGATAATTTACTTTACTACTACTATATTGCCTTAGTAGTTCTATAATAAACAAAACTGTTTTCAAGCCTGTTATGTCAAATTATAAAGCAGACATTTAACTAAAAAATCATGGAGAAGAATCTTTTAGCAGTATTGATTGACTGATTTAAATTTTGAAAGCTATTACTGAGCAATGTGGGCTGACACATTTTTAGATTATGAAAAAAACAAAAATTCCCCCAAAATTATTCCAAGAGATAAAGGTATAGCACCCCTACTTTACAAAAACTCTGGTCTTGGATAATTCCCTGGACTTACATGTAAGACTGGAATGTAAGCTGGACACCAGAGTTTTCCAACTATTTGCGATCGTACAATCATGCAATTTGCCCAAAACTAAACTGAGGAATGAAACTAAGTGCACCATCAAAATTTTTTCAATAATGACATAATAAAACCACTTAGTGTCAAATCCTGTATGAGATCAGTGTGACAGAGTGAAAAGTAATCACAAAAAGAAAAAACACAACTGAGAAAGCATTGAAAGGTGCCTTAAACTACTTGTGGACCGCATGAGCAGCCATCTCCAACACACATCATCAGTTACTTTTCCTCTTGTAAAACATTAACAATTTTTGACCAAAAAGGCTTCTGCTAGAGCTTAAAATTGGGTGCAGGGTAAGCAGGCAATGCCCTAACACAGACTTAGGTTAAAAAAAAATTCCCCTACAATACTCAGTTCATCTTCCATCTAAATTCTTGTAGTCCAAGTACCCTTTGATTTCAATATTAATTTTTCTTCTCCCACACCCAAAATAATTTCCTATTTGATTTTGTGACATCTCCTAGTAGAGAGTAGAAATTCTTCCACTTTTCACCTTCAAACTTTACTGACTGGCATTAATCTCACTGAGATCGAGCAAGCTACAGTTGGGTGGCTGCCCTACATTAGAATCATAGAATGGCTTGAGATGGAAGGGATCTTAAATCATCTACCTCCAATCCCCCTGACATGCAGCCTTCATTAGGTTGCTCAGCTCCATCCAGTCTGCCCTTGAACACTTCCATGGATGGGGCACCCACCAGTTTTCTGGGCAACCTGTTCAGTGACTCGCATACCCTCACAGTAAAGAGTTCTTTCCTAATATCTAATCTAAATTTACCCTCTTTCAGTCTGAAGCCATTCCCTCTTGTTCTGTCATTATAAGCCCTTGTAAAAAATCTCTCTCATTCATGCAGGCTCCTTTCAGGTACTGGAAGGGCACAAGGAGGTCATCCCAAAGCCTTCTTTTTTCTAGGCTGGACGAAGACAAATCTCTCAGTCTTCTCTCACAGGAGAGGTGCTCCAGCCTTCAAACCACCTCAGTGGCCCTGCTCTGGACCTGCTCCAACAGGTCCCTGTTCTTCCTGTGCTGGGACCCCAGAGCTGGATGCAGCTCTCCAGGTGGAGTCTCTCCCATGGAGGCAGAGCAGAGGGGCAGAATCCCCTCCCTCATCCTGGCCACACCGCTTTGGATGCAGCCCAGGACACCTGACTGGGCTGTGAGTGCACATGGCCAGGTCATGTCCAGCCTCTCATGCACCAGCACCCCCAGGTCCTTCTCAGAAGGGCTGCTCTCAATCCCTTCATCCCCCAGCATGTGCTGATACTGGGGGCTGCCCTGACCCAGGTGCAGTGCTAGCACTTGGTCTTGTTAAACCTCACGAGACTTTCGTGGGCCCATTTCAGAAGCTTGTCCACCTGGGCCCCCCCTAGAGTCAAAATGAGCATTTCCAAGGAGCAATTCACTGTACTCCAGTGTGGGCACCGACGGTGACTGGGATGAATTATTCTCCTAAAGCACATGCTCGCTCTGCACTCACTAAAGGGAGACAGTAAATTACTAGGATGGAGTACACTTTTAATATTCAGATGATTAAAGTGTCTACTCACAATTAGCTAACATCCCTATCTTTTTATGCATGGCTTTATGTACCTTCTATGAATCTACCATGATACACTGGAGCACAGCCATAAAAAGGGTGGAGAAAGTCTGTTCTCTCCCTTGAACCTCTCCCGCTCCTTTGGAGAGTTTAAGAATCCAATACTCTTAAACTTCCTGCTGTATCTAGCACCCAGGAAGAGTACATAGATCAAAACAGCAGCCAGGATTTCAGTGACTGGAAAGAGCAAATTGTCAGGAAATGGTGTATGACCCACATGACAAAAATTGTGCTCCTTTAACTCTCTATTTAAGTACCCACCATTTCAAATCTAAGCCTCTTCCTATCATTCCTCTGAAATGCTGAATTTTTAATTACTTCTGGTTTCTTAATCTCTCTTTTTCTAAAGCCTGTTGTTACTATGTCAAGTTTGGGAACCATCCCTTTTCCAAAAATGTCAGACTTAATTATTGTGGCCACTATGACTGTGTGTCTTGACTATCAGAATTTCTTAAATATGCTATTCTAAGTTACTTCAGGCTACGCAGAGAATGATCTCTCTTTTTTGTACTCCAGGAAGAGCTACTTCATTGATTGTATCTCTAACTTTTGTCTTTAAAACTTGTCTACTTGTCTTTAAACTTTGTTTACTATGAACAGTGCTTTATGAGTATTTTTCTGAACTTAGTTTACTTTACAGCTTCTCCCAGAATCATAGGCTCAATACCTTACTGTTGATGAACAGGACAGCAAAAGATTATTTGCTTTTCCTGATTTAAACTCTGTTTCTGCAGAACAGTCTTGTTCACTCTCAACTCCGGGTTACTGGAAACCAAGCAGACTTTGAACAGACACCAGAATATCCTTTTGATTTGGGATAGTCCAATGTACTTTAAATGTCTTCAAAGAAAACTCCCTCATCAGTGTCATTGACCTGTCTGCCATTTATCTACATCCACAAATACCTTCCATTTTTAGTCAAATGGATTATCTGTCTCTTCTGTGCAAATCCTAACTATTCTTGTTCTTGTACTGCCATGATCTTCAGTTCTAGTCTCATTTCTGTTTGTATTTTTTAATTTCTGCACAAATATTTGCTTCTGAAATAACTGGCATCTCTAAACGAAGTTTCAATCTGACCAAATAAAATTTGTAAGTAATAAAACATTCTTGAGTTCTTAAGAATAGAGACAATATGAATAATAAGCAACAGAGAATTAAGAAATGCCAGGTAACACTTTTTTTGTTTTCAATGATGCTACAAACATAAAGGCAGTATGATGAATGGGTTTCTATGCAATGAAGAGATACAGGTGCTCAGTTCTGCAGAAGTATTAACTTGTCTGGGCCCTGCCTTAAGTTTAATGAGACATATCATACTGATTTTCAGACCATAGTCATTCATTCCAACCTGGATGGATATGGGTATTACCGCTTTGATCAAAACTTGTTGCTCAGCATTTTATAAAATGTAGAGATAAACAGTGAGGCAACAAATTGATTAGAGATGTCTGCGAGGAAACCACAAAGATCAGTGGGTAGGCCTATCTCCATTAACAATCTAGAAGGTTATCTAAGGATAAACAACACACTAATTGAAGTGCAGATGTTGCATAATCTCTATGTCATAAAGTTCACAAATAAAAGTATGCTGATAGATGAAGTCGGCAAAATGAGATGCACTTTATAATCTACTTCCTAGCACAGAGAAGTAATACAGGTCATTGACTTTCACTGTCCTGAAGGAACCTGGAAATCAGTAATAAACGTGCTAGTGCTGCATTAGTAAGATCAGACAATAATTTCAACACTGTACAGCAAAGTCGCTAACTGTAGCTCTAGAAGCATTGGCACTAGAAGCATTTGCCCTGAGGAAAAGAGACGTACACTGCACTGAAATGACTGTATCTGTAAGGCAACATGGAGTTCCAGAGATAACATTGCACAAGATGCTTAGGTGACAACACAGAAGCAGACATCGAGTATTTCTAAGGATACATACTGAGTTAGAGAGGAATTATTTGTGGTGCAAAAAGAGAGCATAATTAGGAGTTAAACAGGTCAACAGAAATGCTAAACCTACTTCAGTAAAAAATCTAATTAATTTTTACATCAGTTTGATGAACTCAGTAGTTGCATCATCTAAACTCTCAATGGTGAGGTCTCAAACATGCACACTTGATCGGACACCTCTGCACAACCTGCCTGCGCTACTGCATTTTTGTTCATCTTGACATTAAGACCTTATGATTTGAACAACCACGACGTTTGTATCAGTGCAGCTCTTTCAAATCCTCAGCAGAAACTCGAGCTCTAATTTTGCAATCCGATTCTTGGATTAGCTGGAAGATGTGTATACAATTCTGCCTTTAGCAGCAAGTGTTAGGGTGATGACACAGATGAACAGCTAACTATGCATACTGCTTTTTGGAACATAATAAAAGAAGAAGCAGAAACTCTTCCTTCAGCTCTAATCCTCTGGTTAAAATACTGTATATATTATGATGCCTACCACGAAGTCAGGGCACTTAAAGATCAGAACTGTATTTTCTAGAGAACAGCAGCAGACTACAATTTATTGAAGGTCTGTCATTTATTATGGGACGTATTGATATTCTAGAAAGCCACAAGAGTTTTTCTATGAAAATTATGTGACCATCAATGAGGGAAACTGAAAAGCAAAAATCATACAGAATACATAGTACTGTGAATCTTAAGTATCTAACTTGATCTTTAAATGCAACATAAAAAAAGCATACCAATATATTTATATTATGAGGAAAGGGGTAGAAAATCAAAACTCCATGAAAGAAAGCGGAAATCTTATTGAGACTTACTAAAAGGGATTCAATTTTAACTTGGATATAATCTATCTATGAGAATTCTATTTCATTTTTCTATTATATTCATTTGCCATATTTCTATTTATTTGTTGGATTTCACCACAGCTTTATTCAAATTACTGTTGCTAGGCATGTTTTAAATCTGTTGAAATGTGGAACTTTCATATCATATGCATGTTTTTAGTATCATATTTTTAAAAAATGTATTATTCTGCATTTCTATGCATTAAAATTTCCAATTTTTTTTTGTAGAAAAGTAATTCAATTCCTTGTCACAATGAGGTTAAGTTAAATGTGACATTCAATAGCTTCAAAAGCTCTCCCTTTTTATTGGGAAAGAGCAGAGTATGCAAGGTCCTCTAAGGTTGTTTCACTTCAGCAGTGGCTGTGTATCCAAACGAGTCCACCCCCAAACATCTAAGCACAGTCAGTACATTCCCAACTCCTACAGCCAAGTTAAAGTGAAAACGGTCTTAGTTCAGTAATGATTGAGGTGGTTTGCTCTAATCAAATTAAACCAGCCAAATGTTCTTTTCAAAGGTAACTGTCTACTCTGCAGCTGTATGCAAAATACCACATCAAATGTGGAAAAAAAAAACTGATAGAATTCTATCCTTACAGTAGAGCCCTGGCTCCACAGATGAAGAGAAACAAAAGCACCAGTGCAGCTAGGAATTACGATCACAGAAAGCTCTCAGAAATATGCTAACTTAAGAAACAGTGAACAAAGTACTGAAATTTCCAGTTTATAATTAATTGATTTCAGGGAAAAGAGAGTTCTCTGGCACTGTTAAACAGCAATTTATCACACTGACCACACTTCAAATAGATATTAAAAGACTAGCCAAAGTTTCACATAAAAGAGAGAAAAAAAATCACACAGGCTTTTCCAACCTATTTCTCACTTCATTTCTCTGTTTCTATCAAAATATGTAATATTCTGCACTGACTAATGTTTCAAAAGTCCAAACTCAACAGGTTTCACTTAAACTCAGTATGATTCATCTACACTAGAACTCAGTTTTCAGTCATTAAATATGGGAAATTCCTGTAAAGATGAATTCATGTCTGAGTTAGTTTTTTATTTTCTTTTTTTTTTTTAAGAGAAGATCAGTCACCTGTTAATGATAATCCAGAGTAATAAGCAGTCAGTGTTGGTGTGAACCCTTTTAAAACAGCACAGGACTTTTTGCTAAACTCACAAATTGTTCACTAGGTATGTCATGGGAAATCCACCTAAGGACAACTCTACCAATACCAGCAAATTGGCACACCCTGCATTTAGGTGTGTGAAACGTTCACCTCCTCCTAAAAATTATGTGAGATACTTCAGAGAATAGAAACCCATCTTCTTCGGAAACCCCAAAAAGAAATCTAAAGCATCATATGAAAGAGTTTCTTACTACTCATATAAAACACTTTTTATTCTGCCTAAAGAAAACTCAACTGTGTTGGTAGAAATTTAAGGTCTGATTTTAAAGGGATTACTTAGCAGACTACTTCATTTTTTTTCTAATGATGGGACAAATTTTCAAAGGTAAAGGGTAAATAAATAAATATAAAAATCAATACAATAATTTGGATGCGAGGTACTCTGAAAACAGTTCGGAAATCAACAGTCACATTTCCACTCTTTGATGATCACCTCATCAAAAGCTTCCCAAATGGCAGTTTCCCAAATGGAAAATGTCAAAGGACAGGATGGGAAAAAACACTTCTTGGAAAATTCTGAAGTGGTTTATTTATTAAATACAAATTCTTTAGAGTTTAAAGGTATACCTGTTAAAGAATCGCACCCGCATAATTAGTATTTTTTCAGAATATAAGAAGACAGGAAGTATAGGTGTAAGGGGAGAAATCTCTCCTTTAAAAGAAAAAACAGCTTAGTTATATATGTATATGAGCACACTTACCTTCTGATAATTTGTTAGATCAAGAATCAACTCGTTCAGCAATAGTGGAAAATGACTAGATTTCATACCAAGCAAACTAAATCCTCTACATACACCAAAGTTTTGGAATGAACTGAAACCTCTATTTTACTTACTGCAACAAAACTTTGTAGAATGATTTTAAAACTTCAGTATTAGATTACATCACCTAAAAATTACTACAATGACAAATAATCACTCTTGATGTCAAATTCATGTCACTACTCTGTAAGGATAGTTATATTACTTTTTCTGCATATTCATTTTAACTTTTAATAGAAACATTCTCTAGAAATAAGGCAGTCATCTAATACATGAATAAGAATCAGTATCTGTGGTTCATATTCTGATGCATATTGTCCTTGAATTCTACCCAGAAAGATGTTTTAAAATTCAGTGCATTCTTAGTATCCTAGCTATTTCTATTTGATAATGCACTTAGATCTGTGCTAAGCTTCAAACAATGGCTTAAATCCCACCAAACCCACCTGAGTGACTCAGTGCTTTGCTAAGTCACAGACTCCAGGTCCAGCCTGCTCTCTTCTAAACCCTGGGAAAGCAATCAACTTTTCTTCTCCCTGCTCTGTTCCACTCTTCAGCCAGAAGTTAGTACCATTAAGTAAACTGGAAAGTCCCAATAATCTACCCTGGCCCCTATCTGTAAGTGTGGACCATCCACTCTCCTGGCATCTAAACCTTTTCAAAGCTCATCTTTGAATCCTGGACCCCATTCCATTCCCTTGCCTGGAAGTCACAGCCTGCCATCAGCAATGGTTGTGGTGAAAGAAGTTGATTTTCCATTTCAGGCAGGACCCAACAAGGCTAAATCTCTTCAAGACCAGCACAGACATAACCATCCGCAGATTTAAAGAAGGAACCGAGTATTGGACATGATCTAAAATGACTAACATTTACTCATACAAAGACTGGAAACATGTTTTTTGTAAAAAACTTAGATTTAGAATGAGATAAAATATTTTACTTTTACTCACTCCAGAAACCGAATTTCCTAAGGCTCAAAAGTCCATTCCATACTCAACCCTTCCTTCCTCTTCCATGCTCTTCTCTTGTCCTGCCAGATCATGTATTAAAACTAAATCATCACATCCAAAACTAATAAACAACTCATATGATTGGCAAGAATATCCTTGTTTTCCCTGTACATGCTCATTCTGTGTACTGTAACCTTGCAAGCAGATGATGAGAGGCCAGCATTCACATTCACTCTCGGACCAATGTCCTCTGACAACAAATTTCTCCAAGTCCTGTGTGCCCTGGTCAGTGGCAACCCCTTTGCCCTCCAGCCATCAGAGAAGCCAGTATTTCCAGGCAGGCAGTCCCTCCCTCCTCAGGACCTTTGCAGTGTCCCTTGCAGTGGCCAGTCAGTGCAGGGATGATCTCCCTTGCCTTCTGACCAAAACTGCTCTCCAGCCTGGAAATGCCTTTTCCTCGCCAAGGCACTTCCCGTCTTCACATCTGCCCTGAAGACCATCCTGTTTGTGTGAGACTAAAACTGACTCTGAAGCTCATTCAATTTTTCCTTCCCATTACTCATTTACCATCTCTACCTCAGCAGAGATTCATCTGCTGTACAAATACTTGGCAAGTTTCAAGTTCAGTTTCTTCTGCTCCACTCCATCCCTGAATCTTATTTTACTCTTTCAGTGTGCAAGACAATCTTTCCAATTAGCAATGCAAAGATCACCATTTCATTGTCTCTAGGGGCTTGCCAGATGCCATATTGAGTGATGCTACACAAAAATAAATTGTATCACACAATACAGCACACTGCTGATGTGCAAGAATGACCTCACAGACCAGAAGTTCAACATTAGCTTGGCAAAAAAAAGAAGGAAGGAAGCAGAATTGACTAGAGACAAACACCCCCTAAAATAGAAATGTTTCACTTGACAGGATGGAACATCTCAATGATTTTGAGAAGATCATCCCTTCAACTTATTAACAGTACAGTAATAAAGCCAGAAGCCAACATCAGCGTCACTAAAAATTAGAAAGAGAAATAAAATTAGCTACTGTCTTTTGAATTTTTTCCCTCTGTATGCTTCCCCACCATTTCAGTTTAACAAAAAGAAAAAAGCAAAACAAATACATGTTCAAATTGTCTCACAAAAGGTTAACTAGATATTGATGATCTGCTACTGATATGTTCTGAGTGCTCTATTAGGTTAGACAGGGAACTTTAGGACACTTACAAAACGACCTTCTAAGAACAAAGAAATTTTAAGCCCCAAGCCATTTAATATTTCTGGGACTTTTGAGCAAGGTCAAGCAAGTGCTGGTCTTTATGTCAGCAGAGGCAGGGATGGGGGAGTGACGTGTGCCAGCCTCTCTCCCCAACACTCAGGTGCCTTGCCAAGGCAATCAGCTGATGGGCTCCACCAAGCACTCAAGTACAAATCAAGAGACAACGGCATGGACCACTGGGCTGCAAAGGCAGGGAAAAAGCAGCATGACATCATTGCTGTACCACAGAGAGCAGTTCCCAGCACCATTTATAGTTCAATGGATATAAAAATAACATAAAAACTTGAACATGGCATAACTGTGAAAACAGTCATAATTACTGTGTTTCCTCCCACTGATTTGTATACAAAAGAGAATGAAGAAGAGATTTAGACTTCCAGCTAGGTGAATCATTCTGTTGAACCCAAGTCAATTAGCTGGAGCACATATTCTACAAAGTAACAGGAAGGAGAGAATCAAAATTTTTAATTCTTACATAGCTATGGTCACTTTGAATGGCAAGATCTCTGATACTTACCTTTAGAAATAACAACCCAGACTAGATTATATTTTAATAGGTAACATTCAGTATAATTTTGGTTATCTTAAAATTGAATAGTTACTAAACCATGGTAATACTAAAGAAGTTGTATTTATAAAAGAAAAGTTATGAGATAGGAAGCAAAATTATACAGCTTTGCATTTTTGTTCAATTTGCTTAAGGTTTAGTACTATTAAAACTGTTAAATATAAATATGATAGAAAACAAGCATGCCAAGAACTACAGTAGTCTGTCTTGCATACCACCTTCCCAGAGTGTAAATTCACAGTTTGATGATTATTAAGATACGGGGAAAATTATTCATCTGATTACCAGCAGGAAAGAGATAAAATAAATGCAAGATACAGCTGAATTTAGCATTATAATCACAAGAAGAATTTTTACAGATATCCTGCAGCAGGGTTTTACACACAGGAATTCCCTGGATCTAGTGTGTCATTTATTCCTGGCAAATCCTGATCTTTATCTACATATATTTCATTTTTCCCAACTAGAACAGCACTAAGCTATACAAGTGCTGGACCAACTTTTTGCCAGATTTACTTACTTTATGTATTAAAGTTTTATTAAAGCATAACATCTTATCTGAAAGGTGAGCTAGAGGAGCACCTTGATCATCCTACCAGCAACAAGGGACTTTTCCAAGCCCACGACATAGCTATTTTCAGATTGATTTACAGTAAGCTTTACTCTTGAAGATTCTATTTTTAACTTTGTTTTGTACAAATAAATAGAAGAGAGTAAGGTGTCCTGGCAAAGAGGAGCTCTATAAAAAGGGCAAATGTGAACAGGAGGGGATTTTAAGCACACAGTAATTATATTAACTGCCTTTTCCCTATGCCTTTCTATACACTATTCTTAATAGTCTTAAAAAATTTTAGATCAGTCCTCCTTAATTCCATTACAGATTTTCATTACCATCACCACTCTCTGCTGAAGATTTTATTTTCCTTTTATTCTTTTCTTGATTCTGTGTTGCTTTATTCTGCAGTGAAGTCTTACCTAATTTAATTATCTATCTTGTAAAAGCAACTCTGCTGCGAAAAATGCATCTCTTCATTATACAAGTATGGAAATCAGACTTAGAAGAAAGGAACACAAAACAAAGCTCTTGTGATTAGCAAGCAGTAACATGGAAAAATATGACAAATGTTATGTTTAAAATGATTCAGTGTTATTTAGACATCTCTCCCTTATGGAGAAAATTCTCTTCCAATCCTAGTGCCAAGCACTGGAAACCAGTTTTGGCTCCAACTATTTCTCAGAGGAAGTGAATCTACAACTGTTAAGACAAACCTGGGCTGGAGCAGCAATGCTAGTCCTGAATTCTGGTTCTAAGACCAAAAAAGCCATGGAGCTCTACCTATGCCTAGAAAGTACTGTGTCTTTCCTTATCAAAATATTTTTCACATTTAGCACCACTTCATGGCAATAGAGAACCTCTGGGCAGCTGAGATCCATACTGCACTCTCTGGAGAAGCCCAGAGCTACCATTTGAATTGAAAATGACACTTAGCCTAAACTCATGTGGCCTGTGGTCTTTGATGCCAGAGTAGCACAGTGGAGCACAGGGTCTGTGCAGCTCATCTGTACAAAGTCTACCTAAATTTTGACTCATAGAATGGCTGCTGGTTTGCACTGAGTAACTCATGGATCACACATGCCACTACTCAGAGGTAACAGATATAGCACTGCATTTGCAGTTCCAACTTAGTTCTCTGAGGCTAGTTGCATGTAATATTCAGGAAGAAACTAGATGTCCCCTCAAAATCAAAAATATTTGGTTTTAAATATTTTTGCTGTTATCCCAGTGCTGTGAAAACAATGTACATTTTAATCCAGTATGCAGACTATGCATTTGGAATTGGTTTTATTTAATAGCCTGCCATAATAGTAGTTTCCAGAATGCATGCCCAAACAATTGAAATATTTTGAGCACAGTATGTTTAGTAAGTAAGTACAGTTAGATCAACTGCTTACAATTGTAGAGATTCTTTTTTAGTATTTCCTTTTCTGAGTATAATTACATGATACAAAAATAGATGTTAAACTTCAATCAATTGCAAATCTTTCTACCATATTTTGTAACAGAACTGGGCCATTTAAATGTTTTCAAATAATTCTTCCATTTGAAGGATACAATTCTGGTCACTCCAAAGGGCTCTTTTAATCTGCTCTACAGACCAAAAATGCGGTCAGAAGACATGAAGTTTTGAACGGCATTCCTCACATTTTAGAAGAGATAATGTTTGAAATTGTTTATCTTCTGCCTTTTTGTGGAAAAAGGTGTGCAACCAATGTCCCAGGCACTCTTATACATTACCAAATAGCCCATTGTGTCTGAAATGCTGCTTATGGCAAGAGATACTGGCTTCACAACACCACTATGAGGACCTGGAACACACCTTCACTGATTTTATACTGAAATTACATTCTCATATTGCTGTTTGAAATAATCTCTGAAACTAGAATTAGTTTTCATTCAAGCTTTTAAAAATACTTGAAACTCCAATGTATTTATGCAATGGCCTGTTGGGATTCAACAGCATCTAACTCAAGCAAAAGAAACCTGCAGTTGCACAGTCAGTTCATCAAAAAACTCTCTGGAAAACAAGAACTCTATTTTAATTATTTAGCTGCATTCAAGATTAGAAAGCTCTTAAAAAGATCTTTTACATCATATGGAAAGATGCCAATGGTAGAAAAATTCCTAAGTATTCAATTATTCCCAAACAAGATTTAGCTTTCAAATATATAAATGACTAGATCTGGACAACTAAATCCTTATTTTCTCCCATAAATTAATAGGCTGCATTTCAAAGATTTTGACAACTCCCAATTACCCCTCTACTCCCAAGGAAGAACTTTGTGTGTGCTCCTCTAAACCAAGCCACTTGATTCAGTGATCAAACAATAGGATGCCCACTTTCGAAATATACCGACTAAGCCTCTGGCATTACTAGATGCCAGCCAGAATAATGGTTATTAACTGAATTGTGGATTTGCTTGATGAGCAATGGAAGTGTGGGCTGCACCCTGTATGTGTCCCACTGCTCACTGAAGTGAGACTGGTGACATGCCCTCCGTGATCAGCATTTCAGAACACACACACACACACACACACTTTGCCTATTCAGTTCTGACAGAATGGAGACTGTCACATTACGCTGCCTTGAAATTAACAAAAGTTAGTTCACCTCTAGTGAATGACTTCTGTAATTTCAATATTATTCTGTCTCACCTTTCCTCTTGAACCTGATAAACACTCCCTGATCTCAGGCGCTACAAAAAAAGGATGATTGCACCTGCAAGGCATTTCGAAATTCACCTGTGAGTTCGGAGTATCTATTTCTCTAAGACTGAAAGAGTCTTGGTGTTAGAGAAGCACAAAAATTCCTTTTGCTGTGTAATATGTGCATAAGTAACACAAAGAATAGGAAATACTCTTGTTAATATAGCACCACCAGTAAGATGCTGACCAGTTTCAATCTGGATATCTGCAAAGTGAAACTTATTTCTTGAAGTTCATAATTTTAATAAAAGGCACTCAAAGGCTGGTGAAGGCTTCTAACTACAGAAAAATGTAAGAGGTTACAGTAGGGCTAGCCTTATCATTGAAAGCATAGGCCATTTATCCAGGATTTATGCTACTGATACAACAGAAAGGACATCCTGTGGCAACTGCCACCATTTTGTGAACAAGGTCTGGCACCTGTACTTCTGCACTCTTGCTAGCACAATCAGCAGCTCATGGTGAAAATTAGTACCAAGCAGTACTCAAATATAAAGCTGCCTGAAAATCTTGATGTCCTAACCTGTTGCTTCTCTTTAACATGATAATCTATAGCTCTCTATAAAAGCATCTAAAAAGGAAGAATGCACATTCCAGTACTGCCCTCATTCTTGCCATTTCTATAATTAACAGAGCTGCTAAAAGTCGGTTGCAGTTGGCAGTACTAATAGCTCAGACAAAACCAGGGAGAGGTTGGGGTTTTTTCCATTTTCTCTCATGCCTGAGGAAATAGCATATATATGGCTCCTTGCCCATCCATTCCAACACTTAAATCACACACCTATGCCTCTGGAGATGGGTGTTTGTGCGTGTGGGAGGCAATGCACAGGGATGAGGTGAGGCCTGGCAGTCAGCACCACGGCCTGTTGAAACCTCAAACCACACTTCATGCACACAGTTCAGTGCTCACTTCAGCCACAAACCCAATCTAGCGTCCATTCCATTTATGCCCCCAAGCTCCTGCTCATCCAATTCACATAACAAACACAGGACCCCACTGCCCAGGACAGCGGTCCCAGTTCCTCACCTGACCACGTTGGGGTGTTCGAAGGTCTCCAGGTGCCTCAGAACTGCCACCTCTCGGATGGTGGACAGCGGCATCCCCTCCTCGCTGGTCTGCACCCGTACCCGCTTCAGCGCAACAAAGCGACCACCGTTCTTCAAGTCTCGGGCTTTGAACACCTTCCCGTAGGCTCCTTCCCCAATCTCAGCCACACACTCATACTGCTGGTCAGCCAGGTTTGTGCTGTCCTTATCCATGTTGGCACCAGTCCTCTTCCTCCTCTCCAAGTGCCTTGAGGTGGCTCTCAGACTCACTCAGTACTTTGCTTGGGTGCAGACAGGCCACGCACTTGGTACCTCTGCCAGAGAGGCAGCAGGAAGCTCTTGCCCTCCTGTTCTTGTTCCCTTTCTGTACTGGCCACAATGTGCCTCCTCTTTTGGCCACCAGGAATTATCATACAGTCTTTTGGAGCATTGCCTGTGTAAAGCCAAACAAATCTGGAGGACAAACCAAGCAAGAAAAGTGAGTTTAGTTTAGTTTAGTTTACTTCATGACTTTGCACTCTTCAAAATATGCTAAAATTAAGCTAATATAGATATGCTGAGCAAAATCATGGTGGAAAGGAAGATGTGAACCATGAGGGTGACATATGTATCAACGTCCCCGAGTGCCTGATACACTATAAAGTTATCACGGTCTGAGCAACAGCACGTTCAGGGGTTTTACTGAGAATGGGCTAAAGATTATGACCCCGTGACAGATGGGTGACAGGGATGGCAGAGTTAACTACACATGTGTGAGAGGAACTGTACGTCCAGGAACTTATGTCAGGATTTCAGGACTCTAAGTTTTCTTCACTGAAGGTGATGGAGTCCTGGATATGTATTTTGCTATATTACTGTCACTTGCTTGTAAATAATAGCATTTGGTGGCCTCTGCCTTGGTCTGCTCTTTCCTGTGCTATGTCCTTCATTAACAGACCACATTGCAAGAAACAAGGCACCTGTGGAGAGGTGAAATACATGCGTATTTAGATGACAATAATACGTCATGAAGCATTGTGCGCTTAAGTAGATTCAGATATAGGCACTTTAGCAAATTTATTAACAAGCAAGGGCGTTGGCTGTGGATATTGCTACATGTGTGGCTCTTTGCAAAGCAGCATGGTCCAAGTTGTCTTCAAGAACAGCATGCCCTGCTGCAGAGTGCATGAGGCTGGAGAGCAGAACCACTTCCTTCTGCATCCAGTTTCATCCACTTTCTGCAGGACTGAGCAAATCCCCTCCCCTCACAAAGCTCCACATCAGTTCCTCCCTTTCCCCTGACCCTTTTTAATACAGCAATATAGTGTATGCAGCCCTCTCCTACATCATTTTTACCGAACTAGGATGAATGAGCCCCAGATAGGTTAGTCGGGGATCCCTTACGAGGAACTCGAGCACAAAGCGACACGGCTATTCTGCACACTTACGCTTATCTTACACCTGAGGTGGAGATGAAAAGCGCTATCTGAAAGAAACCTGTGCCCACTGTTCATCCCTTCTCCTCGGCTGCAGCCAGAGGCGGCTCCCTGCCTCGCCGGCTTCAGCTCCCAGCACAGCTGCCACCGCACCGCTCCAGCCACGGGCAGCCCTGCGTCCCCTGCCTGCAGCATCACTGGGTGACACCAAGCGCGGGCGGCCGCGGGGGGCCGCCCCAAAGCCGGAGTGCGCGGGATGCCCTGCCCGAGCCCGGAGTGCGGGGGATGCCCTGCCCGAGCNTATGATCTGCCCGAGCCCGGAGTGCGGGG
>VXBU01008179.1:0-34009 GCA_013400315.1 Bombycilla garrulus
ACTTAGGAAGCATGAAAAACAACAGTTCTTGTTCATTTTGATTGCTTATCATTAAAAAATTATGTACTATTTATCCCCCATCCAAAATTTATTTCCTCCATGTAGGTCAAATTATTATTTCTGTAACCAGAAATCCTAGGACTCTTTTTAATGTCATACTTAGTTTCTAGATGCATGGCTAGGAAAACATGATTGATTTTTTATTTTTTTTCAAGGGTGATCTTAAATATTTAACAGCAGTACTGTATGAACAATGTCATGTGGGCCTTTTTGGTTTATATGCTCAGGTATTTTGTGCTCAATACAAAGAAATAATTATTAAAATCCACAGGAGGATCGTATCTAAACATCAAGGAAGGCTTTTAATGAGCTCTAAACACAAATTTTATTGTAAGATATGGTAGAGGGTCTCTGCAGACATAGTAAACAAGATGTGCATATATAAAGAAAAAAATTTTGTCCTTCATGAGAAATTTCCTTTAAAAAAAAAAAGTACATTGATAACTGATAAAAAGTATGTTTTTATTTATTTTACTTTTTTCCTTATCTCATAGATTATGAATGGCTGAATGATCAAGAACTAAGCATTGTAACTATTTTTTTAATTATTAATGAAGATAATTCTAGGTTACCACAATCCTTTGCATGCACTTTTTCTGCCTAAAGAACTACTTGCCAGTGACTGAAGAATATGAGATTGGTATCTGTTTTCCTATTTAGTAACAAATTATGGATCTCGCAGAAAGGAAAATAATATGTATCATTCCTCAAGCACACAGAATGTTATTTCTAACCATCAGCACTTTTTAAGATAGACCTTTTACTTCTGGAAAAATAGAATCAAAGCCACAGAGAAGAAAGCAAGCCACGGTCACCACTACTTGAAGTGTCCTTCAAGAGTTGAATCTTCCTAGAGAGAAGGGTCATTTATTAATGTAGCATTTCACTTTGGTTCCAAATGGGAGAACATAAAGAAAAATGAATGAAAGAACGTATTATAAGTAGTAGCTATTCTAGCAGAGCACTGATGTAGTTTATTATGCATGGGCATGGAATGGATGGCTCTATACTGATATACTCCTAGTAATAGTAGGTTCAAGCTTCATGCAAAAATTTTAAACAGATCCTACAGCGAAGGTCTGCTGTAAATGTCACCACAACATGTGTCTGGGAAAATAATTGTGAGAAAACACAGGTAAGTACTGCTAACATTCACAGAAAGATTACATTAGAAGGGTGAGCCTTTAAATGAATCAGAGCTGTCCTATTTCAGAGGGGGTGAAATAGTTTAACATTTTGAAGCTTCAAATAGATTCAGATTTTAATGACTTTTTTGAACTATCAATGAACCCACTCATATAATACTTTGTCTTTTTTTTACATATTGTGTATTTTTTTCAAATCCCCTCTAATACAAAACTTGTCTGAGTTCCTTTTTATATAGCATAAATGTTGTTAGAGTAGCTCAATCAATTTTATGCCAAAACTTATCTGGGCTTTACTAATGCCTTCAGCTGGAGTATTGCACGTTATTTGTTCTCTTAGAACCTTGGCACAAAGAATGGAATGACAGCATACAATTTCATACTTCCAGCTCAGTCTTTTGATCAGCTGTATTTCAGAACTGTACAAGTAAAATAAAATTTTCTGCTGTTTTAAAACATCACAAATGCATATGAAGATAATTACTTGCACAGCTATTACACAGTTTTAGTATCTTCTCTGCAGAGTGCCTTCTTGTCATAGCTTAGTTCTGTCAAAGTTTAATGCTTCAAATTCAAGTAATAATTTTAATCTAATGCATAGAACAGCTAATATTTCAAACATTCTGATATGTTCACTGAGATAAAAATGTGTAGCTTGTTTGACAAGCCATCTACACTGACTAGACTCTGCAAGTATTTGACAATTTAAGTAAAAACTATTAAATTTGAGTATTAGTTTTTGTTTTAGATGTTTGGGTTTGTTTCTTTTTTTTTTTTTTTGTAATTAAGCAAGATGAAACAATTCAACAATACTCATCTTGGCTAAGGAAGACACATGACTACTCAAACAACAATGAATGTTAAGAGAGAAGGTTTTGAGGTATGGTTTCCTCTTCTTTTTGCTTTTTAAACTAGCCATTTTATTAGGTGTGGATTTTAGCATTCAACATGATTACCTCTGATTACAATATTGATTTTCTGTAAAAGCTTAGGGTCTGATCACAGAAAGCAATCAGTTTAATGATTCTGATTATGAATATCCAGCTCCAGACATTACACTTTTATAGGAATTCCCTGCCTTTACAGACCAGCTGTAATCTACTTTGTCTTTACCCCTTAAGATTTATATCTACAGAAACAAATCTAGGCTAAGAGGCATATTACGTATCAGGAACATATTTAACAACTTAAGTATGTCTACTCATTAAATTTCTTTTCCCAAGCCCACATCTTAGTAATGGATAGAAAAATTGTAAGAGATGTTTTTCTTATGCCCAGACACAAAACAAGAATTTCAATAGAATTGAAAATTCCCTCCTTGCTAGCTGTTATCTTTCCCCTTCTTACATTGCAACTGATTGTACAGATATAAGGGAAAAAAAAAAAGAAACTTGATGACCACAGTCCCCTCGAGTGGTATCCCTGAGAGCTGTTAGTTTTTCTTCCTCTGAGGTGCAGTCTTTCATATTGATTGATGTACAGACAAGCATGTCAAAACCTAGCACGTACGTGGGCTACATTCATTATGTTTTCCACCTTTTGCTTGTTGTCAGTTTGATCTGTACTGAAGGGACCATAGAAGCCACTTATCATTCTTTTTGCCAAAGGGCATCTGTGCTGTTCGTTTACTCGGCCTTGCAGAGATAAATTCAACTTGCTACAATTAATAAAATAGATATTTTCTGAAAGTAATTTGTAGAAATAAATGTAAGTTACATCACTGTGTGCTCATGGACATGTATAGCTAGTAATATTGAATCTAATACACAAGGCACTCTTCAGACAACTGGCATAATCAGTATGTAAAGATTATCTTTTCAGACAGATTCCTCTTAATATATTTTGAAATCACTTACAGACAGACTCAAGAGGCAAAAAGGATTTCATGCAGGCTTTTACCAATTGTTTTTCTTCTCTGATTGAGAATGAAACAAAATACAGCAAAATGCACTATAATAATATCCTGAGCTTATGTTCCATAGAACCAGCATATGAAAACATTAAATGTATTTTGTTTTTTAAGGAAATGTACCAGGCCATATGTTCCTCATCACATGGAAGGAAAAAAATGGAATGGAACAAAACATCAACAGGTTATTGCTGAGAACTCGCAAAACTATGGCTTTTCAGAATATTAAAAAAAAAAAACAAAACATCATAGAGGCTATACTGTACATGGTGGCACAAATCCAGCACTAGATTTTTGGGGTGGTTTTCTTAAACAAAGTAGGCAGATGTTTCTTGTAAATTTTGACTTGAGCAGTTCATGGGGTACAAAAAGTCCAAAAATCACCAATTCAGTATTTTAAATATTACCTCAATTTAAATATTTCTTATTTAACTTTTCATATTGTGTAAGTGGTTTTGAAGGGAAATAAGACATATGACATTCAGAAAACATTGAAACAGACTAGTACAGTACCACTTACCACTTCTCATCTGAAACAGATTTTATATAAAATCCCCATG
This sequence comes from Bombycilla garrulus, assembly GCA_013400315.1. Lineage (NCBI taxonomy): Eukaryota > Metazoa > Chordata > Aves > Passeriformes > Bombycillidae > Bombycilla > Bombycilla garrulus. The sequence goes on from VXBU01008179.1 coordinate 3,675, forward strand.
GTGTTAAAGCCACAAGTTTTTTTTTGCACTGATCTCTAATATCTATATAACAAGGGCTATACACAAAGGAAGTTACAACAAATTTTGAATGAATCATTAGTGCCTCAAAAGAAAAATGCTGCTAAAATATAGCACCAACTTTAGTAAATCTTGATTTTACTATCTCCTTAAAAACACACTTCAGAGATGTCAATCTCTTATTCTTCACACAGATAACTCAACCAGAAAGTTTCCACATCAACTGGTATTTAGAACTGAAATTTTCCAGCTGAGCAACAACATGAACTAGAGGGCTTCTCTTGAGAGTGTCAAAAAGCAGAATCACAGGATTATTTAATTTGGAAAGAAAGTTTATGATCCTCAAGTCTAACCATTAAACTGACGCTGTCAAGCCCACCACTAAACCAAGTTTTTTAAGTGACACATCTACATGTTTTTTTTATATACTACAGGGATGGTGACTCCACTACTTCCCTAAGTAGCCCATTCCAAAGCTTGACAACACTTTCAGTGTCAATCTAAACCTGCCCTGGAGAACTTGACAACTTTTCCTCTCATCCTATCACTTTTACTTGGCAGAAGAGAACAACCCCCACCTTGCTACAACCTCCTTTCAGGCAGTTGTAGAGAGTGATAAGGTCTCTCCTGAACTTCCTTTTTTTTAAGGCTAAACTGCACCAGCTGAGCTCCCTCAGCTGCTCCTCGTAACACTTGTGCTCCAGACCCTTCACCAGCTTTGTTGCCATTCTCTGCGCACTCTCCAGAACCTCAGTGTCTTTCCAGTGATGCAGGGCACAAAACTGAACACAACATTTGTTTCACAGTCTCACAATTCTGGGAAGGATCACTCTCCTGGTCCTTCTGCTCAAACTATTTCATACTCTTGGCCTTCTTGGCCACCTGGTTGCATTCTCAGGTTCAGCTGACTGTCAGCCAACATCTGCAAGTCCTTTTCCCCCTGGCAGCTTTCCAGCCACTCTTCTCCAAGCCTCTAGTGTTGCATGGGCTCTTGTGACCCAAGTACAGGACCTGGGACTTGGGCCTCTTACAACTGATGTTGGCCCATTGATTAAATCACCAAATGTGAAATCCTCTTCCTTCAAAACAAGAACTTGGTGCAACTGAGACATTTTGCTCACACCAGAACTGGAATTTGTAAATGCATTGGAGGGTCTAGTGAAGAGAGGAATTCAATGTTTTTCTTAGAAAAAATTTGCAAGTTCAAGTCTTTTAACTCATCAGACATTTATATGCATACTTCTTTTTAGAAGTTATGTTTTAGAAGTTATGTTTTTACATAACTGACTTTTTTGACCAAGAAGGATTTTTTTTCAAATTCTTTTAATGACTTTGACACTTAATTCATTAGCATTATTTAAATGCAAATTTTATATGTGCAAGATGGTTACTGAAGCTTGGTTTTCTTCCAAGTTAGTCCACTGGGCCATAATATATGATTTAAGACCAGTTTATTCAGATGATGTTAGGATATATGTAATTACACTGAGTAATTCCAATTCTATTTGTTTCCTTTGAGAATTCTCAAATACTTTGATGCATTCTCCTTGTCTGTCTTTCCCTGCAAAATCCCAATGAATTCCCAATAGAGGCATTGTAAAAATATATCCTCAGGGTTATGATTTACTCCTAGGCAGATTGACTAAAACTCAGTTTTCTTCTTCTCCCATCTCACAATTATGCAAAGGGGATTTCAAAATGCTGTCTCATTGGCTTAGATTCAAAGGGTATTTAGGAGCTAACACACCTAAATATCCAGTTTTTAAGCACTGGTCCCGAGGATGGAATCATAAAGATCCCTATATGATTCATTAGAGAAATTAGGCATCTTCAAATGTTCTCCATAAAGAAGGACATGCATAATAGGGATCTATACCACATTTAGTTTCTTCTTTTCCATTTTGAGAAGATACAGTCTATTACTCCCACTTGTCCTGTCCCATCAAAACTGATCCATCTTGCTTGTTCTGGATGCCAGGATGAACATATTAGGCATGTATTGAAAGTGTTTTTACTTTACATATTGTAACATATATCAGTCACCCAGAAAGAGCAGGCTGCTGGATTTTAATCTTATGATAAGTGTCTTCAAGAAAGGTGTAAGAAAGACTAAGAGTTTTATTTTCAAAGGTTTACCTTATCTTTTCATTTACTGACTTTCATTTGGCTCACTGATGCTTTTTTTATGTTTATGCTGGGGACCAGAATGGACTAGGACTAACATGTGCATTAGTAAGCGTTGTGGTGTTCCCTCACACACACCTCACCCACACTGTTTAGCAAGAAAACCAGGAATACTCTTAGCTCTGCTCAAAAACTTTGCTCTTCTCTGAACTACCTGACAAAGCCTGGGAAGGCATTAGCTATCACGAACCTAAGATATCAGGGATTATTTTAATGGTTAAAGAGTCATTCTGTACCAAACCATATGCCCTGAACACTAAGTTTACTAGTGTGACCTTTATGATCTAGGATGAAAATGCAAGACGTCCTCATTCTCAGAGGAAGGCATTACCAACTAGGAAGAAGAGTTGCCTCTTATTTTCATCACAGCCTGGCAAGTTATTCCCCTAGAATCAGAGGCAGGTGGTGGAAAATGGTCACACCACTCACTTTTTCCTAGGAAATAGATGTGAAGATGATTTCCTGTAGAGAGGAGCCAAAAAACCCTGAATCAAGCAGACAGCCAAAACAACCCTGCTTTCTCACATTTTAGATTAATGATGGAATGCAAAAGAGAACTTTCAAAGCAGGTTTGAGTAGAAAGCTTGATGAGGAATAGTCTGAGAAATACTGCTTTTATGAATTTTAATGAGGCATGGGCAAGAGAATTAAATCAAGATATCCAGTTACAACTGATGAATTTCTAGCCATATGCAAGGAGGAAGGTCAGTGCAGCAGATGAAGATTTCAGCTTTTCCAGCGATAATAATTTTGTCCATAACTTCAGGTTATCATAAGCAAGGTGCACCTTCCTTATTTCAGACTAACCTGAAGTTTAAGCAGATCAGATAAACCACTCTGATATATGAATACACCCAAGTACAAGGATAAATGTGCGTACTGCCTGTGCTCTAAGGCCAAGACAATTCAGGAAGAACTATCAGTTCAGGAAGAAGTTTAGGTGTCCAGAAGAGTGAGTCACATATAAATATTATATATATAAATTATGAGTCTGGACTGTCTCTGGTTGTCTTATAACCTAAATAACTCTGGTATGTACAGCTACTCTTTTCAAGTGCAGACAGGGTAAAGAAAACATTAGATACTGTGGAAAAAGTTACATAGATAGAGTGTGCTCTAAACAGCTACACAGTGCATGCTCCAGTTCAGGAAATTGCATACAGAATCTATATGAAAAAAAAAAAATAAAATAAAGTAGGAAACATAACACAAAGATTGCTGGTCAAGATGGGAAGTACTATGTGCATTGCAAAACCTCTCACTTAACATTTAACAAAAAGCCCACTGTGATTAGAGCATAATGCCAAAGGGAAACATGCATGTAGTACGTATTTATGACCTTAGTGAGAACCAGCTCTATTAACTTGAGTAGAGATGGCCCAATATTTTTCAGGGAAATATTTTCATGAAAAGCATTTCACTGAGTCTGATTGCTTTGATTGATTCATCATAGGTTTTACTACATTTTGCTGAATCAAAGGCAAATCCTCTAGTCTTGCCAGGCTGCTTCAGAGCAATCAATTTACTGCTGCCAAGTCTGGCAGGTCTGGGACCGATTGACAAGAATACTTGCATACCAGGGAATCTGAAAGTTTTGATTGTCAAAACCTGGTTCACACAGCTTATTTGTTCTGGGTCAATCTACGTGATGAATCTGCCCTGGAAGCAGTTGGCTGGTGTTCCCAGTTCTGGCATGAATTGTCTGGTAACTGAACAGTTACCAAGATCCTGTAGCTTGCTTGATAGTGTACACACACAGTAGGGCTGATGGTCTTACTAAAATCTCCAATCTGAGAGTCTGAGAGGCACAGTGCCAAAAAGCTCTGAAGGGCTCAGGCAACCTCTTAGACATTGCAAGCTCTTTGTAAAAAAAACAGGACCTAAAAGCTCTTATGGGTTTCTCCATTCTGCATTTCAAGCTTATCTGTAAAGTGAATCACCCTGAAGATTTCCAGAGCTGCTTAACAATGTTACTTGTCAATTCCTCTAGTCAATATTATCCAGTGTCTTAGGCTCAAGTGCAGCACTTCTGGAAATTCTTCTTTTATAGATGGCTACATATGTGTGTGTGTGTGTGTGTGACAATATATAGACACACAGAGACGTATATACAGATAGGTATGTATATATATGCACATGCAAATGACTACATATAAAAAAGATATGTGTTTGTGTGTTGTGTGTGTGTTTGAATTTAATTCCAGGAAGCAAGTCAGTCCAAGAGATCCAAGAAACCACTAAAAAGAGTAATCTCCACAAATGTCACACTTTTAGGAGCACCTAATGAATGCAGTAAAACACACCAAATAGTCTGCTCTATATAGCAATAAAGACACTGCAACACAAAGGATTTCTTTATTTTTAGGAAAGGTAAAGAAGTAAAGAAAAGTAAAAGAAAGTAAAGAAAGCAATGCAGAATAAGAACCATTTTTTCAAAGTTTTTCTCAGCTACATAATTTTGAAAGGCCCATTCTCTATTTTTTTAATATTTTAATTGTTTTTTATTTTCCTCTTAGATTATTATATTTTTGCAGTCAAATTTCAAACCAAATTTTGAAGGAATAATTTTCTGGCATTTTGGTCACTTATCTCTGTTCACTGTCTTGCCAAGGATGTCCATTTCTTAATTTAGCTTATTCAGCATGAATCCAGTTGTGAACTGTAAAGCAATTAAGGAAAACCATCCAAAATTCATTTCCATGTCTTTCCATCACTTGTTTAAATCTGCATTTTGGAAGTACTCTCAGGCTTTCTACATCAAGCCTTCTGTTTCATTTACGGAAAAATACAGATCTACTTATTAACAAAATTGGGCTGATGGATAATAGAAGAGCAAACAAGATTAATAAATTAATGAATATCAGATGACTCAGAAGGTTGATGCAAAGCCAAAGAAACTGAAAAACCTTACTTTGATCTAGGTATGAGATCATTCTTTGTGAAATGCCAAAGGTACAGCATCTTTTGTATCTCAAGATTTGATCTCAAGAAAATGTGCAATGTTAATAAAAAAGGCAAAGTACAGCAAGGAAAACAACACTGAAAAATAAAGTAGAGACGGTATATCCTTCTGTGCTTGTGGGATAGGAAAGAAAGGATGTCAAAGTTTACCAAGAAATCATAAAAATTAATTGGTAGAATATTTGTGAGATGGTGGGATAGTTTCTTGCAAATAGAAAAGCTGAGGATTAAAAAAAAAGAAAATCCTAACTTCTGTGGAATTTCTGGCTTTAGAGAGAACATAAAAAAGATGTACTCCCCATTTGAAACAATGGTAAAAGAATGAGTTGAGGAAAATGGGGAATTGTCTGAAAAGTTTGGCAAGGATAATTTAGTCTTTTGTTGTAGTATTTTGCCTTCTCTAAAATAAGTTTGATAAATTAATATTTAAAAAACGTAAAAAGTTACTTAATGACCCTAAAGTGGTACTACGCATGTGAAAAGCCTCCACATTACTGAAAGTGCTTCAGACTTAAGGGTGAAAATAATCTGTAGACTAATACATGTGTTCATACATTCTATTACTATCCTATCTGTATGTCACAGTGTCATGTGCAACAAAATGGGATCATGAAAATACACAAATGGCTTAGCTGATCTCATCTGGACTTGTGAGGGAAAGTTCATACAGGCCTGACCTGTGGTAACAGACTGCAAAATTTAAAGAGACTGAGCCTACATATCAACAGCTACATATAACTTTAGCTTCACATCTGAAGTTGGAGCCCATATATCTAAATTAAAACAAGTATCAGAAAGTGAATAGTTTGTATACTAAAGTTTTTTTTCATTACTTCTTGCCTCAGTCGTGAAAAGAATAGTTGGTTTGGATCTCATGTCAGTTCAGGAGATAGGTGCCAGCCAAATGACACAGATTATTTCGCTTTTTTTCATTTTAGGAAAACTGAAGGAAGATCACATGCTGTGCAGGAGAGCATGAAGATTGTTTGATAAGATTCCATTAAAGTGAGCTGACGGCAAGGTTAAAGTGAACTGGGAAAACCTCACCTGGCTGATATCTGGAAAAGAAACAATCAGCTTGACATTTCACATCATCAAAATGAAAGTCAAGTGTTCCTTTTTAAAGGCATTACAGCCAATACCGGGATCACTCTCACTCATTCTGGCCTGAAGAAATCATTTTCTTCCTATGGTGAACATGACAGATGAAGAGTTCTAAAATTACACTAAATGTTGTAAGAAGTACTGCTGCAAGTGTGGTGTATCCTGCCTCACTGTATGATGATATTCAAAGACTGATCTAAGTGTTAAGCTAACTCCATTTCTGATTGGGGTTTTTTTTTTTAATTTTAAATATTCTTTCACAGCCTTATTAGCATCTCATTACTAAGCAGTTAGCTAAGGAAAAGGACAAAGAAGGAAAATTAGATGCAACATTATAGGGCATATTTTCACCTTGATGAGCGAGTGAAACTCATTAGGGGTTACTGAAAGTCATACACATGCTTCAGAGGAATAATGCCCTCAAGGTATTTTGTAATTATTAAAATGATAAAGCAAAAATATTGATTTTTATATGAAAGAGAAAATTGTCAATAATAAGTAGGAATATATACAAGGCAAAATCTATACAGATAAGAGAAATATAATTATGCAGTTAAAGAATTTCTTTTAATTATGGAGAGAGAAAGGAATTGTAAGAATAAGATAACAGTGTAATTTGAAAGCTGAAATTGTTAAACGCATACATAAATTATTAACAGTTTCTTCCCTGCTATGCAGGGACTTCTGAATATTGTCCTATATTCCTTTTTGGAGGGGAAGGACATAGATTTTGAGCCAAATAGCTGAGAGTGGACTTAACACGAGACAAAATGCATAATGTGATCTGACCAGGTACAAACTGAACCCTGAGAGAACAAAAGAGTAATGCATTAGGGTTTCAATCAGGAAAGGCACAGCCCCCATTAGCCATGTGTGTGCTTCAGTGCTCTTCTGGAAGAGACAGAACATGCAATGTATGGCAAGATCAGCCCCAGCTCCCATCACTCACATCCATATACACACGCATACATGGAAACGTTACTTCCTGTACATTCGTGTTTCATTGACTTAGTTTTGGATTATGAAGATGCTTCTAGTTTGCAAGTGACACACTGTCTCAAACACCAAAAAATATCATCAAGACCAGAAAAACGCTGTTGGCAAAATGGCTTCTTTATCAAAAGTCAAAGAAACTGTTTCCCACTCACTATCTCTGGCCTAGCCTTGTAGAGAAACTAGATAGAATCACACTCATCAGCTTAAATTCATGGAACAGGTAAATTCCAAATAGCATTCAGAAACATACTTCAGGACGCTGGTAAAATGTATTTTAATTAACACATACTTCTGAAATGTTTGTACAAAGGTTTTCTTAGCTCCAATTTACCTGTGCAAGGACTTTTAGCACTCATATTTATAGAGAAACTAGCATACCGCATTCTGACCTCTCAGAAAATGTTCTTGAAAGAACCAGTACTTATAGGTCAATTATCACCAGGTAAACTGTACTTTCACAGCGTCTTCCTAATATATGTCTGTTTCCTTTCTGAACTATGTATATCTTGACCAGACACAGGATTGCCCTATGATCCATTTAGGAGTTTTCTTCTGGTTTTTTGCTACTACATCACAGCTACAATGCATTTGTAGCCAATGCTGTCTTTTTCATGAAATTCAACTTGAAGACGTAAATCTTCAAGACTGGAACTGGAAGAGGTCCTCAGCAGCAGCAAATTATAATGATTTTAAAGACCAAATTGTGTTCTAGTCCTCCTGTGAAAATGTTAATGTTCACAGAAGTGTATAATGCCATCACAAGCAAAGGCTGCTGAGAAAAGTTTTGGGATATTAAAGTAAACAGTTGGCAGCACTGGATTCCCTCTGTAATCAAAAAGGAGGAGAATCTCTAGCTGCATTTGAAGTAGTAAAAATTTGATGCCCAGTCTCATATTAGGACGTTACTTTTGTCAAAGCTGTGCCATTGGTGCAGCTGTCCTTCCACAGAGGAACATTAAACCACCAGTGGGCAGGAACATGAGGATAAAACTAAGCTAAACTTTTTATTAATTAAATTTTAATTATACAAAAGTATGTACAGTAACTACAGCAATTAGAGTGAACTGAAAAATGCAAAAGCCAAATAGAACCACCATCATAAAGTACCATATAAATTCTATGTTCTATGTTTTTAGACAATTTAAATTAAAAAGTGTGAACTGAGCAACAGGAATAGAAATAAGCCACTGGAAACACATAGTAAGTGTGTGGGTCAAACAGAGAAATGCCACTTTGAGTAAGCAAACCTTCACTCTTGAAAAATAATGTTGCCATCTCAGCCACGATCTCAGTAGCCCTAACAAAAAAAATTGTTCCCACAGTTTTCAATTCCACATTTACCTCATTATTCAAACAAGTGAAAACCACACCATTTGACTGTGGAACCCTTCCATACCTTCAAGAATTGTCATTTAGAGACTGCAATGTTGTAAATCATTATAGATTAGTGCTGGGTGGTGCTGGAATAGGGTTCTTCATTCTGTCTAACCAGTTCTATAAGAAAAACTAAGTCACACTCAAAATCAAGTTTTGTAAATCGGAAATAATTTGTTCGGTCACCTTGGTTTAGTAATCATTTTGATACCAATATGAATTAACAAAATAACTCTTGGGATAAGCAGATAATTTTCTTCACTAATTTGACTAAAGAAGCCACTAATGCTGTCCATAGGTGCAACTGACTGTGTGTAAAATAACAGTAGTGACAGTAGTGAAGTCTGGAAATAACTGGCTTGATATGAGCTAATTTGGGTGCCAGCTGCAGATTAGCAGAGATTTCTGCTTAGATTTTGGTGTAAGAAGCTGTGCGACGCCAAACCTTCATGGTTACCAGCACATGGGCAGTCTCTAGTTTTCCCTGATACTTCTACAGCCATTTTGAATTGCAATCACATTGCACAGAGCGCAGGCTGAGCGCAAAGAAATGGCTTATGAGGACCCAATACTTAAGTATGGTCTTCCTCATAGTTCTGTTAGATTTGTGGAGGGTGTCTGAATCCAGGATGGGTAATGTCATTAAATAGTTTATTTGCATCCATCAATACCTACTTCAGTGTGCACATTCATATAGAACATGTGAAAAAAAATTCTGCAAGCAGCCTGCTCCCAAGAAAGTGCATGGCCTTAGGCTCCTGTCTGTCCTCTTCCTACTTCAATGAGATTGAAATCTACTCTTCATGTAAATATCCTTCACCGTTCCTTTTCTAGTTCTTTCCCTGGGTGAATGGACTAGGATCCAACGCAAAAAATAACCGTCATTCATGGATTTCTTGTTTTATACAAAATTTGTACTCATTATTAATGGTGACTTAGAGAATATTTATAAATTCTCTATTTTACAAGGATATCTTTAGTGTCCATATTTTTCCACTTCTATATGCATGTGTAAAAGAGAAAGCCAAAATCAGGAAGAAGGATTTTTTAATTATTATTTTATTGGGAAATCTATAGGAGAGTACCATTATATATAAATCATGTCGTTACTATTTTTATGCCAAGCATAAGGTGATAAATGTCATCATTAGTTTGAAAAGTTTAGCGTCAGCTCAATTCTAGTTCTTGGCCTGAGTCTCTTTTCTTTTTCTATTTTTATTCAATGGGATATTGACAATTTGTGTCGTGTACACAATAAGTAAAGGAGAACATAAAAAGAGCTATCATTTGCAAAACATCTTGTTTTGACAAGAGGGAATTCAATAATCTTTATTTTTTTGGAAATTGAAAGGTGAACAGAATTTAAAGCCTTCAAAAAGGCCCAGTCTAAAATTATAATAGCACTAGGGAGTAAGTTAGAATATTACTTCTGTTATGCCAGTTGGCATGCAGGGCTCCACTTAGCAGTAACGAATGTTGCTAATGTGCCTCAAGTGTTTCTAAATTCAAATTAAATACTTCCTCATTCTATGTGTATGCTGCGACCATCCTTTCATGGCTTGAATAGACCAAACTATGTTACTCTGGCTGCTGTGCCCAGCTTGATGTGAGGACAAGAATAACTAGGATAATTTTAGAGGTTGTTTTTGACTCAGGGTTTTTTTTTTTTTTTGAGCTTGATAGTTTTACTTTAAGAACTTACCAGCTAGAAACATGTAAATATTAACAGCAACAAGAACTTCATTTTCAGGACAAGTTAACAATTCTTCATGTCTCGGAAGTCCCACATTAACCAGTGTGGGATACATTAGAAATAGAAGTAAAGTCTTTATCTGTTTAGCAATCACTTGAGATACTTATTTTTTCATTACAAATTCCTTTTTCCCCCTGTATGTGCATATCTCAGTTTTTTTTAAAACTGAAAATACTAATTTTCTCTATTTTGGGCTGGTTTAAAAGCTATGATTTTCAGAACATACTGAGAACTTCCCACTCAGTGCTACTCCATTTTAAATACAGAAAAAGACAGACATCCAGAATGACTACTTATCTCTGAAAACCTGGAAATAAATAGCTAATATCTTCCTGAATGTTTTCTGAGCATTTGCTTTTGAAATAGTTCATACTCACGAGCTAAAATTCAAATCATATGCCTTAATTCAATAGACAAATTTTAATCCTGTAACCAGCATCTAAACTGGACTGCTGCAGCTTGTCTGCAAGAAAGTGTTAGCTCAGAAAATGCTAGAAACCCTGATTGTGCCATTCTGTAGTTGAGTCATGCAGAGAAAGTGCTTTTTTAGTCTTCTGTTCCCCTCTTTGAGTGCATGTAGAGTAGTATGGCAGACTGGCAGTAGGAAAATAATTTCCCTTTCTGTTTGCACAGTATGCATCATCTTTAAAAGTATCTCTGCTCACCTCTATCACTACTGTCTAAGACTTTTCAGCAGAGGGAGACACTGTGAAAAGCCAATCTTGCTTTGTTTGCAGTATGGCTTGAAGGTCAATGAAGATATTTTGTCTCATTTGACTAATTGAAATTCCTTTGAACAGCCCAAGTGCAAAAGTTTAACTCATAATTAAATGCTGAGATCACATTTCCTGAGTAAGACACGGTGGGTGGAGAGAAATGTGAACAAGAACAAAACCAAAAACCAACCAGCTAAAAATACTTTAAAAGAGAAAGAATTTATTTTAGGGCCATCAATGCTTAACATTATGTAATTTTTTAAAATTTATTTGTTATTTATTATTTTTTAGTTATTTATTTCCCTGACTAATATAATTGTATGACTTTAACAGGTCAGTATCAAATTTTGCAAGCTGATTGTGTGTTTGATACAGAAACTGTTGGAAAGCAAAAGAGGTCCATGAAGGACATGAAAAACTGAGAGTTATATTACAAAAGGTATTTTTCATTGTTTGTTTTCTTAGTCTTTACTGAGCATGTATTTATTCAGAGATAAAACAGTTCATGAGTAGTGCCAGGCACAGTAAGTAAGATCTGGCGCCATCAGCACTCTGCAGACAAGTTCTCAAAGGGCACAGGAACACACAGGGAATCAGCGCAATGTCATCAGAAAATATTTTGACAATCTCTCCAAACAAGAAATAAGACATAGTAAAGTAAAAAGTGCCAGAATCAACAAACCACAATATGAGAGATGTAAGGTAAAAGAGGTAGACTAATAAACAAGGATATAAATGTGATTCACATGTACCTCCAATATATATTTATGCTGCACATATAATATGTGTCAAGGGACAGAGAAAGTGTGTGACAATTGACTATTTAAGCACATCCTGCAAGTAAATGCTTGACTTGAGTCCTCAATATCATAAAAAAAATAGTGAAACCAATGAAGTGGCTCTTCGCAAGCCTCTACAAAAGAAATCATCTTCCTGTGCCATTTTCTACTTAATCTTGTTCCACAGAGTTTAATAATCTATTAATATCATCATTTGCTCACTCAAGCTCAAGGGGTGAAGGTATCTACTGTCTCTAAATGTCAGCATCATGTATCTGCATTTTCTACTGACTTCTATGGCATTAACATTTTCTTTTTACTTTGTCTAACCCCTAGGAAATCACACTTTTAGCATATCATAATTATTGAAGATAAAAAGTCAAGTTCTGAGGAGAAATTGCAAGATTAGACTTGCATATGTAACCCTTGTTTTCTACATAGTTATATATGGAATTCGAATAGCTAAATGTGTGATCACATGGTTTTATGAACTGCATGAATATAAAACATTTTTTCCAGTGATTTTTTTTCTCATGCAGAAAACTGATATTGCCCAAATTATAAGCATTTTCTTGTGTTTTGCTATTGATTTTTTTAGCGCTTTCTTTCTGATTTTCCCTAATTTTTTTCCTGATGATGCCTTAGGTTTTAGCTTTCAAGTTTTTCAGAATCTGTACTGCATTAGTGTGTGACTCTGAACTTCATATAAAGTGTTAGCAAGTTCTCTCCACAGTTTACTTAGACAAAGCAATCCTTTTCCTGCCCAAGAACCAAGGATATCATTGCAGCGTCATGCCCAAAAACTGTAAAAAATGCCAAATTGAAGAGAGCAATCTGGGAGGATGGGACTTCATAACCTGAAGCTGTAATTGGACAATTAACCCCATTATGCAAATGGACCAAAACTTATAAAAGTGTGAAAACTTGTGACTGGTCATCCATCTTGTGTCCATCTTGGGCAGAACCATGGCCAGACTCTTTTACTGCCTAAGGAGTATCCTTTGAAGGCCTTACCGTTTTTGAAGGCCTTTTATCCTTTGAATACCTACTTTATTTCTTGAACACTGTCTAGCCTCTGTTCCAGGTAGCCTCTCCAGGCATCACTGCAATTGTGTAGTTTATTTTAATTTCTTTTTCATCCTTGTAAGCAGACAATTTTAAAGCCAAATCTTCCACACTGCCATATAACCATATTTTTTTAGAATTATAATTTCCCTCCATTCTAGTTATCATGGACAGTTAGAAGAACTATAAATAAATAAATGCCTCATAAAATCAGGGCATACTCTGCTAAATTATCAGCTGGCCTGTTACTTCTTCTAAGCGCAGCTAGCTAACTTCCCATGTGAAAAGTCATAAGAATGAAGGCAATTAACACAACAATTTATTCTGCAGGAGGAAAAAAAAATGCACCTGCAACAACAAGGGATTTTTCCTATGAGAATCAGTGAAAAAATATGCAAACTAACCAAGCATAGAGAAATTTGATAGACAAGTAAAATATCTTTTACTAACCAATAGAGTAATCAGCGAGAAAGCTATTAACCAATTGGAGTCAACATCAGGTCTCTGAAAACTGTATAAAAAGGAATTATGTGAAGAAAGAGGGGGCTTTTCCTGTATAAGAAAAATGGAGTCCTGGGTCATTTACTGCAACACTAATTACCTTCTGTATAGACAGTGGTTTCTGAGCTGGAGGTAAGCAATATTCTCCAGCACTATAAGAAAAATACCCACTTCAAAACTCGTAAGATAAATCTTGGTGCCATAGATGCCTGAAAACATCCTTCAAGGAAACTAACCTTCCTCACATATGCAAACATAATATATAACATAAGATTATACTCCAGGAAACTTCAGTGATTTTTATATGGAAATCAATAGATTTTTGTGATCTATTACACGTAGCACCTACTAATATAATAAAAAATAAGTTTCTACACTAATCCTTATTTGCTCATGATCAACTATCAGAAGCACTCTCCATCAAAACCACAATCATCTGTATAGTGATGATTTTGTGTATTTTTTTTTCGCAGTAATTAGTTAGCCATTTACACATGAAATGAGTAGGAAAAAAAAAAACTTTTTAATCATTGTTACATTAAAAATAAATCACTCTCATAGCCATTTATTTTCCATGGGTTCTGTAGTCAAAAGAATTGAAGTTCATTTGAAAGAGAAAGCTTTACAAAATAACCTTCACTGAGGAGCTGTCTCTTTAACTGTCCTATAGGAAATCTGTTTTGATTTGACAGAATGATAAGCCTTTGAAAGCTCCGGGCTGAAAATACACAGTAGACTTTCTGCTAAGCTCATAAAGTGCCCAACTAGGAAAGGATTCATTGCACACGAATAAGAGCTAAATTAGCTGTGTATTGAAAAGTCTCATTATATGCAAGTCTGGAAGTCCTTGGCAGAACTTGGGTCCTAGTGAACTATTCCTGTGCACATTGTCACATACTCTGTAGAGATCACAATTCTGAGGTGATAAAAGGTCTCTTCAACATTTTTTCAGCTGATCTGAACTTTTCACAATATCCTATAGCAAATCTAAAATATAGGGGTTTTATGGTTTTTTTTTTTTGAGGGGGAGACTAATTTACTTGGTTTTCCTTGCTACTATCTTTTTTTAAAGAGGAACTTTGTTCCACAGGAAAGGATTTAGAAGCAGCTGTACCCAGTTCTTTATTGGTTACAAAATTGTACTGTGACTTTTTAATATATGACAGTCATCCACAAGTTTGAGGAAGAACATTGATGTTTTAATTCTATTTGTGTGACAAAGAATAGCTGCTATTCCTATGTAAAAGGCGAAATAGAGAAGATGAATGCAGTAATTAAACAGGCAGGTAGCAGTGGACTCCAAAAAATCTCACAAAAACAGCACTCTGCATGTAGTTTCATACATGTATGTTGCTCCTGTGACAGAATGATGAACATTGAAAATCTTTTAAATTTTGATGGAATTTTATTGGAAGATTTAAAAGAAATACAAACACATTCTAAAATGTCTCATGCAGTATATGCTCCCTGTCATTGTTGTCATAAGAATTAGGACGTATAATTACATAAAACTTATACTGTATATTGCAGAAAGCATGGTTATCGTTATTAAAATAAAACCTCCTTATGCAAAAATGACAGTGTACCTGTGCCACAGCCCTCTGGAGCCCAGCTAGCTCTGACCCACCACACTATGGTCTGGAAGGGCCACGCTGAGTGTGGGGAACTGTCAATGCAGGTGTTGTGCCAGTGACAGAACCTCAGAGCTTTGGCTCTATGGAGGCAGACCGCTGTCAAGGGAGAGACGAGGGGAGAGAGGAGGCACCTCTGCTCTCCGATTCCAAAAGCACAAACCACACTCCACAAACTGAGAACAAAAGAGCCCTGAGCACTGCTGTGCAAGGGGTTTTAAAAGGTTACAAATTAAGGGGTGGGCATAAACAGTAAACCAATCAGGGAACCATAGGGAAGGATCATAGGGTGGGGTTTACAGAACACAATCCAATGGGGACAAGGGGAGGAGAAAAAGGGTCACATGGGCCAACGGGGTATCAAGGTTTAGAGGATTTCCAAGGGGGTGGATATTTCAGGGATTGGCCCATTTGGGGATTAACAAGCGAAGGNAAAAAAACATGCGCCCCAACACACCTGTGTATATAAAACTGGGAAATTATTTCCAAAAAGTTAGGAAAAGACCTATTAGACAAGGATTTATATCTTTAGGAATAATGGATGTTAATCTGGAGAAACAAAACTGGAGTGCCCTTCTCACTTAATTGGAACTGATCAAGTAATTTTCAGATTAAAAAATTCAGTCATTGTTTCTCCTGGCTGATATATTGATTTTGATGAGAAAAGCTCCTACTCCATTTTCAATTACATATAAAGCACAAACAGGGTTTCAAATACATTATTTGACAAGATTTCCTGAAAACCAATGCAGTAAAAACTATCACTTTCATAGAAATAAAATAAACAAATTAAGACAATGTTTATGATATATGCTTATCAATGATAGCAAAGTCAAGTTTTACACATGCTTTATTTTTTGCACACCTGCCCACCTTTGAACATGTTCACTGCATATGAAGTTCCAGTGCATACAGTACCTTCATAAGGAGAGTGGCTTAGTTGCCAGTATTTGGCTGCCACAAGCAAGTAAATATATCTATAAAAATCCCCAGAGTGAAATTCACAGTGAGCTGGTGAAGTTAGTCAGGCTTAGCAAAATTTGCATGGATCAGATTTTTTCTTTCCTCTGGGCAGCCAACAATTTGGACAAATTTAAGCTGTAACTAATAAGATTAGTTGTCTATCACATTATCAGCTTAATTTTCTGTTGTTCATGGGGAACTGCTATTTACACTAAATTATGTTTTAAATAATGCCATACCAGTTTTACTTGTGAACTAGGTGGCATTGGCTTGAGAGGAGCTTTTATATCCACTAAAGCCATGTGCTTGCAATAAAAGTAATGTGACAGATCTACTGAAACTTATGAATGTATTATTGCTGGAATATACAATACTTGACTTTTGTACTTTAATATCAATCTTTTGGCAGCTTAGCTGCTACAGACAAAAAAAGTGCATATCAGCTTTTATTCTTATTCATGTGTTGACCTTAAAATACCCCCTTTCCCAGATGGCCAGTCATCTCTATGTTCTGAAATGCTAACTGGCACTATTATTCTTGCCATACTATTGCAAACCTGTTCTCCCTGAATTCTGTACCATATGAAGTGTTTTGTGACTATGTGCCAAAAAAAAAAAAAAAAAAAAGAAAGAAAGAAAATCAAAAATTAAAGAACAGTGGTATTACTGGCTTGACAAAAACTGGAAAAAGAACATGAAGTATTATTAACCTAGAGCTTTTCAGATATTATTCTCTCACTTTTTGTTTTATTTAGATTTACTCAAATGCAATAAATGCAATAAATTCTACTGTCTACGTGTCATAGTGAAATATAGTGACTTGCATTCTTCTGAGTACAATTCATCAATCATTTTATCAAAATTGAGGCTGATAGGAAAAAGCCTAACTTGTTCCAAAAAAATTCTAGGGCCATCTATCTCAGCCTCAGAGTTTAACATAAACTCTCTGAAATGCTTCAGAAAAGAATAGGGATCATAGAACAATTTAGAAAATGGCATGGTGAACACATTATGCCGAAGGGCTTGACAACAGGAGAAAGAGTTTGCCTTCAGCAACATCACTATATCCTTCTGTGGGAGAACAACCTAGCGCACAGTTTAGCCAAGGAGTCTTTTTCACTCATAGAGAGGTAGCAAAATGGACAGAAGTGGAAAGGACTCGTGTCATGACCCACTGAGGGAGGGCAGGTGTTCATGGTAAGTCCTCATTGAACAAAGACAACAGACCACATGTCAAGGAACTCCCCTGCTTTTATTATCCAGGCACTTTAACTCAAGCAACCAGCCCAATATTTAGACTCAAAAGGGGCTGGCTAACAAGCCCTGAAATTTTACAGTACATTTCCACAAGTGGTAGGTAGCAAGCCTTAAATTTTACTGGATTGAATATGATAGCAGTGCTTTTCCCAGGCAGAACAAGGGGGGAGACAAATGAAAACAGAATAGAGAGAAAGACAAAAAAATCCCCTGTCCTTAGATCCCATGTTGATCCTGTTGTATGGATATGGTCAGGACCAGGATAAATAGTGAGAATGAAAGAGACAAAAACAGGAGAAGAAAGAGAAGAAAGAAGAAAGGTGTGTGGAGGGTGAAACAACTTCATTTTATAGTTAACCTGGTTGAATGCCTCTTATGCAAACTAGACTTTTTGCACTATTTGATTCATACATGCACAGGCTTTCTGAATGAGCCCTCTCTCCCTCAGGAAGTAAGTTAGAGGATCATTTACTGGTGGACTTGGAAGAGTTGGGTTAGCAGTTAGACTTGATGATCCTAAAAGATCTTTTCCAACTTAAATTATTATATGATTGTATGATTCATACACAAATTATTTCACTGTTTACCCCTTTAGAAGAAAAGCTTAGTTGCCTGAACATTTTTCCTCATCCACCTCATCTTTCCCCACATGTTTGCCATTGGTTAATCAGATTCATTTTTTTGTTTGCATTCAATACACCAGGGAGTTTTTTTCTCCTCTCTTATTTATGAAATTCACATTCTCACCCTAAAAAAATTATTTACCCCAAAGTGATTCTTAATCCATTTATACAGTAAGTCTTCCCTGTGTTCTGTTTAGGTTTTGGATCTATTTCCTTTTTTTTTTAATTTTCTTTATTAAGAAACATTTTTTTATCTCAGTCTTCTTACATCAGTCTTACCTCTCAGTCTTACCTCAGACAAAAGAATTATTCTCATTCTTAACCTATGCAAGTATTGATGACTCTCCTTTGTTTTTATAAGTTTTTTTGTTCCTATTACATCAAATGAAATATTAGACATTATTTCCTTTTGTAATATGTCACACAAGTGTACTGATTTTTTTTTTTAATTGAAGTACATTATTTTTCACCTGAATATTCTTTCTTTTACTTTTAAATGTTTCTGAATGCTCAGAAAAAGAAGACAAATTTCCTGTCCTTGGAAACATCTTTCCAGGCAGACTGATCCCAGCAAGGCTTCAGAGTAGAGATTTCTATCAAAAAATTCTCACATCAGAATCTTCCATATTGCAACTTTTTTTCCCTTTTTCAATCTGATCAGGACATTTTCTTTGCTTGTTACATTCCATTCTTTTCTGATAAGATTCCCAAAGGAAATTAAAGCAGAAACAATGGATAAAGTAAAACCAAGAGTTGCTTATTAAACAATGCAACTGGATCCCTGTTTGAAAAACATTGAAAATAAACATCTCAGTAACTTGATTCATGACAGAGTATAAAGATGACATTTTCCACAAGCCTGAGTGTGCAGGAGCTCCTATCTATTTATGTGCCTCAGTCTGACTGATTAGGACTCGCAATGAATATCTTGTAAGCATTTGCATCTCAGCTATTTATCATTTATATGGATATGAGAAGGCATTAAGCAACCCTAGAGAGAGTTTTAGATTTCTAGTTTAGGAAGAGATATGTATATCTTCAATCATTTTATCCCTGGCATCAAGATTGAAGGAAATGTTTTCTTAATAAAAATAATAACACAATTTTTTGTTTAATATCTAGAGAGTTTGAAATACTCTAAAACTATAAAAGTATAATCCTATTTTAAATACCCTAAAGCAACAAATACTTACAGACCTTAACCAAGAAAAAATATCTAGTTTGAAACCCACAAAAATACACTCTGTAACATACATGAGTAAAAGTGCAAATAATAAAAACCTACAAGGCTGCACTTCGAATCAGATCCATTTTCTTTTCAATCAGATGTACCCTCTAGTGTGCTGTACCATTTCCTAGGCAAAAAAAAAACCAAAAAACAAAAAACAAACAAACAAAAAAAAAACCCTAACTCACTATTCTGCAAAAAGAGGCATCTTCACTTAACTTCATGCTCTCTGATAGTTAATCTAAATTTACCAGGACTGCTCACAATACATGAAGTTAAAGTCTGGTACAAATCTTCACAGTATCAAGGTAAACATCCACAGCTATGGACAGTCACATTCTCTTAAGCTGATTCTCTGTCCTTTGTTTCCCCTCCATCCTGTCAGTGGATGTTTAGTACACTCATACTGGGCTTTGCTGTAAACAGAAAGAGACACTTGAGAACAAAATGTTCTTTGGTATTTCTCAGGGGGTAAAGATGCTAAATTGCACATTCATTCAGTTTCTTTTTACACCATTAATGAAAACACCTCCCACAAATCATGTGACTAAACTGGATGCAATTGACTTTAAAATTAATTTCTTTTCACACTTATACTGGAATCAAAAGGGAGGTAACACCATTCAAAATATATTAAATGTATTCTCCCACCTAATGCAGTTCTGATTCCTAAGATGCATATTTTATGAGACATAGTCTGATAACTTTCTTTAAAAATACTGTCAATAATTTAAACCTCAGCAATTTTTGTGAACAAGAAATCTGTTTTCCCTTCTTTTACTCTACCCAGCTGCTCTTTAAAAAATCTCAGTGTGGTCCATATAAGCATTTGTTTCAGTATGATAACAGAAATATTGGTCAATACATGTAGTTGGACAGCAAATAACTATTTTGGAAATTATTTATCAAACAGATAATATTGACAAAGTACTAATTATTATTATTGGTTGTTTTCAAATGTCAAACACACTTAGAATTAATTTTATACATATAAGTGCTCCCCAGACTCATTCCTGAGGCCTTGCACCACAGGACTGCAGGTGGCACAAAGTGAGGCAACAGACCCAGAGTTTACTGCAAGAGGTGATGTCAAACTGATCCCAGCCCTGGGGAGAGGTATCTGGACATTCCCTCCTGATGGGTTAACATCTATTAACCCATCAGATTCTATGGTTTTGGGGGGACCCTCACCACCAAGAAGACCAGCTGGAGAGGATCATCAGGATGACAGTGGGATCCACAGAGCGTTGATATGTTCTTTAATCTATCTCTGTCAATATCTTTCTGTCCCCTCCACTTATTTTCTATTTCATTTTCTCCCTTTTTTTCTCTCTCTGACTTATTTACTATAAATTTAAATTCATATCATTAACTTTGGTACATGATCCTGTTTGCACTTTAATTTGGGCAGAGACATTTTTAATATTTTTAAGAACCTGATCATAACAGCCTCATAAAAATATTTTTCTTTGTTTTAAGCCTGATTGTACTTTGTTTTTGCTTAAAAAGTTTATCCCATGCCCTATGACTACAAAAATGTCTTTTAAAAAGCGTAACAAACATTTTAATGAAAAATTTGAGCTATTGCAGCTGAAAACATCTCATAGAAACCTTTGAAATAATCAAATCACAGTATTTGGGCAATAATAATATCCCTACTGTGCAACAGGTTTGCTCACAACAAATATATATTAATAAAAAAAGCTTCAAAAATATTTTCATTTTGGAAGTTCATTGAAACTGATATTTTTAATTAGGTTACTTCTGCAGGCCTTCTTTTGAGATATGACTGAAAGCTACTAATATATTTTTCGAGGAATGTGGCAGAATGAAATATTTATGCAACTTTTTCTTCCACATTTTCCTTGTGTAAATTGGATTCTGGGTATGCATTTGTGCCACTCATTTCCATTGACTCATAGTGTTCAATATACTTGGAGGGTACAGATTGCAATTTCAAAGTTAGGACAATTAATTAAACTGGTATCACCATTTAACTTTTACCATCTCCTCCAAACTCCACTCTCCTCCACTTTTTTTCTTGTGAAAGGAATGATAAACAAGATCAAGGATTAAAGATGAAATTATAAAATGCTGACACAGTTCTTCTTGTTTGTTTGTTTGCTTGCTTTTCCTTATTTTTACTTAGCAGGATTTTGCTCCAGTCTTTTGCCACCACTCTGTACTGTACCTGGAATCACAGCCAGTCTGCTCTTTCTGAAGCAGAGCTCCCTTTGTCTCTCCAAACTCTTATCATCACCGGAGAATAACCTCCCTTCAAGAGCAAAGACTTTAAAAATCCCCCCTAAATTCTAGTTCTGAGCAACCTCTTTTTCTTTCTTTATTTTTTCTTATTCTATTTTTTCACAACTGAGGCTGTTCTTTGCTCTGAACTTGCAACATCTTGTGCATATCTGTTTTTATTCACTCAGATCGGGAGACACAATGTAAATCCATATAATCAGCCAGTCCTCTCTAAATGCAAGCACATTGAGAATGACAACCATCTCAACAGTTGCTCGTTTCCAGAGTCCCTTTAAGAGTTAAGGAATACCTTGAGGAATTGGGACCCAAGGAGCATGGTTTTGTGGTGTAAAGAGGTAATTTTTTAAAAGTTAACTATTTTTCCCAGAAAATGAGCACAAGGAGTCACAGTGTATCAAAGTATGTTTAGTTGATCACTTATTATCTGCAAATTGTTTCCTCTATAAATGAATGAAGCATCACCACAGAACAAATCACTTTATTATATTACCATTACTGAGAAAAATTGTCTGCGAAAAACATTGCAGAAGTTGTTTCACAATGCTTCTTTGGACAATACTTAGTAACAGGCTGAAATTAAAGATCCATTTATTCTCATGCATCTGTTTGCTTCCTGTGATTTAAATAGTCTATGGATTAATACAATGCTTCACTTTCAAAAACTGAATTAGTCAGTGTAAAATCAATCTATCACAGCTTTTTTTCATTGCAAGGAATAGTGCAGTGACTGTTATTTTGTATCATATTTTCAGATATTTGATGGATTGTTAGGGCCAAGCTCAGGAAATAGCATAATCTTTAATTTGTGGAGTAGTTGTTCATCAATAAACTATTCCTAAGTGTTGACTATTGACACCAGATTTTTTACCGAGACCCTTAGAAACAAACCTTTGAAAGGGACCTGCCAGCACCTTCCATTAATTATGAACCCTGAAATCTCAAATATTTTTAAATCTCAAAAATCAGGTATCATTAAAGCACAATCAAGAAGCTTTTAGATAGGAAAAGAAAACCCAGACAAACAAACAAAACCACAACTAATCAAACAAACAAACAAATCCAAAACACCAGTCTCTAAAAGAGATAGAGTCAGCTTAGAAAATAAAACCAGTACTTAGCATTAGAGTACATGAATATCACCTCACTTCTTGTGTCTTTGCTGTGTAATGTTCACTTTTCCAAGCTTCCTCCCATCTACCACTTATGAGATTGTCTGGTTTGCAACAAATTCTATAAACTCCTTATTGAACCTTGGGAAAAATTCTTTCTATAAATTCCAAGGCCTGCTGTGTCTCCTAGAAGTCCATTTCAGCAAAGCCCCTCCGACTCCATTCCAAATCTTCACTATTCTGGCAATCCTTTTTCTTAGACCCTTTTTCTTAGAGCCTGTCTCATTGGACTCTGCAAAAATCCCCCAGCTAAGACTATTCATTCCTCAAATGCATTCTCTTGTCTCTTACATAGCTCTGCCTAACCTGTTATGCAGCAACAGGAAAGTAAATAGAGATTTCTCATTGCTGCTTTAACCTTACCCTGGGAGCAACATCAATGAAAAATGCATGGACTCTATCTACTTCAAGCACCAAAACCAAAATTTTGTTGTCTGTACATAATTGGCTGAGAACAGTTTCAAATTAATGGTTTAAAACTACAAAACTTTCTCTACTACCTTTTGGTGCTGTGTACCAATAAACCAGCTTAGGTACAAGGATCAGGCTAAGTTAATTAACATTCAGTTTTATTAAACTTGCTTAGAATTGTCTTTACAGTGCATGAATGTATGGAACATTGGCGTATTCCAAATCATATTCAGTATTATTAACTGCTCCCTGGTGCTCGTAAGTACTGCCAGAGTAGAATGAAATGTGTGTTAAAAATGAAATTAAAATAATTTTTAAAAAATTAGACATAAAGCTTGCATAAAATTAGATGAATTTTCTTCTCTTGCTCTACCTACTATATGTAATTATAATTTCACGCTGTTTGTTTGTGTGCAGAAGCAATGCCTGTTGGATCATATTAACCTGCATGTAGAAGTCTGAGCAATCAAATCCTATTAATTTCAAAGAGGATTCTTAAAGAGGAATGTTTAGTAGATTCAAATTAATTAAACATTTTATGACAACACTAGAAAAATAAATGGTATTGAGACCAAAATTAGTAAGCATAAGGATACAGAAAGGAACAGGGTAGGTAGAAGTGGTTTGTTAGCCTCAGGGTCTTTGCATTCATCAGATGTTGTCAACTGCAAATTCAATTTAAGAAGGACTAGTCTTCAATCCCAAATTTCAGGAGCAACCAAGTATAGACTAGGAGGAAACCATCTGGTATCCAGAACACCAGCCAAGCCAGTTCACCAGAGAACCTTATACATCCATGTTGCAGAATCAAATGTTCCTGTAACACTTGTTTTGTCATTCAATTTCTGCTAGAGATACAAGTCTGAGAACATCGACATAAAGAAATAAAAACCTTGATTTATATTGAAAGAGCTGAAGCAAATCATGTTCTGATGATTCTGACTCACTAAATATAATAATTTTGATGAGGAGAGAGTTTTGTTTGGGTTTTTTTTTAGCAACTTGTATGGTGTTGTGTTGTGGTTTTGTGACCAAAACAGTGCTGGTAAGAGTAATTTTTAGCTACTGCTGAACAGTGCTAGCACAGCATCAAAGTATTTTCTGCTTCTCACACTGCCTTGACAGTGAGTTGGCTGAACGTGCACAAGAATTTGAGGAGTACACAACTGGGACAGCTGACCTAAACTGACCAAAGGGATACTCCACAACATATATCATACTCAGCAATAAAATTGCAGAGAAGATGGAGGAAGAGGTGGTGTTCAGAATTACTGTGGGATCATGCTGAGAAATCGATTTAACTTTTTGGTGTCAAAAGTTCGTGATAAATTTGTGTTTACACTGTTGTATTCTTAGAATCAGTTACATACTATAAAAACAACTTGTATTTTGTGACATGAGCATTAAACACATATGTCAAACTCTATTACTAAAGTTACTGGGATGGCAACAGTTTCAGTTTTTAAAACATTGCAAGTAATACTAAAAAAAATAAAAGAAAAAAAAAGAGAGGCAAGCAATATCCAGAGATTATTTCACCAGTGCCAGAGGTCACTATCAAATCACATTATAATGGACTTCAAATGCAAAAGAACTTTGTTCTTTATGCGAGCAGTATATCTAATAATTATTTTCCCTACAGAAATTTTATACAGGAGGATAATATACGGGTCATTTGATTGTCTATTACAGGAAATAATAATGAGGAATGCAGACCATTACTTATCAATAACTAGTACCTCAAATGTTCAAAATTGTTGTCGCAATATTTTTCTGAGAATACTCTTACTTGACAAGATAGGTGAGCCACATTTTCACTTAAGAGTTCAAATGTCAATTATCTAGTCTTTCTATCAGCATTTTCACAAATTGGACTAGGCAGCTTGAGTGATTTGGCTCCTAATGGGCTGCAGTCACAGCGCAGATGAAGCAGAAGAGTAGCTACAGGATTCATGGCAATAATTTTTCTTGCAATTTGCTTTGCTCCACTGTCCAGAGTTTTAAAAAGCTTAACTTCTAGATATACACAACTCCTTGATTAAAATTTAGTCACCAAGATTATCCTGTAGCAACTGGGAATTGTTTCAAAGATTATTTATCACCCCTGCTAGCACATATTATCAGTAGCCCTATATGGTTAAGTTTAATTTCCAGCCTTTGAAACGGTTATATTTCTTTATTTTACGCACAATCAAGACTTCTTTTTTCTTCACAGACAGGAACAAAATCATTCCCTAATCTTTGTACTACCTGCCTGCTTGAGAATTAGTTTTCAAACACAAGGTGTGAATTTTCACACTTGCTTACTAAGCAATTGTGGTGACAGATTTGTGTCCAACAGCCATCTCTATCTCCACTGGCAGAACATCTCACCAGGAGCATTCCCTGAGAATTATCTCTGTGACCAGGGACTCATTGCTGAACTCCCTAATTGCATCAGGGTCACTTCTTTCATACCTTCTATTCAAAATTATAATGCATCATCTAGAAAAGTTGTTTTGCAAGGCAAACTAAGCTTCACCTAGGATGAATTTCTAAAAATGAAATAATTTGCCCATAACTCAGCAACACAAATAACTCATTGAGATAATTCTCTTCCTAATTTTTCCTATTACATCAAACTCAGTTTTTATGAAGTAATGCAAAATATTTTCAAGATCTTTCTTGTGTTCTGCATTTTCTTACTTTTTTTTTCTGGTTTGGATTTTAGTTGAGGTTTTTTGTTTAGTTTTTCTTTCTCGGAGGAAAAATACTGTGTTTGAATTTGTTAAATAATAAATTTATTTTTCAAATGGCTGGATAGATTATCACAGCTGCAAATCCAACTCTCAGGAATATCTCTGGGAATATTCTTCAGCACTGGTAAAATCATATCCTTCTTCACTTTCAAAATAGTTATTCAGTAATTTCTGATTTTTTTTTTAACTTACTATCTCATCCAAGGAAACATAGTTTATTCTTCTTCTTTTGTTAAGTAAAAGGCATTTAAGACAAAGATACGGTAGAAACAGTACGTTTTAAATTATTGTCACCTTCAGTTTACTCCGATTCCTACATCCATACAGGTACTTAATTAATATCATCATATCCTTCTGATTATTACCTATTGATGATTACCTATTCAGTAGTCAAACTGGATTTTGACACAGCATCTCTTAAGGCACATTTTCCAATACTTAACCACTTCACTGCTCTTCTCTGAAACCTTTTTAACTGTTTCAATGTCCTTCCTTCAGTGTCATCCTCTGAATTATAAGATTCAAATAAATTAGATAATACTCTAGCATTATAACTTTTCTTGCTCCTATTACATTTTCCCACTTATTTGTAAAACAAGAAAAAGAAAATAAAGCAAATAAATCATCTTTGCCTGCGAGAGCACTGCACTAGATATTCATGCTTTTTCAAAATTTGCTTCTGAAGATATTACTATTATTATTATTATTATTACTATTATTACTAGCCATGTTCTTCCTCCTTAGACTATAATTTTTCTGATTCCTGGTAGCCAAATTCACACTTTCTTGATTTTGGGATTATGTTGCTTTCTGAATCTATTTGAGTTTTCCTCTACAGAGCTGGCTTCCCTTTCAAAATTTTATTTAAATAGAACTGACATAAAGCTGTAAAATTCCTCAGTCCTTACCATAGCAGAAGATGTCAAAGACTCCCTTTTTCATCAGATATTTTCATTATTTGCTGCGTATAAAAAAATCAGTATCCATTCCTATCAAAAGAATATCACTCATAACTAACTTAAATAAACTAAAAATTACATTTCATTGTTGGAACATTAGTGCAATGACAGATTTGTTTAGGATGGTTTCCCAGCCATAAAATGGTTTTTAAATTTTTCTGTACAATTATTTAATAATGGCATTTGTCTGTATGTCTATCATGTATTTAAAAAAATATTTCCTTCAGTCCCTAAGGATCAGTACTAAAAGTCAATTTATGTGGAACGTATTCAGAGGTCATACAGTGCACTAGAGATTTATCCAGAGATTCCTAAGAAAATAATGATGTTATGGTTTATAGACTCTTTCCATCCATCTGCATATTGAAATATTACATTGTAGACTAAACAAGTGAGTTGAAAAAAAATAGTAATGAGAAGGCTCTATGCCATTTCCATAAAATGATCAAACTCTTTTCAGTAATTAGGGAGTGAAAACTGTTTTCGATTTAAAAATTCAAAGTCAAATTTGCCTGCCCAAACATGAATTTCTACATATCTACCACTAAGCAAGAAAACCTATGTTTTTATCACCTCAGGAGAGAATATGCCCATTTCAGGCTGTGATTAATGCTATCCTAGAGTAAATATCTAAAAACCTACAGATAATTTCCTTACAAATGCCTTCTTTTTCTCTGCTGGTATAGAAGACAAATATTTTTAAACTAATATGAAGTAAAGCCCCCTACATTCAGCTAGAATAATTTTTATCCTTATTCAATAACTTTCAAAATAGTTTTAAAGTTTGCAGATTCACCTTACACAATGAATTCAGAATCTCAGTAGGAAGAAAAATGAAACTGCATCATTTGAATAAGTAAAATATAAATTTCTGGAAGATTATGCCATTAGCAAAGGGACACCCCTTTAAAAATCTGTTTTACACTTAGGTGTTCTGATCATCACATACCTAAATTATCAAAGTGCTGCATGAAGCTGAGCAATTAGAGGAGATATGTTTAGACCTTTCTTTTATTCCTGGATAAGGGATGGAATCCAGTTTCTTCTGCTTCTGGGACTCTAAATCAAAGATATTCTGTAGATGATATTTTTATTACAATCATTCTTAGTTTGTCTTAAGGCAAACAATTGTGAAATTATTTTAAAGAAAGAAAAAACTTCAGCAGGAAGGGCTAAGAATAACTTGCTAAAAAATATCTGCTTGCTCTTGTAAAATCTTTAGAACTACCACAAGAAATCTTGTGAAGATTACTTTACTCCATGCCAGCCTTCTGATTTTTGCTGTACTCATATTTTAGATGAACAAGTACATCTGGCAGTAAGATATGGAAATCAGGAGATTAATATTAATATCATTAATATTTATAATGTATCCCTTGCATTTCACAATGTACACTTTTCTACAGAAAGCTACTGCTTTGTTTGATATTTCTTATTCCATTTTACAAAAGAAAACTCACTAAATGCTCCACACATTTGCAGAATCACAGTATCGCTGAGATTGCATAGGACTGCTGGGAATCACCTAAGTCCAATGGCCTGCTCAAGAAAAGCCAAGTACAAAGTTTACTTGGGGCATTGTCCAGTTTTGAATGTGTCCAAGGATGGAGACTCCACAACCTCTTTGGATTAGACATGTCAGTTTTTGGCCACTCTAACAGTGGGAAAGAATTCTCTTACATTTGAGCAGAATTTCTTGTATTTCGTCTTGTGGCCAACGACTCTCGTTCATGTGCAGAACATCACTTAAAAATTCCTGGCTCCATCTACGTTACTTTCCATGAGGAGGAAAATGATAGAAAATAGCTCATTTTTGCCTTAACCTTCTCTTCAGTCTGAACAACCACAGTTTTCACAACCTTTGGCTGTGGAACAGATACTCAAAGCCTCTATCTGGCCTTTTGGTGGGTTTTCTGCAGTATGTCCTTTTCTGACTTATACTCAGGAGGACAGAATCATCATAGTGACCCAGATGTGGTCTTGGACAAAACATTTCAGACTAAATGAAATACTTAGTTAAATTTGTATGTCAGTATTCAATACTGTCACCAAGCCAAGAAGCAATAACTGACATCATGCCTTAAAGGAAACACTGTAATCACTAAGTCATTAGGGTGAGTTAATATCCTATGATGAATAACTGCAACTCAAAAGCAGCGATCAGTCACACCCCAGCAGTCCTGCCTTGTAAAGTCTTATAAAAGCCCATAAAACCAATGCTCAAGATTCACCTTTGGCCTTTTATATCAATATGCAAGCAACCCTATGATTTTGAGCTTGACAGCTGACAAAATATATTCCATCCTAAGGACTCTCCTAACCATGGTGCATGAATAGTTCTGCCTTCAAGAACAGCCACTAGCACATCACGTGGCAGACTTTCATAATCTTGGGTAACACACACTTATGAGGTGTAAAGATGTCCTTTATTTCAAGGAGGCCAGTGCTAACCTTTAGATGTCTGAAAAAACTGCTAAATTTGAAGACGTATGAGCATTAGACGCAAATTAAGGGAATGAAAATGTGTCATTTATAAAAATAATAGTGCTAATGTTTAGTTGATATGCTTTCAGTTATTATACACATATTGGAAAAAAGGAGGCTTATCACTGCAACTCTAAAGTACAGATTTTATACAAAGGACAATTTTTAAGGCTATCATTATTTATTAATTTTATCTTAAACGTAGCAGTTTTCTGTACTTCCAATTTAACACAGCAGTATTAATTTACCACTGTAGGGCATCACTGACAGCTGCAAAGTGAAGTTCCAACTAGATGTTGGCACACATGCATAGAAATGTAATGTTGCCCAGGGTTACAGCTACAGTCTAATTTTGACTGATGAGTAAACACATGTGAGTTTGTTTTTTAGTTCTTTGATCATTATTGGTTGATCTTACTTAAAATAATGTTTTGATACAAATTGATATAAATTGATACAAATCCTGTCATTATAATTTATCTTCTACTTTTTTGTTTTAATTTTCATCCTACAGTGATTATTTTTTGTCTTTCTAGGAAGCCATTACATATACCTTGCCTTTTGCATTTATCGAGGGCCACTTCCAATTTTTTCCTAGAAAGACAGTTGCTAAGTCTCACAGTGTCTATCATGTTGCCCTGCTCTTTTCTACAAGTACAAGCCAGATACTTTCAGAAGTCCTCCTTTTTTGTTTTGCTACACTAGTAGTTTATGAAATGTGTCTCCAGTATTTTATCTGTTTATGAGATCTACAGATCATGAGCAGCAGCAGGACTAGAAAAAGACATTCAGTGGAGAATCTCTTTGCATAGCAACGAAAATCCTAAAAATATTAATGATTTTGCAACTTCAAGTTTTATATCTTATTTACCTAAAAGAGAAAATATTTTCATAACATAAATGATACTCAGTGACAGTATGTGTTGACAATAGATAAATGATATGTTGATTCTGCTTAATACAGCTGAATTTTGTCATCTTGCTCAAGATAAGAACTTCATTACATGAGGAGACATTATGATACACATCATGCCTTTATTAAAGAAATCAAAATAATTTCACTTAGTATTGGGGAAAAAAGTTTATGAAAAGGATACTTACAATCGTAACAGATTAAAAACCTCCCCCCCAAAAAAAAAAAACCAAAACAAAACAA